>CM054058.1:381446038-381965425 GCA_028641055.1 Alopecurus myosuroides
GAGGAGGAGTTGCAGCAGCTAGACGGAAAACGAAGAATACGAGTATGATAGAATACGCGTATTCATATGAAAAAGCGGAGCATGTCTCTCTCCCACAGAAGAATGCTAGGTTCAACTAAGTTTACTGCATCAAGGAAAATAAATAAAAACAAACATGCGCTCCAAGTAAAGTGCATATGATGTGACCGGATAAAAATATAGTTTCACTAGAAGTGACCTGATAAGTTGCTGATGAAGAAGGGGATGCCTTGGGCAGCCCCAAGCTTAGACACTTGAGTCTTCTTGGAATTTGCTGCGATGAACCACGGTGGCATCCCCAATCCTTTTCTTTTCACTCTTCTTGATCACATTATATCATCATCCTTCTCTTGACCCTTGAAAAGTTCCTTCACACCAAACTCGAAGTAATTCTCATTAGAGGGTTAGTGCATAGTCAAAAACTGAAGGGAATATGCCCGAGAGGCAATAATAAAATGGTTATTATCTTATTCCTTGTTTATGATGAATGTTTATTTCTCATGCTAGAATTGTATTAACCGGAAACGTTGATACATGTGTGTTTAATAAACAAACAATGGTTCCTAGTAAAGCCTCTCTTTTAACTAGCTCGTTGATTAATAGATGATCAAGGTTTCCTGATCATGAACATTGGATGTTGTTAATAATGGGGTCATGTAATTAGAAGAATGATGTGATGAACATATACCCAAAGTGAATTTAGCAATGCGATCAAGTCATTAAGTTTACATTGTTATATCAAACATACGAAGTAACTTATTCCTTAGACCATGAGATCATGTCAATCACTGATAACGGAAGGGTGCTTTGATGTCATCAAACGTCACACCGTAACAGGGTGAATATAAAGGTGCCGTTAGGTATTCGAAAAGTATTAGTTGAGGATCATGTATCAGAGTGGGATTTGTCCATCCAAAATGACGGAGAGATATACTCTGGGCCCTCTCGGTGATATCACATCGAAACCGCTTGAAGCACGTGATATGATCACAAGGATGTTATATCATGGGAACGAGTAAAGAGTACTTGTCGGTAACGAGATTGAACAAAGTATGGTTGATACCATTGATCGAATCTCGGACAAGTAAAGACAAAGGGAATAGTTCACGACGTTGATAGTTCACACGATCACGAGAGTCAACGTTGAATATATAGGAGTCATCACGGATCTCCAGATCCCGATGTTGATTATTGATCGGAGAGGAGTCTCGATCATGTCTATCTTATTTGCGAAACGTAGGGTGACACACTTAAGGTTCGATGACGCGTTTGAGAGGATACGGAATATCGAAGAATATTTTGGGCAGCACCGAAATTGTTTCGGGGAAAATTGAAATAGTTCAAGGGGTTTTTCACCGAATGGTTGTTAATAGAAATAATGAATGATTCGAGGTGCTATATGCAAATGTTTGTTAATGGAATTAACAAATATAAATAAAGAAATAAAAATGTTTTATCTATTTATTAAAGGAAAACCTTTGGATTTTCCAAGTGGGAAATAATGGGAAAATGAGTGGGTGTGAGTGGAGTGTCCACTCACATGATGAGGGAAGAGGTGGGGGCAGCACCATGGGCTGGCCGCACCCACCCCTTGGCTGCCTCCCCTTCCCCTATAAAAGGAGGGTGAGAGGTCTCTCTCCTCCACACACTTGTCCCACCTCATTTCCTTTCCACCCGCTGCTCCATTCCATGGTCTCAGGCTTGGCGAAGCCCTGACCGTGGGATTCTTCACCACCACCACGTCGTCGTGTTGCTGGATTTTCGAGGGATCCCCTACTTCCGCGCCCCGCTGGATCGAGGGAACGGAGGTCGTCATCAACCGTACGTGTGACCGATCACGGAGGCACCGCCGGATTGCGGTGCACATCTTCTCGCTCTCGGGATCGGTGTGAGTACGAATATGCCAACAACTAGATTTGATCTTGTAACGCTTTGTGTCTTCGAGGGTATGTGTTCTCCTTAACCCTCTCTTTGACCGTTGCACTTCATCTCCTAGATTAGATCTTGGCCTTTCGGGTGTCTCTCGCGTAGGATTTTTTTTGTTTTCTATGCAACAACCCCTTCAGTGGTATCAGAGTCGGATCTATGCGTAGATGTTTTGTACGAGTAAAACACATGGGTGTATGTGGGCTTTGATGATCATGTTATTGCCTCCTTGAGTATTTTATGATCTTAGTGGCATAGTTGGATGAAGCTGCCCATAGACTAAGTTTACGTGTACTATGTACGCAAGAATTGTCTCACTTGTGGCTGAGGGGGTGTTCGTTTCTCCAACTTTAGTTAAGATCTAATCTATGAAGGGTTGTTAAAAATGTGTTTATCAACGTTGTGGTTGATGTTCGTAGGTATGAATGGTTCTATCCTCGAGCCCTAAGACACGTAAAATATGCAAAAATAAATTAGAGGCATCTAACTAGTTTTTGTTGGGCATGTGATGTGATATGGTCAATGTTACAAATTTGATTATGAGGTGATCTCTTTTGTAAATTATTGATATACCGAAAGGTATCCATATGGTTGTCTTATTATTAATGGACAATCAAGATTGGGGTGCCATGGAACTTGGTACCACGCTGGTGGAATGATGAAGATGATACCATGATGCACATGATGGAGATCATGTGCAAGGAGGACCATATCATATCACATTATCCTTACATATGATGTCTGTGATGTTAATCCTTTTATGCATCTTGTTTTTCTTAGATAGTGACGGTAGCATTATAATATTGATCCCTCTCACTTAATATCAAGACAATAATGTGTTCTTCCTTAAGTATGCACCGTTAAGAAAGTTCGTCGTTTCGAGACACCACGTGATGATCGGGTGTGATAGACTCAACGTTCGCATACAACGGGTGTTTTCAAGCCTAGCAAGTACATACATTGCCTTGAAACACACACAACACTACGGTTCTACTTGTCGAGCCTAGCATGTACAGACATGGCCTCAGAACACGTAACTGAAAGGTAAAGCATGAGTCATATGGATGATATGATGAACATGTCGATGTTCGCCTTTGAAGCTACATCATCTCACGTGATGATCGGTTTTGGTGTAGTGAATTTGGTTCGTGTAATCACTAAAGATGACTAAGAGGGTTGTTGTTTTTGAGTGGGAGTTCATAGCATAATTTTGAATTAACTTGAACTTATTTATCATGAACAACCAATCAAAGTGAATTTGCACAAATTGTAGTATTCATTGGCATCCGCATAAATACCTTACACTTAGATTGTTAATTGAGATATAACTGTTATGATATGGTAAAAATCATTTAAGATTGGTACCGTATTAGTGAAATTTAAAATTGAGTCCTATTGTAGATTTTCTATATTTCCTACCTAACTCCATATGATTAATGATTGATTGATCTAGAGAGCAACCAATTCCTACTTAGAATCCAGAGTCATGGTTGCTTCCGTATTACTTTATCTTCAAAAGAATGTTTTGTTGATCAAGGTGATTTAGGAACTGAAAAGAGTTGTTTTCAGAAACAATCAAGTGAAAGATATATTGATATCTAGAAACTTATTTGTAGCAACATGACTGAGTATAATTTAGCGTGACAATGTATGCTTATATTATTTGAATATATGCAATGATTGAAGACGCTAGGCGTTTGAATATTCAAAGAAATTGGGCGCTAAACATTATCTCTAAATTCCTTCCTTCGAGCTATAGTAGCTTAATCATAAAATTGTTATGATGGGATGGATTAAAAGTATGGGTAAAGTCGTTTACCTTACTTGGAGATTGCTAAGAGTGTAATCTAGAAGAATACTATTAATATGATGATATTAGTAGAACAATCAAACTCAAAGTATGACTCAATGGGTGATAGTATATGACTAACACGCCAAAGAAAATGAGCTAGTGCGACTAGCATTGTTTGATGTTGAATGATTCTTCTGTAAAGGAAATGGAATATTGAAAATAGAATTACAAAAAGATATATGGCAGAAAAAGAAGATAACTGGAAAAGTCCAGCTCAGGAGTATATGCTTGATATACAAGTTATAGATGTATTACTAGTTAACAAAGTATTTTTTGGGTATTTTGATACCACATTGGTTGGTATGAGTTGTCATACAAAGCACGCAATGCAAGAAATACAAGGGCCTAAAAGAAACTAGTAATAGATATGGAATCGATTATGAAAAGAACATAAATAAAGTGTTATTGTGTTCATTGTCATATCGAACCAAACATTCAAGATTTATTTTAAGAACTTAATAAGTTGTTATTTTGTTCTAATCTTTTGTGAGAACAAATTAGATTGTTCAAACTATGACCATATTCCATAATTGATGGATATGTTAATATAAATCATGTTTGTAAAGTAAACATCTATAAGACTAAATGCTAAACGTTGCAAGATGTAAAAGAGTTTCACTTAAATTGTGAAACCACCATTTTAGTTCATATCGGAAAGGAAAACATGAAGGAACTCCATATTGATGGACTTCCGGAGTCATTTTGTTTTGAATAAATTGACGCTTGTGAGACCTCTTCCAAAAGATGACTAGAATTCCGTTCATAGGCCAAAGTAGAATGGACGACTAATTTAATGGAGATTGTACATGTTGATGTATATAGTCCATTATGTATAGTCATGTGTGGTGGATTAATTTTTCCTTAATAAAATTCCATCGATGATTTGAGTAGATATATGAGCATATCTATTTAAAGAGAATGGAGTTTGACATTTTTTTTTGAATTGGTTCAAATTATTGTTAGTATGAAGTAAAAATCATTGTAACAAGATAATCAAGTATTTATGATTGGATCATAAAGGATAAAGTTTGAGTTACAAGTTTAGAAAAACATCTGAGGAGTTGCAGAATTGTTCTACAACTTATACTTCTCGAATATATAACATTAGTTTGGAGTATTCAAGAAACAAAATCAAACCTTGTTGGACATGGTAAGATTTGTTGGACATGGTAAGATTAAGAAAAATGCCATTATAATTTTGTGGTTTATACATTAAGGACAACCGCTTTTTCACTGAAAGGAGCACCATCATGATCCGTTGAAATTGACAACATATATGATATGGTTTGGGTAATGAACCAAATTGTCTTTTTCTTAAGTTTTGGTATGCATAGCATGTGTAAAATGTTTGCAACCAAAATATGATAAATATATGTTTATAAGGTTATCCCAAATAAAACATTGGGTATTTCTCCTATCACCGAACCAAAACACAAATGTTGTTTGTCAGAAAGGGTTGATTTATCGAGAAAGTAGTCCTTGCGAAACAAGTGAATGGGAGCACAGTACAAACTCAACGAGATTAGAGAATCTTCGTTATCATGTCAAGAGTAGCGCAGCACTGGAAGTTGTCCCGGGGTTTTCTATTTTGACAAAGTAGAAGACACTACATGTGTTGTAGATACTTCGGATGAGTTTGCGTACTGAACCACAAAAGTCCTAAAACTTTGTACTTAGACCAACTTGTGGTTTAATAGTAAAGTGTTGTTTTGACAACAGAAGGACCTGGACCTTATAAAGGAAGCAAATGATGGGCCCTGACTTCGTAAAATTGACTATGAGTCATTATATCCGCCATAGTATCCTTGTATGAATATCAAGTATGTGACTTGGTAGTCCTTTCGATAGGCATGATGCCTAACGATAGAAAAAGGATCTATATAGCAACAAAGACTTGGATTTTTACATCCTTTGAAGTTGTACTTATCGAAAAGTTGGTTTCGACGAAGTTCAAATAGTTGACTACTGCAAGATTTTGATCTTCCGTAGTGATGTTTCAGTCTTTTCGGATAGTTCTAGCAAAAGTTACATATTATGATATGGCAGTTGAATAACAAAACCAACTCTCCTCTCGAGGAAGTTTGATCAAAGATGTGTACTTTACACAGTCTGAGATTTTTGTAAAATTAAAAAGGTTGCTAGAAAGGTATGCACACTTCAATGGTTGAAGTGAGCATAACGAAGTTGAAATATTTACCTTAGTGAAGTTATCAAAAGAGTTTGATTCCATCATGAACGATAAAGATGCTTGTAGAGTTACAAGAAATTAAGTGGGAGCGCTATGACATATTTCCAATATTTTATGTAGATGACATATGGTTGATTGGAAACTATGTATTTTAAATTAACACGGTTAAGATTTTCATATTGATGAAAGGCTTAGAAGATATTGGGCATCGATATCTATAATAGATGGATTGAAGCGCCTGATATGATTGAAGCCAAATTACATAGATGAAATATTGAAGTAAGTCAATATCGAAATGACAAGAAGGAGTTCTTGTCACATGGAAAATAATTGAGCAAGATTCAAGTGTTTTGACGCATGATGAGCATCATTGAAATTGAGATTTCTAAGTCATGTTTCCATGCTATGTACACAATCAGATGAGTCCTATGCTATAAAATGTTATAGCAGGATAATTCATATGATGATTAGACAACAGTGGGAGAGATCCCTGTGTCATTTTCGAAATGCTAAGGATATGTTCTCCTATGTAGTAATGACAAAATATTAGTTGTAATATGTTTCACTAATAGTTTTGTCATTTATTCAAGTAATTTTTATCTCAATTAAAATATGTGATGAAGATTAGCACAATAGGCTGGAAGAAAGTTCCATGCTGGATTTGAAAGTGTTTCAAAATTAAAATATTGTGACAGATACTACAACATAGGCTAAAGTATATCGTTGTGTTGACAACTGATAATAAGCGTATTTTGTGTCAAGGAGTTCTTTATTGAACTTGGTGAATTTCCAAGAATGCTGACACTATGAAATCTACATTTTCACAATGTTAGTGACATTGGTTTAAGATGAGGAATTAAGGTTTCACCGATTGACCATATATATATACAAAGCAATCTCATTAGAGAATGAGTGATGCGTGTAGACGCAAAGAACATGCAAATACAATAGGACCTGAATAGTTCAGACCTTTTTGATGATGTTTACCACATGCGAAGCATGGTAATAACACTGGAACGCCATATGTGTTAAGTGCTTACAGACTAGATTATTGACTCTAGTGCAAGTGGGAGACTGAAGGGAATATGCCCGAGAGGCAATAATAAAATGGTTATTATCTTATTCCTTGTTTATGACGTATGTTTATTTCTCATGCTAGAATTGTATTAACCAGAAACGTTGATACATGTGTGTTTAATAAACAAACAATGGTTCCCAGTAAAGCCTCTCTTTTAACTAGCTCGTTGATTAATAGATAATCAGAGTTTCCTGATCATGAACATTGGATGTTGTTAATAACGGGGTCATGTCATTAGAAGAATGATGTGATGAACATATACCCAAAGTGAATATAGCAATGCGATCAAGTCATTAATTTTACATTGTTATATCAAACATACGAAGTAACTTATTCCTTAGACCATGAGATCATGTCAATCACTGATACCGGAAGAGTGCTTTGATGTCATCAAACGTCACATCGTAACAGGGTGACTATAAAGGTGCCATTAGTTATTCGGAAAGTATTAGTTGAGGATCATGGATCAAGAGTGGGATTTGTCCATCCAAAATAACGAAGAGATACTCTGGGCCCTCTCGGTGATATCACATCGATACGGCTTGCAAGCATGTGATATGATCACAAGGATGTTATATCATGGGAACGATAAAAGAGTACTTCTCGGTAACGAGATTGAACAAGGTATGGTTGATACCAATGATCGAATCTCGGACAAGTAAAATATCGCGAGACAAAGCGAATAGTTCACGGCGTTGATGGTTCACACGATCACGAGAGTCATCGTTGAATATATAGGAGTCATCACGGTTCTCCAGATCCCGCTGTTGATTATTGATCGGAGAGGAGTCTCGATCATGTCTATCTTATTCGCGAACCGTAGGGTGACACACTTAAGGTTCGATGACGCGTTTGAGAGGATAGGGAATATCGAAGAATATTTTTGGCAGCACCAAAATTGTTTCGGGGAAAACTGAAATAGTTCAAGGGTTTTTCGTCGAATGGTTGTTAATAGAATTAACGAATGATTCGAGGTGCTATATGCAAATGTTTGTTAATGGAATTAACAAATATAAATAAAGAAATAAAATGTTTTATTTATTTATTATAGGAAAACCTTTGGATTTTCCAAGTGGGAAATAATGGGAAAATGAGTGGTTGTGAGTGGAGTGTCCACTCACATGATGAGGGAAGAGGTGGGGGCACAACCATGGGCTGGCCGCACCCACCCCTTGGCTGCCTCCCCTTCCCCTATAAAAGGAGGGTGGGAGCTCTCCCTCCTCCACACACTTGTCCCACCTCATTTCCTCTCCACCCGCTGCTCCATTCCATGGTCTCCGGCTTGGCGAAGCCCTGACCGTGGGATTCTTCACCACCACCACGTCGTCGTGCTGCTAGAGTTCCGAGGGATCCTCTATTTCCGCGCCCCGCTGGATCGAGGGAACGGAGGTCGTCATCAACCGTACGTGTGACCGATCACGAAGGCACCACCGGATAGCGGTGCACATCTTGTCGCTCTCGGGATCGGTGTGAGTACGACTACGCCAACAACGAGATTTGATCTCGTAACGCTTTGTGTCTTTGAGGTTATGTGTTCACCTTAACCCTCTCTTTTCCCGTTGCACTTCGTCTCCTAGATTAGATCTTGGCCTTTCGGGTGTCTCTCGCGTAGGAAATGTTTTGTTTTCTTTGCACCGACCCCTTCAAAAACTCACATGTTCTGCATGAACATAAACATTATCAATACTTTCTAAACATTATCTACATCCATTGATGTTTTATAGAGCAAAGGAATCCACTCAACATAGTAAAAGAGAGAATGCAAAGTAAAAAGGTAGAATCCGTCAAAACCAGAACAATATACAAATACGAATTTTTTTCGAGGCACTTACGTTGCTCAAATCGAAAAACTGAACACCAGAAAAAGTTTCGTAAATATCTGAGGATTAAGAACAAAAAATTTCAGATCATTTAGATCTTTCTGGAATTTTATACGAATTTAACAGTGGACAACAAAAAATTGTTTCTGTGCAGAAATCCGAATCTAGCACCAACTTTTCACTAGAAACTTTATTTGGCACAACATATATGAGAAAGTAAAGAAACAAAGGAGTTTCTACAGAAGTAATAAACACCTTGACTCAAAGAAAATAGAACAAAACATTGCAAAAATAAAAACATGAGTTGTCTCCCAAGAAGTGCTTTTCTTTAACGCCTTTCACCTAGGCCCGATAATATTCCCAAAGTGATGTTATTAAACCAAATCAAAAAATTTAATTACAGAAAGGTTGCTTAAGTGACCAACTTATAAATGAAAGGTAAGACCCAAAAGGAATAAAATGAAAATGCAAAGAGGCCACTCTTATAACAAAAGTTAGAATCTGTACAGAAAACAGCAGCTGGAAAATGTATTTATTAGGTGCACTTAAACATGTAATAAATTTTTGCCATTTTTTTGCATGAAGAGAGTTACATGATACATAACCATTTAAATTTTTGTGACTTTTTGAGTTTTCAGTAAAATATGAAAAAACATACAGTGAGCAGCAAATGCTGAAAACATAAAAAGCCCTTAAATACGCATCAACTAAAACTAAATGCATAAAACTTGGTACTTTGTTCTTTTCAGAAACTAAAATAACAGTGGCTAAACAAGAACTAAACTTCATAGTAACAGAAAAGAAACCCAAAAATAGATGAAAGCAAATTAAAATACATGCTAAGGTTATACATATCATGTGAAAAGGGTAATATAGATCATGAACGAGACAACCTCATTTTTGTTGATAGGTAGGAGGATGAATCGGGCATCCCCATGATTAACTGATTGTATATTCTTAAATATGTTCTTGGGATGCACCTAAACATCCCAATCTTGAGCTCTTGCATCTTTTTGTTCATCTCATATCACCATATTGATTAGATATTATAAGCTATATCCACATAAGAAAATCACAAAATTCATTATTAGGATTAGTACTCATGTTCAAGTATTGCAATTTTCATGATATTTATTAAACATTAGCCATTGTATATACCGAGATTTCTTATAAAATTTCCGTTGTCCGTCGAAAAACTAAGGAAACTAAGAACAATAAGTACAATATTGAATAAACAAAGAAATCTGCGAAAACTGAACATCCTATAAAGATGGCACTCAATGAGATAGTCAATTAGCTCAAATTAAAAAACTTAATACTAATGAAAAACATATCATAATCTCAGGTTTATGCGCAAAAAAAATTAGATCAAAATAATGTTCTGATGATTTTAAACATGTTATACGGTGAAGCATAACAAATATGTTTCTGCGCAGTAAACCAAACTTTTGCACTTTCAAATAACTAGAGACTAATATTAGCACTTTATTTTTTCTGTATAGAGGTATATACAAAATATTTACAATATATACAAGTTTTTAGCTGAGAAACTTAGATGGAAAAAATTTCTTTGGTTTCATAGGCATGAACACAAGTGTTCAAGGTCGACCCCCACTTAACCATTGCACCTTTTTCCAATCACTCTCTTTTTGAAAACGTTATTAGATAACAAGTACAACTAATTTTTTTTATAATTCGCATTCCCTATCCAAACTAATATAGAAAACAACTTAAAATTTAAAGTAAAAAACTACTTAGAGGCAAAGCAAAAAAGTGCACACAAGAATATTCTCCCACGCTATTGCTCCCTGGCAACGACGCTAGAAAAGGTCTTGATATCCCACGAGTATAGGGGGTCGCGTGTAGCCTTTTAGATAAGCAAGAGTGTCGAACCCAACGAGGAGTTAAAGGTAGGATGAATGTTCTCTGAAGTTCTATCAACCACTGATACAACTCTACACGCACTAAACGTTTACTTTATCTACTAAATAATACTAGATCAATAATACGGGTATGAGAGATAACTTTGCAAGATAATAAATACAAGAATGTAAATGTTAGTGCTGCAGCAATAAAATATACTAAGTAACCATAAAATAACAGTAACATTAGTGTGAAAAAGTGGTGGTAATTGTGATGGATTTGTCCATGATCAAATAGTCAAATACAAGGTTGATATGCATCTTTTATGTGAGAGAGGCAAAGCTAACAAGCTCTGACTATCCAATCATGAAAGTACTTATGATTGTAACTCTATCAAACATCTGTAACTACTAGAAGATACATTAAGGTAAAAATACCCAAGCATATAATTAAGATTAAAAGGTCCTCTTTATCCCATATGCCTCAATCACTAGATTGAGGCTCATGTTTCTGTCACTCAAACAACCCTCCCTCTAGCTTTCTCCACATGCTAAAAACTCTATGATGTGATCCATGCGCACATATATATATGATGGACACCATATGACTATAAAAAATTCAATATATAGCTCAAACCATCCATAGAGATTCAACAATCAATCATATGACAAAAGGGAACTACACAAACATGACATATATGCAATAGATCATCTGCATTATAATGTCAAACACCATGTTTACACATGGCGGTACAGAGGTCTGTGGGAGGATGAGCCATTGTATACAAGGAGGAATTGGTGATGGAGGTAGCGGTGAAGACGGTGGAGAGGACAACGCGTGGCAGGGACTCCTTCCTTGCGCCGCCGGCGTCATGGGAGAGTGCAGCCCCTTAGCCATCTTCCTTCATGGCTTCTTGGGAGTCCTCCCCCATTGATATGGGATCCATGGGGAGGTAAAAACGTGTATTTTGTGGCTGAAAATTCGTGGTATGGGGTTTCTTTCACGACCTAAGTTTCCTCCCTTTATATAGTCTCACGGGTTTCTGCCATCCCATCTAGGGCTGCGGTAAATCGGTCTTTTCAAGGCCGTACGTACTCGGATTGGGACAAACTTTATATCTACTACGTTCCTCGCAAAATTTCCCACAAATTTAACGTCCGCACTTTTTCCATTTCACGTTGTCTTCGGCCCGTAACTTGACAATATTTAAAAAGACTTTTCAGACAGATTTTAGGGAAGTCCCAATTCGACTCCAATAAGGTTTTCTATTGTATTTTAATAATTATTACTACACATCAAAGTGTAAAAAAAGAACATTGTGCACTTTTCAAATATTAGTAGGTTAGTCCAAATAATTAATTAACTTAATATAAAAATAATTATCAAAAGCATAAAAGTAGCATGAAACCATAAAAAATTATAGATACGTTTTGGTCGTATCAAGGGCTCTTGTATTTAGGTTTAACCCAAGGAGGGGCTTAAATAGGCAAAAGGGCAACGTCGGTGGGTGGCTAGGGGGCCACACCAGCCGGTGGCGCGGCCGGGTCGCGCCACCATAGGGTGTGGCCACCCTGTGGCCCCCCTCTGGGTCTCCTCCGGACTCCGTGTACGTGACAGACTTGTAAGACCTTGGGATTTTGTTTCGTCTAATTCCAAGAATATTTCCAGAACAATTATTCTGAAACCAAAAAAAACGCAGAAACATTAACTGGCTCTGTGGCATCTTGTTAATAGGTTAGTCCCAGGAAATCCATAAAAATGACATAAAGTGTATAAAAAACATGTAGCATATGGCTTGAAAACAACATGGAACATCAGAGATCATAGATATGTTTGAGAAGTATCAAGAATCCCGAAGTTTAGTTCTACTTGTCCTCGAGTAGGTAAAATGATAAAAACAAAATAATTTCTGAGGTGACATGCTACCAACATAATCTTGATCATCATATTTGTAAAAGAATTTGTAAGCTGATATCATAGTACTTTAAACACATGCATGATAGATATAATTCTAAGAATGAAAATTAGCAACCATGTTGCAATATGAAAAGTAACACAAATAAAATATCATGAATAATAATACACTTGAAAGTTATACGTTTGTTTCGATCATAAAGAGAACATAGCAAAGTGGTATTCCGCTTGTCCTTAAGAGTGGAGCAAAACATAAATGCCAGGACACCTTAAAAGTTCAAGTGGATGACTAGAAACAAATAATTTGAGAACAAGTAATAACATATCATGAATCAATCAATAATAATCTTTGGGACTAATGCACATTAAACTCAGAATGGCAACTACGCTCTCTTAATTGTGCATAAGGTTAGAAGATGAAGACTCAACATAAAAGTAAAAGAATGGACCTTCGCAAACGGAAGTAGGGATTAACTCATGTGCTAGAGCTTTTTATTTTATAAACAGAGGCATTGAAAACAATTTTTTAGAGAGGCTATGCTTATGTGAACGAATGGTAAACAGACAATACAGTACGGCACAAGCCAACTAGACTTCACAAGAGCGGATCCCATTGAAGGACGTTGTTTCTACTGGGGTCAGTAGATCATCCCTCTTCTCTTTTGTTTACACAATTATGATTTGACAGATAAATGGGGGCAAAAAGAGGAAGAAAATTTATATAACCACATTTTGGGGCTGGGCACCTCGTTGCCAGCTCTTATAGCATTTGGATAAGAGGATGTGTCACTACTCCAGGTGTGTAAAGTCCAATCAACAAGTGAGTAAAGATTCTCTATTCACGTTCTCATGAGCTAAACCAGGGGCACAAAACATGTATAATTTTGAAGGTTTGAAGGTAGCACATGAGAAATTTACTTTGGAGTGGAAGTTAAATACCACAGTAGGTAGGTATGGTGGACACATTTGGCAAACTTTAGTTTTTGGGAGTTGGATGCACAAGTAGAGTTCATACTCAGTATAGGTGGAGGCTAGCAAAAGACTGGGAGCAACAAATTAAGAGAGCAAAAATGGCCATAATCATGCATAGCGACAAAAACATTATTAATCAAAGCATAAATGGTATTACAAGTCAAAAAATAAATGATCATAGAGTCTAAAGATGACTGGTTTGTAGTCATAACATGGTGTAAGCATGCGCCAAGTCAACCAAATAAAGCATTCAAAGGAGAATACCACAATATTATGCTTCGATGTGATAAAAACAACTAATTATTCTTTTAATGGCACATTAAGCACTCTCAGGTATTTGAAACAAGTCATGCTACATGAATAACTACTAAGCATATAATTTAAATAATATCCAACATGACATGATAAAGTCTAGCCACTATGTAAACAAGCTTTATTTCGCACAATTATAAGCATGAAATATTTTATTGCTTTCCAACACCAATCATTTTATTTAAACAAAAACTCTCGAAATGATATATTAATTAAACAAGATAGTAACACTACTCTACTAAAACTAACAGCTCTGAATAAGAGATGCATGAAAAACAAGAGTGAAACGGAGGAGTTGTAGTAACTAGATGAAAAACTAAGAATACGAGTATGATAAATGAAGAATACGAGTATTCATGTGAAAAAGCGGAGTGTGTCTCTATCCCAGACAAGAATGTTGGGTTCCAACCAAGTTTATTGCAGCAAGGAAAATGAAGGAAAACAAAATGAAAACAAACATACGCTCCAAGTAAAGTGCATATGATGTCACCGAATAAAAATATAGTTTCACTAGAAGGGACATGATAAGTTGCTGATGAAGAAGGGGATGTCTTGTGCACCCCCAAGCTTAGACGCTTGAGTCTTCTTGGAATTTGCTGGGATGAACCACGGGGGCATCCCCAAGCTTTGTATTTTCAATCTTGTTGATCACACTATATCACCCTCTTCTCTTGACCCTTGAAAACTTCCTTCACACCAAACTCAAAGTAATTCTCATTAGAGGGTTAGTGCATAATAAAAAACTCAAATGTTCTAGATGGACACAAGCATTATTAATACTTTTTAAACATTATCTACAACCATTGATATTTTATGGAGCAAAGAAATCCACTTAAAATAGTAAAAGAGAGAATGTAAGTAAAAAGGCACAATCTGTCAAAACAAGAACAGTATGTGAAGACGAATTTTTTCGAGGCACTTACGTTGCTAAATCGAAAAACTTAAAAATAGAAAAAGTTTCGGAAATAGTTGAGGATTAAGCAAAAAAAAATTGCAGGTCATTTTGATATTTCTATGATTTTATACGATTTTAATAGTGGACAGAAAAAATCTATTTCTGCGCAGAAATCCAAATCTAACTTCAAGTTTTAACTAGAGACTTTACTTGGCACAAAAAAATACGAGAAAATAAAAATACGAAGGAGTTTCTACAGAAGTAAACAACACCTTGACTCAAAGAAAACAGAAGAAAACATTGCAAAAATAAAAACGTGGGTTATCTCCCAAGAAGTGCTTTTCTTTAACGCCTTTCAGCTAGGCCCAGAAATCAACAATCAAAGTATTTTCAAGTGAAGAAGCATCCAATTTGAGACAAGAAACCTTCTCAACAATGCATTGTATTTTATCTATATATGTTGCACATGTCCCTTTGTCAACAATTTTTAGGTTTACTACTTTCATCAAATGGGTTTTCAGGAACAATCCAATCAAAATTCTTCTCCAAGGCTTCATGCATTGCTACTAGTTTAAAAGGTATTGGTATTTTGATTTCCTCCCTATTTTTAGGTTTAGTTTTATCTAGTTTTTCAAGAGCGCCAATAACATCTACATATGAGCCTAGCATCTTAAAACGATCAAAGACTTTCTTAGCTTCGATAGCAACATCACGAATTTGTTTAAGCAATGTTTCCAAAATAAAATTTCTCTTTTTAGTGACCTCGATATCATTTAGGTTATGAAACATTTGCTGCATTATGGGGCTAAGGTTAAGAAACCCAGCCTCTAATATGTGAACTAAAGAAGTTGCATCAGTTTCATAATTTGAAGCAAGTTCTACTATGGATCTAACCTCAATTTTTTTATTCTTGCTAACATGATTAAAGAATTCTTCAATGTTATCCTTTGCAATTATAGAACCAGTATCTCTTGATAAGTCTTTCAAGGTGAACGGAGGGAGCAACATGATGAACAATAAAAATCAGGGTAACAAAAATAACAATTATAATAAGAAATAACTTTTGGTGTTTTTGATATAAAGAAACAAACAAGACAAAATAAAATAAACTAAGAAAAAAAACAAAGTAAAGAGATTGCAGGTGAGAGACTGCACTTGCAGAAATCCTCTTCCTCCCTGGCAACGGCGCCAGAAAAAGTGCTTGATGCGCGTAGATCTATGCTCGTTGGGAGACCCCAAGAGGAAGGTATGAAGAGTGCATCAGCAAGTTTTTCCTCAGAAAGAAACAAAGGAGAAAGAAATCACTTCTGAAGGTTGATGACAATTGATGTTGGCAGGGCGCACTACCAGGCTTAGCAGCAACGTGGAGTCTGCACACAACACAACCAAGATACTTTGCCCTAATGATACAGTGAGGTTGTCAATCTGATCGGTTTCTACTAACACAAAGTATTAGATGTATAGTGTGTAAAACAATACTTGTTTGCAGTAAATGAAAAGAGAACAATGATAGCAGTGAATGAAACAAAAACGATGTTTGACGTAGTTGTATTATCAGTGTAAAAGAAATGGACCGGGGTCTGATACGTCCAAAACGTATCTATAATTTTTTGACGGTTTCGTGCTACTTTTATGCTTTTGATAATTGTTTTTGTATTGAGTTTATGATTTATTTGGACTAACCTAATAATAGTTGCAAAAGTGCAGAATATTCTTATTTTACACTTTGATGTGTAGAAATTATCAAAAATAGAAGAAAAAACCTTGTTGGAGTCGAATCGGAACTTTCCTGAAATATGTCTGAAAATTCTTTATAAAGATTGCGAGATTACAGGTTGAAGACGGCGTCAAACGGAAGTCTCACAGAAGAAAAAATTGTGGAGAATTTTGCGACAAATGTTCTAGACTTAAAATTTGTCTGATTCCAAGTCCGGACGGCCGAGATACGCCCTATTTACTGCAGCCCTTGATGGGATGACGGAAATCCGTGAGACTATATAAAGGGAGGAAACCTAGGTCGTGGGAGACACCCCATACCAAAAATTTCCATCCACAAAAGTCACCTTTTAGCCTCCCCATGGATCCCATATCCATGGGGGAGGGATCCCAAGACCGTGAAGGAAGAGGGCTAAGGGGCGGCGCTGCCCCATGATGTCGGCGGTTCAGGGAAAGAGTCCCTGCGCCACTGCCAGCACCGTCCTGAGCCCCGTGATGTCCTCTCCACCGTCTTCACTGTCATCTCCATCCAATTCCTTTTTGTATACAGTGATTCATCCTCCCACACACCTATGTACCGCCCTATGTAAACATGGTGTTTGACGTTATAAATTATTTGAAGATGATCTATTGCGTCTATGTCATGTTTGTGTAGAGACCTTTTGTCATATGATTGATTGTTGAATCTCTATGGATGGTTTGAGCTATATATTGAATTTGTTACAGTCTTATGGTGCCATCATATGTTTATGCGCGCATGGATCACATCATAGCGTTTGTAGTATGTGTAGAAAGCTAGAGGAAGGGTTGCTTGAGTGACAAACATGAGCCCCAATCTAGTGATTAAAGCATATGGAATAAGAGATTGTCTATGTCGTAGTCGACTGAGATTTTCTTATGTCTCAGTCGATAGCTGACATCACGTTCATGTCATGTACTGAGAACAAGTGAACCCGCGCGTGTCGTTGTGTTCTATTTCTGTATGGGCCTTCTTTGTCTTATTTTCTTTTCTGGCTCGTAGTTGGCCTTATGTCCCAGAGCTGGGCTTCTGTCCTGCATCTGGGCTTGGCTCACAATGACACAGTGGCTCGCAACAAAGGAGACAAAATCTTACTCGTTGATCAAGAAATCATCGTGGTCCATGTCTTATTTCCGATCGCTTCCAGTTCTTTCTCGATTGTTCTTCCTCTAGTCTCCAACAACTCTCCCTTCAGTTGAAGCATTGAGAGGAAGGAAAAAACCAAGATCCACTCTCTTCCCCTCCCCTTTCAGCCCTCTCTCCGTGAATTGCTATAACTACTGGCACCTGCCCCCTGTATTCCAAATCATACTCAAAAACTAAATAGGAAAACGCCCAGGTGAAACATGTGCATGTTGCTCCCTACAAGTTCCAGATCTGGCATCGCTTGATAGAAGTGAGAGGCATGGAAAGTGGCTCTAGTTCTGACACAGGTATGATGTGTTGAAGTTCTTTAGTTTCTTGTAGTTCTTGACTCTTCCTGTTTTTAGTATCTCTAAATCTAAAAAACAAACATGTAAAAAGAAAATAAATTACAGTATCGTTTGTTGTTGATTGTTTTCAGGTAGCGAAACATGTGATCCAGTTAGCAGCATCCTAAAAACATATGGAGTATTTCTTGCAAACAGTGGACAGGTACAGCTCATTACAAAATCAAAAAACATATTTGATGACAGAAAAAACATCCTATGTTTGTACCTTGTGAAAGTAAAACCAAGAACACTTGCAATATCCTTAGCATATTTGTACAGATTCGCATGTTCCATTTTGACTTCAGTTCAAAACTTGTAGGCTTTGAGAAAGAAGAAAACCCATAAACGGTTTACTATGTATAACTGAGTGGTACAATTCAGACTGGTTTTTATTTTGTGTTGCAGGTTGGACCTTACTTTTCAAGTTCTATGTGGCCTGATGACGCTGGGAATAACTGCTGCACACAAGGCCCACGATATGAACATAATGAGTCAGATAACCTGTTGGAAAAAATGCACCTTTTCATGGTTTTTGGTGGTATATTACAACATGTATGTTTACTTCAGAAAAAAAACATGTTTGAGTGATGTCACTTCTGAATAAACTCTATTTTGGCCTACACGTGAAAAGGAAGTGAAGAGAGTAAAATTGTTACCATGCACGTATTGACTTTTTTCTTAAACTTTGATCTTCTGCAGTGTAGGCTACATTGAATTCCTCGATGAACCTTCAATCTGTTGAACATAACAGAAATTATAATATGGTAATATTAACTTTTCGTGAGTTGAAAATATCCGTGCAAACAAGATATAAGAGAATTGAATAGACTATTATTGGTTTGGCCAACTTTTCTGATATTGTTATCTTGTAGTTCAATCAATCCCCAGACGGTAAAATGACATACATAGAAATGATGGAAGGCACTGAGAAAATTCATGATTCTCATGTTCTTTCCCTTGTTATATACTCGAAATTTTAATAGGAGAAATTTTCTGTCAGATAAGCATTTTATTAAGGACTTTAAAAAAGGGCATTAACATCTGCTTTATTGCAATTTCCCCACAACATTTTGGACAAGTTAGTTTCTTGGACATGTTGAATGGGATCATGGGTGATGAGGTTAGAAAAGTATTGCCTTCTTTTGGAATCAGATATTTTTAAGAACATTCTCTAGAATGATCATGTATGCGACAAAAAACTTGCTTGTATGTTTTGTCTACAACTTAAAATAGAAGGAATTGTTTATGATTACTGGGAGGAGTGTTTCTGTCCATGAAAATCAAGAAGATGATTGTGAAGATACTTTTGAAGACACTGGTTTATGAATTCATAAGCCATCTACAGGTTCTCCACATTGATTACATAGTTCAGAAAATAGTATTGGTGGACAAGAAGCAAGTATTGATACCGGTGTTCCTAACGATGAACAAGATAGGCCTACAAACGAGGAAAACAACAACAACACAAGGTGATGACGCAAATGCAGTGCAAAATAAAATAGATGCTCAAGAGCTATCCCAAGAAGATATTGAAATTTTGTTGCTGAACGAGAGTGTTGAAGCTGTCCAAACTTGTAGTTAGGAAGTACATAGTCACCATGTTCCTCATATCCATCAAATTTTTGATGGCCATGAGTCTGCTTTTGAATTCCACGACACGTACTCTGGAATAGTTGGTTTTTCAGCTAAGAAAGCATCGAACTATCATAGCAGGCAGACTCAGAAATCAATTGGTGCAACTAGGTACACTTTCAAATGCAACCGTGCTGGCAAAGTTTTATATGAAGGTACTATTGACGAGAGGAAAAGATAGACAGATATAAAAAGGCAAGAAACTAGAAGGAAAAATGCACTAGATAGTGGAGAAGCAGAGCCCTTGCAAGCAAGCGCGCGACTACCCAAAAAGAGGAAACATAACAAGATTGAAATTACAGATTGTCAAGCTGAAATGGTTGTTACTCTCAAATCAGACAAGTGGGTTGTGACTAGTCTTCATATGGATGATAACCATTAGTTGAGCCCACAATAATAGACTAGATTTTTAAGAAGACATAAACATATGACAGATGAGGAGAAACTATTTATCCGAACTTTCAACTCAGTAAAACTCTCAACTCGGAAAATGATGGCAATCCTTTCTTACTTTAGAGGAGGTTTCTTAAAGGGTGTGCCATATACAAAGAAATATGTGAGCAACCTTAGAAGTGCAATGAAAAGAGAAAGCAAACTCAATGACATGATGTAAGCTCTTGATTATTTGAAGAAAAAACAGTCAGAAGATCGTAGATTCTACTATGCTTTTAAGGTTGACAAAAACAACACCGTAGAGGATATATTCTGGTGTGATGCTACATCGAGGAGAATGTACGAGATGTTTGGTCAATGCATAAGTTTTGACACTACCTTCAAAACAAATAGGTATAACGTGCCTTTTGTCGCACCCGGACTTCTAGGGGATACTCACCGTACGAACTGAACAGTATTTTGATTGGATTACGGGGCTTACCGGCATCCGCATCTCTTACGAGTAGGCCAACACTTATGTGTGACAACCAATCTTTACTATTCACCGTCGATGTAAACTATCCCGTAGAAATCAGGACACTACCATTGACGTACTTCATACCATACACACATGGTAACGTCAACCGACTTTGAACAAGATGAAAACATAACATATCTCTAAGACCACAAAAGATTGAAATAAGTTGCAACTGGCCCTCACTAGGGCAGAGAATAGCAAATACAATCATCCAGAGGACACATGTCCCAACATAACATCATTACAACTCAGCGAAGCATCCAACGGGTCTGAGTACAGGACAAATCCAAATAGGCTTAAGAAGCCGGGAATGAAAGAAAACGGAGCCCATCACGATGCTCGATCCTGCCCGGGTCCGCTAACTCTCGTCAGCAGCCTCGTCAAACTCCACGTAGTAGCCGTCACCTCGATCCTCGTAGGCGTAGTCTGCGGAAACCACAGCCCCAAAGGGGTCAGTACATAAACGTACTGACAAGCAAGACTCACAGTTCACCAAAGTGTAGCCCGTCAACACCAAGCACAGATGCCTTGGGATCAACGAAAGAAAGGGATATAAAAGATGCTGCAACTGGCTGCACTAACCAACTACAGAACAAACTACAACTTCCGGGTATCAGAAAGGGGATAAGATAGCGTATCGTAACCAACTATAGCTAACCACCAAACAAACCCATCCTGGATCTCGCCCCTTATCCAAAGAACAATCCGAGGATAACTCACACAGTTGGATTAATGATGGATCAAGTTGTTGTGTCAATAAGCCTATTACTAGTCAAGTTATCATTAGTTAGGTGTAAGTTGTTCTGAGTACTTGTTAGCCAGTACTTTCACCAAGTTAACCATAACCGCGGAAAACACGGCTTCTCGAGAAGATTTATCCCTGCAGGGGTGCACCAATTTGGCCCGTACACGTAAGAATAACCCGCCAGATGGGAAGGCCTTTCCACCAAGCGGGGCACTCAACACAACTCAACTCCTCTTCGCATCAAGCCCAAAGCACCACGTGCTGTGCGTGCGCGGCTAATCGAGCCCCACGAAGAAAAGGGGACCCTCTTAGCACTGGAAGACCACGCCGCCCTAAATGCCGACTACAAAAGTTCCACCCTGGCCTCGGGTTCGTACCTGCATATGCGTGCATCAAATGGAAAGCCCGAACTAAGTGTGTGATTTGGACGAGATGCGAATCGAATCAAATTTGAGGGGGCGCCCATACACGCTTCCCACATGCGGATAGTGCGCTCATCATGGATCAGTAGACAAGACCCTTTTCCTATTAGGGTCGACACTAGCAGGCCTCAAAACCACGCCGGGCCTCCTGCCGGTGCCTTATCAGCAATTTATTTATTACCTCAAATTAACAGGTTGTTGTTTAACATCGAGCCCCAGAATATAAGAAGATATGATAACAGAAAGTAACTGATAGCAGACTCGAGCAAAACAACCCTAAGCATGCTAGTAAGACACGGGCCCAAGCAACAGGGTTTTAGGACTGGAGGTGAGGCAATATCAGGGTTCAGGGTATCATGTGATAGGTTCGTAACAGAAGCAACGATACATAGGGCTAGCAAATATAGACAACGGAAAGTATCGGTAACCAATGTTGAAAGGAACACAATGGTTCATGTGAGTGATAACTTGCCTGCAAACCCAGTAGCCGGGTACTGAGCTAGATCCTCAGAAGGGGTGTCGTAAAGATCGTCGGTCTCAACGTCGTCGTCTATCCGAGAAGAAGCAAACAAACAATACAGGAAAATAAACAATCAATATCATGGCATAGTGCACAATCATGGGATGATGCATGTCAAGTTAATAGATGCATCAAAATAAACTAATTGACATGATAACACAACTTAAATGGACACATGTGCAATTTTGAGTTGCATATGAAAAGCCCATGGAATTTTGGTTAGATTATTTGTTTTCCAACTGATCAACAGGTGAAGGTGGATTAGTATGATGCATGCATGAGGAAAACAACAAAATAACAACATTAGAACCAATTTAAAATAGGGTTTACCAATTAAGAATTTTATTTATTAATTTAGGGGATTTTTGGTGCCTTAAAGGTGACACACAAGTATTTGTTGTTTTCAACCATTTAAATTTTTCAAAACAAGTAACTAAATTCATATTTGAAAAGATCATGAAATTTTGGTGGATTACATGTTTCAAGTATTGAAAAAGGCATTAGGAGGAATTTATTATGACTTAAGCAAAATTAAACAAGTTTTAAATGAATTTAAAACAAGCATGAATTTTATTTGAGTTTTATTTGCTCAAAACATAATTTCAAAGTCATATTTGAAAAGTTTATACTTTGGTGGTTTGAAAACATATTTTGCATGTTCAAAAATAATTTAAATTGAGCAAGTTATGATTTTTGCAATTTTAAATGATTTAAATGAGGTTTAAATTAATTAAGCAATTTAAATTATTCAAACCATGAAACAAAATTTATATTTGAATAGGTTATTTGAAATAGCATGGAAAACATATTTTATTTGCAATATTTGGATTAAGAATGAATTAGTTATGGAATTTAGAAAATTGCATTTGAATTATTTGAATTTGAAATTTAAAGGCATTTGGAAATTTCAAAACAGAACACAAATGGATTATTTGGATAGACAATCACAACAAACATGTTTAGATTTTATTATTTAGAGTTATAGATTAAAAGTTAATAGCAAATTAAAATTGAGGACCAAACTGTAATTTAAAAGGTTCTATTTTTGAAAGAAACATGCTGGTAAACTTTTGTTACCGCGCTGCAACTACACACAGCCACTGCCGCGTGGGCCAGGGGCCAGCGTGGCGGGCCTTGCGCGCGCGTGGCAGAGCAGCCCGCTGACGTGTGGGGTCGCGTTTAGGGGATAAATCCCAAAAAAAAAGGGGTTGCGGCACCTGGGAATCGAACCCGGGCCGCTGCGGTTGCGCTAAGTGAACCGTGCCACTGCGCTGTTGTCTGAATCGTTGTCAGGTTCAGTTAGGCAGCGAGGTTATACTTCAACACGAGCGTTAACTGAAAAATTTTAACTGAACGCGCGCTGCTCTTCGACAGAGAACGAGCTGTTGCTCGCCGGCGGGGAAAACACGCGGCCGTGCTCGTGCTGCTGGGGTGCAGTGGGGTGATGGATGCAGTGGACGTGCACGGTACCGTGGTGGGTGCAACAGAGGGAGAGAGGGTATGAGACAGCACGGGCTCACCGGGAGATGGTCGAGGTGGCAGAGCTCGGGCAGACGGCGGCGACCAGGTTGTGGACGGCGGCGAGGACTCCGTGAGTCTCCGGGGCTGCTTTGGTGTCTATTCGGAAGAGGAGAAGGTGGAGGTTCGATTCCCGGGGGCTAAGTGGGTAGATGGAGTACGGAGGCGGCGGTGCTCATCGGGGTTCAGAGAGGTGGTCGCCGGAGGGAGCTTCAGAGAGGGGAGCTCGAGCAGAGAGAGGGTGAGCGGCGGCGCTAGCGAGGGGAGGAGGAAACCTAGGGGCTAGGGTGCGGCGCAGAGCCCTAGGGCTTGTTTCATAGGGTTCGAGGAGCTCGCATCGCCGTCGGAGAGCTCCGATGCCGCCGTGGCGCTCCGGATGAACGCCGTACATGTTGATGACGATGGAATAGAAGCGAGGAAAAAAAACGAATCGTTTTCTTCGTTAAGTGGCAGGCTGGGCTGCGCGCGGAAGGAAAACGAGGTGGGCTGGGCGCAGCCCACCCTCTGTTGGCGCCAAAACTTTGATTTTTTAAATTTTCTTTCTCCTTTTTTTTTGCTGAAAAAGGATTTGGAAGGAAATGATGGTTTTTAGGTTAGTAAAAAATGTGGAAAAATTAGGGTAACCTTTTTAGGTCATTTGCAAACAGTTGTTAACTTTTATTTGCAAAAGTTTGAAATTTGTTTGCTGTTTGAATTTAAACCAAATTTGGGTGAAATTTTAATATTAAATGATCATTAATAAAAACCAACTTTTAAATAGGGTAACCCCTATGTTAATTATAAACAAATTGAGTTGATTTGTTTTGATATCATCATGATTTCAAAGTGATTCTGTTTTGGTGCTTTGATTTGAATTTTAAATGTGTTTTTGGAATTTAAATGATTGATTAAAACCATCAATTTAATAATTGAACATTATGGAATTAAATGAAAACAATTGAGGTTTTGATTTGCATTTCTTTATTTGAAAAAGATTGTAACATGACAAGTATGAAACAATCATTTGAAAATTGTTTGAATTTTATTATGAAAACAAAGGTAAAACAGATGCAAACAGAAATGAAACAAATGCAACAACATGATGATATGATGCAGTACTTTAAGAAACATGGAACAAACATTCTAAGGGGATGGTTTTTCATACTTGGGATGTTACAAAACGCCCCCCTTGAAGGAATCGCGCCCCGAGATTCCTACTGAGAAATGAAAAGGTCCGGATACTTCTTGCGAAGATCCTCTTCGGTCTCCCACGTTGCCTCTTTATCGGAATGATGCGACCACTGCACTTTCAAGAACTTGGTGCTCTTGTTGCGCGTCTTACGCTCGGTCTCATCGAGAATACGAACATGGTGCTCCTCATAAGATAGATCATCTTGCAGTTCAATGGAATCATGATCAACTGCACGGTCTGGATCTTTGAAACACCTCTTGAGCTGTGACACGTGGAACACATCGTGCACCTTGGATAGCTTTTCTGGAAGTTCAAGACGATAAGCATTTTCTGCCCGCCTTGAGAGAATGTTGAAAGGACCAATGTACCTTGGTGCGAGCTTTCCTTTCACACCGAAACGATGGGTGCCTCTGAGGGGACTTACACGGAGATATGCCTTATCACTAGGTGCATAGATCATATCCCTGTGTTTGCTGTCATAGTAGCTTTTCTGACGAGACTGAGCAATCTTGAGATTGTCACGAATGATACGAACTTTCTCCTCGGCTTCCTTAACAATGTCAGGGCCTAAGAGTGAACGTTCACCAGCTCCAGACCAATTGATTGGACTCCTGCATCTGCGGCCATACAGTGCTTCAAATGGTGCCATACCTAGGCTTGCCTGGTAGCTGTTGTTGTAGGAGAATTCAGCATATGGAAGGCAATCCTCCCATTTCATGCCAAAGGAGATACCACATGCTCTGAGCATATCCTCGAGAATCTGATTGACTCTTTCGACTTGCCCTTGAGACTGAGGGTGATAAGCTGTGCTGAACAGAAGTTTGGTGCCCAATGCATCTTGAAAGCTTTTCCAGAAATGAGAAGTGAATATACTTCCACGGTCTGAGCTTATTTCCAATGGAACACCATGAAGAGGAACGATCCTTGCTGTGTAGAGCTCTGCTAACTGGCTAGCTGAGATAGTTTCCTTGACAACAAAGAAGTGAGCTACTTTAGTGAGACGATCAATAACAACAAAGATTGCATCGTTGCCCTTCTTGGACTTTGGAAAACCAGTGACGAAGTCCATTTCAATCATGTCCCACTTCCACTCAGGAATTTTCAAAGGTTGGAGTAGACCTGCTGTTTTCTGATGGACTGCCTTAACACGTTGACAAACGTCGCATTCAGAAACGTATTGAGCAATTTCACGTTTCATGCCAGGCCACCAATACAGTGTCTTAAGATCCTGGTACATCTTTGTACTTCCAGGGTGGATGGAGAGAGGAGTTTCATGAGCCTCCTTGAGAATGATATCTTTGAGACTTTGAACTTGAGGAACTGCAATGCGTCCTTCGAAGAACACAGTTCCTTTATCATCAACTGAGAAAGACTTGAATTTCTCCTTGCCTTCCTTGATGTGCTCAACCATCTTCTTGATTTCAGTATCACGAAGTTGTTCAGAACGAATCTTGTCCTCGAGAGTTGGACTAGCTGTCAAGCTAGCAAGGTAGCCTTGAGGAACAAGACCAAGGTTCAGCTTCTGGAATTCTTCATGAAGTGGAGGTTGGCTTTCCATGATCATGAGATTATTGCAGTATGACTTGCGACTGAGAGCATCAGCCATAACATTAGCCTTGCCTGGAGTGTAAGAAATGGTGAGATCAAAGTCTTTAATCTTTTCAATCCATCTCCTTTGCCTGAGGTTTAGATCTGGCTGAGTGAAGATGTACTTCAGACTCTTATGATCGGAAAAGATTTCAGTTTTGTTACCCAACAAGTATTGTCTCCATTTCTTGAGGGCAAACACAACTGCTGCAAGTTCAAGATCATGTGTGGGATAGTTTTGCTCATGTGGGTTCAACTGACGTGAAGCATAAGCCACAACTTGGCGTTCTTGCATAAGAACTGCACCTAGACCTTGGAGAGATGCATCACAGAATATCTGGAAAGGTTTGGTAGTATCTGGGCCAACCAGAACTGGGGTAGAAGTGAGCTTAGTCTTCAAGAGATTGAAACTTTCATCACATTGTGGAGACCAAACGAACTTCTTGTCCTTCTTTGTGAGATCAGTGAGAGGTTTGGCAATCTTGGAAAAGTTTTGGACGAAACGACGGCAATAGCTAGCCAAGCCAAGAAAGCTTCTAACTTGTTTTACCGTCTTAGGAGGTTTCCAATCAACAATTGCTTTAACCTTTTCTGGATCAATGGCTATGCCCTTGGCGGAGATGACATGACCAAGGTAAGCAACTTCTGGAATCCAGAACTCACATTTGGAGAACTTGGCATATAGACGATGCTCGCGAAGTTTCATGAGAGTGAGACGAAGGTGTTCTCCATGCTCTTCCTCGGATTTTGAGTAGACTAGAATATCATCGAGATATACCACAACGAACTTGTCGAGGTATTCATGGAAGACAGAATTCATGAGTCTTGAGAATGTCGCCGGTGCATTGGTGAGACCAAAGGACATTACGGTGTATTCATATAGACCGTACCGAGTGGTGAAAGCTGTTTTTGGAATATCTTCCTTTCTGATCTTTATTTGATGGTAACCCATCCTCAAGTTCAACTTTGAGAATATTGAGGCTCCAGCAAGTTGATCAAAAAGATCATCGATACGAGGAATTGGGTACTTGTTTTTGATAGTTTTCTCGTTGAGAGGACGATAGTCAACCACGAGTCTTTTTGTTTGATCCTTCTTGGCAACAAACAGAGTTGGGCAACCCCAAGCGGAGGAACTAGGCTGAATGTAACCTTTCTCCATGTACATATCGATTTGCTCCTTCAACAATTTCAGTTCAGGAGGAGCTATCTTGTATGGATGCTTAGAGATTGGAGCAGTACCTGGTTCAAGCTCGATCACGAACTCAACTGCTCTGTCCGGAGGCATCCCTGGCAACTCTTCTGGAAAGACGTCAGGGAATTCACAAACCACCGGAACATTTTCAAGCAGAGGTAGAGGTTTAGCATCCAGGGTGTACAGCTGAACAGAACTTGATTCATTTGGAGAATAGACTATCTGGCCAGAAGGGTGGAAAAGAGTTATTGACTTCCGAGCACAATCAATCGTAGCTTTATTGGCCTTCAACCAATCCATGCCAAGGATGACATCAATGTCAGAATTGCCAAGCAGAATGAGGGAAGCAAGGAATATGTGACCTCCAATTAGAATCTGATTCTCATGACTGATCTTGGAAGTTTGCATAGTTGCTCCAGGGGAGTTTACTACTAGCGGAGAACCCAAAGCAACAAAAGGTAGTTTAACTGATGTCGCAAAGATCTTTGACACGAAAGAATGCGATGCTCCGGTATCAAACAACACTTTAGCTGGGTTAGAGTTTACGGGGAATGTACCGAGAACGACGTCACCAGCTTCCTCAGCTTTGTCGGCCTTGATATGATTCACCCTCGCGGTCCTCCCGACAGGCCTGTTGTTGGAGTTGAAGGCTTTAGCCGGGGGAGCACGAACCATTGCCTGGTTGGTGTTGGGGCGAGGAGGTGGTGGAGGTAGCTGCCTCTGAGTGCACTTATCAGCATAGTGCCCTGTCTGCTTGCATTTGTAGCAAGTGACGACACGAGGTGCATCTGGCCTTGGCTGCCCCATTGAGAACCTCTGAGCCTGCATCTGAGCTGGGTTGGGTGGGCGGGAAGCGAAGCCTTGAGAAGCTTGGGCATATGGAGCCCTAGTGACAGCACCATTTGGCACCCAGATGCGGCGCTTCTGCGGAGGGGTGGTCATGTTGGAGGAGGAACCACCCTCACGCGAGTGCTTGCGGGACTCTTCGAACGCCTTGCGCCCATTCTCCTCATTGAGCGCGGTGTTCACGAGCTCCTCGAAGTCCTTGCACTTGATGTTGGTGAGAGCGTACTTCAGTTCCAGGTTAAAACCTCGGCGGAACCTTGCCATCTTCTTGGTCTTAGTGGACACCTCATCACCAGCATAACGAGCGAGGCGATTGAACTCATTCTGGTAGCCAATGACATCCAGCTTGCCCTGTTTAAGAGAGCAGAACTCTTCATGCATCCTTTCCATGAGACCATCTGGGATGTGGTGCTTCAGGAAGGCATCCTTGAAACAACCCCAGGTGATTGGGTATCCAGCTCTCATGGTCTGGTAGTTCTCCCACCAGGTAGCTGCCTGACCCTTCAGTAGGTAGGTGGCATACTTGACTTTATCCTCCTCAGCAACGTGAGCAATGTCCAGAGCCCTGGCCATCTCCCTGATCTAGTCATCAGCATCCAGAGGCTCACGTGTTGCCACGAAAGCTCTCGGCCCCATACTCAGAAACTCCTTGATGCTGACTCGCGGAGCATTCTGGTTGTTGTGCTGGTTAGCCTGGATCTGGGCCATCTGAGTCACGACCTGAGTCATCTGAGTCAACAGCTCCGTGAGCGGAGGTGGTTCAGGCGGGTTGCTCCTTGTTGGCGGCATCCTGAATAGACATGCATTTTAGCACAACAATATTAAAAGGATAGACTTGGTAACCGAAAGATAGATTATTCCGACGCATGAATAGATAACCAACAGGTACATCATCACATGTTCAAATACATCAGAATATCCAACACACCAATACATGGTTCGAATTTCAAAGGATAACTAAACATAGCTATGAATGGATACATCGGTACTCCCATGCTCATCACGCAGGACGGCGGTGAGTAGTACGACGAGAGATACGGTGAGGAGGAATCCCACGGAAGTAGGTAGAACGACGATCCACGTAGATCGGGACTGCTCTGAGAGCGACTCTCGGTGTGGTGAAGTAGAAAGCGTCGTCTCCCTGTGCTCCAAAGCGTGGAATCCCCGTGTAACCAGCTCCGAGGTTGAGGAGTGGACCTCTGATCGGCTCGTAACCTCCAGCATCTGGCAAACTACGTCCAACTGTCTGATGGAAACGTGCAAAGCGCTCATCTCCAACAAAGTCCGTGGTGTACGTAGCCAGACGAGTCAAAGAAAGGTAGAGCTGCTCCCTGACTGAGGCCAACTCCTGAGAAAGTGTGGTGGCAACAGCGTCACTGTGCCTCACAAACTGGGCGGTGGTGTGCAGCCTGGTGTTATCATGCTCGTAGACATCCAGGTTGTCGTAGAGCGTGAAGTGAGCTCCCGCTGAAGTGATGTAACCACGGGGGATGTGGCGATAGATAGAATTGTCAAACCCCCAGTAGTTAGCACGGAGGACGGTGAGACTCACGTAAGCTGCCTGCTGCACGGCCATATCCACTTTGGAACCTACTGCCTCGTAGCGGTGGACAACGCTCATGCCATCATCTGACAGAATGTAGACGATAGCCTGGTAGTAGGTCTGGTCAAACTCTCGCTGCTGCTCGTAGACCTGGTACTCTGGTGCCCAATGGAACCCCAGATAAGTGACCATGTCTCTCAGCATCTCCGGATAACCGGCAGTGCTCTCACAACGAGTCATCCGAACCACCTGCGGGAAGAACCTGAGATCCATCTGCAGATGATCGGGGAAGTTTTGATTAGACGCCGGTAGAGAACTGAAGTGGAAAGCAACAACAAGATTTCAACGGACGAAAAGTATGTTGAGAAGAACAGGATATCGAAGCAACAACGGGAAACACGAGACCAAAACTCCTGAGGTACTACGGAAAAACCCATCCGTGCTTCTAAAGGATCAATATCTAGTGCTTAAGGGATAGAGGATTTGCTTCCGGGGCTTACACGCCTCCGTTCTCAATCATGAGTAGGCAACATGATAAATCATGTCACAACCACCTCCATTCCTATGGTCTAGTAGATATAACTATCCCAGAGAAACCAGGATTCGTGAAATCCTAACTTGAAAGTTTAGGTGAGAAGGGAAAACAACGTTGCACTTCCTTACCAGAAAAGGGTGGGTGGGTGGGGAAAGAAGAAAAATGGCAGAATTCCTACTCTCACGTTTCATTTTTCCTATATAGCTACAAAATAGTTTCTAGACACAACTGCGACCAGTAAAAGGGATCCTACAGGCAGACAGGCTCTGATACCATTTGTCGCACCCGGACTTCTAGGGGATACTCACCGTACGAACTGAACAGTATTTTGATTGGATTACGGGGCTTACCGGCATCCGCATCTCTTACGAGTAGGCCAACACTTATGTGTGACAACCAATCTTTACTATTCACCGTCGATGTAAACTATCCCGTAGAAATCAGGACACTACCATTGACGTACTTCATACCATACACACATGGTACGTCAACGGCTTTGAACAAGATGATAACATAACATATCTCTAAGACACAAAAGATTGAAATAAGTTGCAACTGGCCCTCACTAGGGCAGAGAATAGCAAATACAATCATCCAGAGGACACATGTCCCAACATAACATCATTACAACTCAGCGGAAGCATCCAACGGGTCTGAGTACAGAAAAATCCAAATAGGCTTAAGAAGCCGGGAATGAAAAGAAAACGGAGCCCATCCACGATGTCTCGGATCCTGCCCGGGTCCGCTAACTACTCGTCAGCAGCCTCGTCAAACTCCACGTAGTAGCCGTCACCTGGATCCTCGTAGGCGTAGTCTGCGGAAACCACAGCCCCAAAGGGGTCAGTACATAAACGTACTGGCAAGCAAGACTCACAGTTCACCAAAGTGTAGCCCGTCAACACCAAGCACAGATGCCTTGGGATCAACGAAAGAAAGGGATATAAAAGATGCTGCAACTGGCTGCACTAACCAACTACAGAACAAACTACAACTTCCGGGTATCAGAAAGGGGATAAGATAGCGTATCGTAACCAACTATAGCTAACCACCAAACAAACCCATCCTGGATCTCGCCCCTTATCCAAAGAAGCAATCCGAGGATAACTCACACAGTTGGATTAATGATGGATCAAGTTGTTGTGTCAATAAGCCTATTACTAGTCAAGTTATCATTAGTTAGGTGTAAGTTGTTCTGAGTACTTGTTAGCCAGTACTGTCACCAAGTTAACCATAACCGCGGAAAACACGGCTTCTCGAGAAGATTTATCCCTGCAGGGGTGCACCAATTTGGCCGTACACGTAAGAATAACCCGCCAGATGGGAAGGCCTTTCCCACCAAGCGGGGCACTCAACACAACTCAACTCCTCTTCGCATCAAGCCCAAAGCACCACGTGCTGTGCGTGCGCGGCTAATCGAGCCCCACGAAGAAAAGGGGACCCTCTTAGCACTGGAAGACCACGCCGCCCTAAATGCCGACTACAAAAGTTCCACCCTGGCCTCGGGTTCGTACCTGCATATGCGTGCATCAAATGGAAAGCCCGAACTAAGTGTGGTGATTTGGAAGAGATGCGAATCGAATCAAATTGAGGGGGGCGCCCATACACGCTTCCCACATGCGGATAGTGCGCTCATCATGGATCAGTAGACAATACCCTTTTCCTATTAGGGTCGACACTAGCAGGCCTCAAAACCACGCCGGGCCTCCTGCCGGTGCCTTATCAGCAATTTATTTATTACCTCAAATTAACAGGTTGTTGTTTAACATCGAGCCCCAGAATATAAGCAGATATGATAACAGAAAGTAACTGATAGCAGACTCGAGCAAAACAACCCTAAGCATGCTAGTAAGACACGGGCCCAAGCAACGAGGTTTTAGGACTGGAGGTGAGGCAATATCAGGGTTCAGGGTATCATGTGATAGGTTCGTAACAGAAGCAACGATACATAGGGCTAGCAAATATAGACAATGGAAAGTATCGGTAACCAATGTTGAAAGGAACACAATGGTTCATGTGAGTGATAACTTGCCTGCAAACCCAGTAGCCGGGTACTGAGCTAGATCCTCAGAAGGGGTGTCGTAAAGATCGTCGGTCTCAACGTCGTCGTCTATCCGAGAAGAAGCAAACAAACAATACAGGAAAATAAACAATCAATATCATGGCATAGTGCACAATCATGGGATGATGCATGTCAAGTTAATAGATGCATCAAAATAAACTAATTGACATGATAACACAACTTAAATGGACACATGTGCAATTTTGAGTTGCATATGAAAAGCCCATGGAATTTTGGTTAGATTATTTGTTTTCCAACTGATCAACAGGTGAAGGTGGATTAGTATGATGCATGCATGAGGAAAACAACAAAATAACAACATTAGAACCAATTTAAAATAGGGTTTACCAATTAAGAATTTTATTTATTAATTTAGGGAATTTTTGGTGCCTTAAAGGTGACACACAAGTATTTGTTGTTTTCAACCATTTAAATTGTTCAAAACAAGTAACTAAATTCATATTTGAAAAGATCATGAAATTTTGGGTGGATTACATGTTTCAAGTATTGAAAAAGGCATTAGGAGGAATTTATTATGACTTAAGCAAAATTAAACAAGTTTTAAATGAATTTAAAACAAGCATGAATTTTATTTGAGTTTTATTTGCTCAAAACATAATTTCAAAGTCATATTTGAAAAGTTTATACTTTGGTGGTTTGAAAACATATTTTGCATGTTCAAAAATAATTTAAATTGAGCAAGTTATGATTTTTGCAATTTTAAATGATTTAAATGAGGTTTAAATTAATTAAGCAATTTAAATTATTCAAACCATGAAACAAAATTTAAATTTGAATAGGTTATTTGAAATAGCATGGAAAACATATTTTATTTGCAATATTTGGATTAAGAATGAATTAGTTATGGAATTTAGAAAATTGCATTTGAATTATTTGAATTTGAAATTTAAAGGCATTTGGAAATTTCAAAACAGAACACAAATGGATTATTTGGATAGACAAGCACAACAAACATGTTTAGATTTTATTATTTAGAGTTATAGATTAAAATTTAATAGCAAATTAAAATTGAGGACCAAACTGTAATTTAAAAGGTTCTATTTTTGAAAGAAACATGCTGGTAAACTTTTGTTACCGCGCTGCAACTACACACAGCCACTGCCGCGTGGGCCAGGGGCCAGCGTGGCGTGCCTTGCGCGCGCGTGGCAGAGCAGCCCGCTGACGTGTGGGGTCACGTTTAGGGGATAAATCCCAAAAAAAGGGGTTGCGGCACCTGGGAATCGAACCCGGGCCGCTGTGCTTGCGCTAACTGAACCGTGCCACTGCGTTGTTGTCTGAATCGTTGTCAGGTTCAGTTAGGCAGCGAGGTTATACTTCAACACGAGCGTTAACTGAAAAATTTTAACTGAACGCGCGCTGCTCTTCGATAGAGAACGAGCTGTTGCTCGCCGGCGGGGAAAACACGCGGCCGTGCTCGTGCTGCTGGGGTGCAGTGGGGTGATGGATGCAGTGGACGTGCACGGTACCGTGGTGGGTGCAACAGAGGGAGAGAGGGGATGAGACAGCACGGGCTCACCGGGAGATGGTCGAGGTGGCAGAGCTCGGGCAGACGGCGGCGACCAGGTTGTGGACGGCGGCGAGGACTCCGTGAGTCTCCGGGGCTGCTTTGGTGTCTATTCGGAAGAGGAGAAGGTGGAGGTTCGATTCCCGGGGGCTAAGTGGGTAGATGGAGTACGGAGGCGGCGGTGCTCATCGGGGTTCAGAGAGGTGGTCGCCGGAGGGAGCTTCAGAGAGGGGAGCTCGAGCAGAGAGAGGGTGAGCGGCGGCGCTAGCGAGGGGAGGAGGAAACCTAGGGGCTAGGGTGCGGCGCAGAGCCCTAGGGCTTGTTTCATAGGGTTCGAGGAGCTCGCATCGCCGTCGGAGAGCTCTGATGCCGCCGTGGCGCTCCGGATGAACGCCGTACATGTTGATGGCGATGGAATAGAAGCGAGGAAAAAAAACGAATCGTTTTCTTCGTTAAGTGGCAGGCTGGGCTGCGCGCGGAAGGAAAACGAGGTGGGCTAGGCGCAGCCCACCCTCTGTTGGCGCCAAAACTTTGATTTTTTAAATTTTCTTTCTCCTTTTTTTTTGCTGAAAAAGGATTTGGAAGGAAATGATGGTTTTTAGGTTAGTAAAAAATGTGGAAAAATTAGGGTAACCTTTTTAGGTCATTTGCAAACAGTTGTTAACTTTTATTTGCAAAAGTTTGAAATTTGTTTGCTGTTTGAATTTAAACCAAATTTGGGTGAAATTTTAATATTAAATGATCATTAATAAAAACCAACTTTTAAATAGGGTAACCCCTATGTTAATTATAAACAAATTAAGTGATTCTGTTTTGGTGCTTTGATTTGAATTTTAAATGTGTTTTTGGAATTTAAATGATTGATTAAAACCATCAATTTAATAATTGAACATTATGGAATTAAATGAAAACAATTGAGGTTTTGATTTGCATTTCTTTATTTGAAAAAGATTGTAACATGACAAGTATGAAACAATCATTTGAAAATTGTTTGAATTTTATTATGAAAACAAAGGTAAAACAGATGCAAACAGAAATGAAACAAATGCAACAACATGATGATATGATGCAGTACTTTAAGAAACATGGAACAAACATTCTAAGGGGATGGTTTTTCATACTTGGGATGTTACACCTTTCGCCCCATTTGTTGGCGTGACAGGACATGGTGACAACTGTCTCTTTGGCTGTGCTATTCTTCAAAATGATATAGTGGATACATTCAATTGGTTGTTTGGAACATTTCTACACTGCATGGGTGGAAAGAGTCCAATTACAATTATCATAGATCAAGAGGTTTCTATGAAAATAGCTATCCTTGCCATCTTTCCTAATGCAGTCCACAGGAATTGTCTATTTCATATTGTACGGAAAGTTGAAGAGGAACATGCAAGAACCTTTGGGAAAATAGCAAACTTACACAATGAATTCAAAGATGTTATTAATATGTCTTTGACCGTGTCTGAGTTTGAATCTTCTTGGGCAACAATGATAGAAAAATATCAGGTTGGTGCTCTGAAGTACTTGAAGACAATGTGGAACATGAGGCACCGATTTGTCCTCATGTATTTCAAGAATGATTCCTTCCCCTTTATTCACTCGACAACAAGGAGTGAAGGTACAAATGCGATATTCAAAGACAATGTTGAATCCACATTTAGTGTTAGCAGCTTCATCTGTGAGTGTGACAAAATTTCAGAGAACATAGAAGAAAATGAGAAGGAGCAAGCTTCTATTACTAGAACCACTACACCGTCATACTGGTGTGGCAATGATTTGGAGGTGCATGCGGTCAAAAGATATAATCGCAAGATCTTTTATCGGTTTCAAAAACAACTCAAGTTTACTTCTAAAATTTTGGTTGATGAGGTTGAGAGGAATGTCCGGTATGAGGTTTACAAGTCAAAGTTGGCTGCAGCCAACGATTTTAGGTCAAGGCGATATGTAGTGCTTGTTGACATGAGTAGAGAAGACTTTATCCGCATTTCTTCGAAGTTCAACAAGGATGGTATTTTGTGCTCCCATGTACTTAAGGTCTTGTGGATTTAAATATTCAAGAGGCACCGGAGAAGTATTTTATTGATAGATGGAAACCAAGAGACAAAAAGGAAGTCAGAGATATGTTCTACAATGTACCTCTGCAACTGACATCGGACTGCATCTAGCTAAGATACAATGTTCTATCAAAAAAATTCCTAAATGTAGCATCGAATGGGGCCAAGACCAATGAGAAATACTTGTTTGTTACTGAGGAGGTTAAGAAAATTACAGAAAAAATAGATGAAATAACTCTGGATGAAGAGGCAAAAGAAGCAACTAATGGAAACGCCGACGAAGGTGTAGTTTCCTGAGAGTGCAGTTGATTATGGTCACCTAAACAATCTAAAAATTGTGAAATCAAAGGGTAGGCCATCAGATGCAGAGAAAAGGAAGGCATGAAAGGCTAATGGCAGATACAAAACATTTGCTAAGAAGATGTTCGCATGGTTCAAACAAATATAACATTCAAATTTGCACAAATTTCCACTTGGATTCATCTCTGTTTGTCAAGAAGAAAAAACCTAAAAAGAAGGTAAACATAAGTAAAATGTTCAGCTTCCTAAAAGTGTAATTCTCTACCTTTTTTAGTAGCGTTGCTGCGCTCACTTACAAAATACTAACTATAACCTACTTACTCCTACTCTACAAAATTTCAGCACATAAAGATAGCAAGGGTCAAGAAGGTGAAGGAAGTCAGCGGCTGTAAAGATTTCGCAAGTGAGATTATGCAAGAAAAAAAGGCAGGGGAAATGCCACAAGAAATAAGGGAAGCAACAGAAAAAAAAAAGCAAGATAGAGGAGCAAAAGATAAAAAGATAGATGTTGCAAGTTGAATAAAAACGATTTTGATTGTCATTTTTTTCTCTCAGATGTGGAATTAGTTCTTATAATGTGCAACAAGCTCATGAGCGTTGTCTCTACTATTGTAAGCATATGAATTTTATGTCCATACGAACCTTTGAAAAAAGAAGACTAAACTGTAGTCCAAACATCTCTGGACACTTTGTTCTTCCCCTGTTCCCATTTGAATTGGATCATGTTTTCCGCAGAAAAAATAATTAACTAATTGTTAACCTAAAAACAAAATTCACATTTCTACCTTATTTATTAGTATAGTTGAGGAGGAGAAAAAATATACAAAATGAAAAAAATTAAATGACTCATTTTGCACCCCTAGCAGACCGATGAAATATTCATTTCAGTGTAAAACATAGGAAAAAAGGTATACTGGTTACAAATCTGAATAGTTCATTTCATGTATAGCAGAGAAACATGATTTCTCATTTTCATTACAGAACCAAAAATAGATTGTTGTTCTTCAAATAAAAAGATTGATTTTATTTGTGTACGACAATTAACAAAAATGAAAATAAGAAGTAACAATCGCCCCCCTAGTACATGTCCCAAATGGTTTGTGAACCAGCAAAGCAAAAACAACACAAAGTATTGACTCACAGACTAAGAGAACATATTGATCTTGGAGAGAAAACAAACAGAGACCATAACACTATAAAAGCAAAAAAAAAAATTTGGCATCATGATTCACATTGTTACTATGCACAATAATTATATATATCATATACCACATATATATGTAAGTACTTCTCAGTTTATTGAGGACACACAACAGTCTGCGACATACATACAGGTATACAGTCTGATTGAGCTACTATCTACTAATTACAGAAAATGATTTGAATGTTATTCCCTCTCTTCTTGTCTGCTTGTTTTCTAGATCACATCTGCCTTGCGTATGTCCGATGAACCTGAATTAAAAAAACAGAATGTTTCGAAACATTATTCTGCAATTCTCAAAACTGCGTTTTCAAAAACAACAAAACGACAAGAGAACAACTACTACAAATGGTTGTGAAAAAAGTAATTGAATGTAATTGCTAAAATGTAAAATTGCTCTTACAGTAGGTTTGAATCCCATGACATCCTCCTTCATCTCATTTGCCTCATTGTATTTGCAGAACATCATGTAATTGGCAATTTGGATACTGATTTTAGGGATGTCTCTTGATGAGTACAAGCCCATCAAGTTTCTTCTTGGTGTGAATAGCTCCATATTCTTGATCACAAAGATGTCGCAGTTTTTGATGTTTTTAGTAGAAGCATCGTAAAATATTCGAGTTTTATAAGTGAAAAAAATAAACAAAGCAATGATAAAAATAGCTTGCAGATGAGTGGAACTTATACTTGTTGTCTTGTTGTGGTACTTTTGGGTACAAAGTTTGAAATTGACTGAAATCAACCTCTTTTTGATTGGTTTCATTCCAGATTTGTATGAAGTTTTTGATCTGACAAGGAAAACGCCATTTAAAAAAAATTGAATGTCATATTAGAATAGAAAAAGGATGATTATTCCTAGTTGAAACACAATTTATATATAACAAAAAAAATAACATATTCGAGATTTGTACCATCATGTTATCTGCTTCGTTGTCTAACTTAGACTCTTTGTTGAAATAGGAATACAGGAATATAATTTTTTTGTCTCTTATGTCCATAGTGAATAGAAACCAATGATCATTAAACAGATATGGAAAATATAGTTGTTAAAGTAAGCAAAAGCCCATTTAAATTTGGCAACGTAGCATCAAGGAGGAAAAAATAATAGACTGAATTTCGTAAATAGATTTGAACTTGTAGTTTTCAAGAAAGAGAACAAAAAGTAAGAATAAGTAGTTGAATTAAAATTTACCGATTTTGTTAAATGAAGCTTTCTAGCTTTCCCAGCACCTACAAAAGCTTTCATAGCTTCCTGTTTAAAGTAGAGTCTTCTACCTTCATTTTCCCCTTTCTCTAGGAAGTACTCCTATTTAGAGTTGCCAAAATTTAAGCAAACATCCAACAAAAAATGCAGGATTTGATACAATTGCTTAAGCAACTTAAAAAACATAAAAAAGAAAGTACAAAATTTCTTACACTTGAAGTGTAAAAAAGGTGTGTCTATTTGAATCTTTTGGGTGCTTTTCTCTGAAAAAGATACGTGAATACAATTTTATGACCCAAGATTCTACTACTCCTCTTATTTTCATTGAATTACCAAATGTTTCCATAGTGACTTTTTAATTATCAAAGCTTATCGCATGTTCACTTTTAGAAAAGAGTAACATATTAATAATGAATTAAGTGTACAACACAAGAAACAAGAAGAAAACCCCAATAAAAATAATTAGGAACTAAGAAGAAAAATAAAGGACACTTACTACTTGTATTTTTTCATGTTTGCAAGACGAACAATCAATTGGTATTGTTGAGTTTCTAGGTCTGTAGGTTCATAACTGCACACATTTACATCAAATGGCGATGATACATATTTACTTGGCTGAACCATTCTCCTTAGGGGCAGATGTCGGATATATGCCAAATAGGGGTATATTCGACATTGGCCAAGACCGGATTCTCATGGTGGCCCACATGCAATGGAGCGGAGTCCATTGGGCGGCCCAGTAAGCTGATGCGCAGGAACCCGGATTCTAGAAGAACTCAGACAATGGCCTAATCATGGTCCAACTTGGAGAATAAGCCAGATGCCTTACTTTCCAAGATAGTTACTTACCGTAGTCTTCTAGGTTTCTTTCACATAAGCCGTAATTCGGCTATCCATATAAAGCCGGACGAGAGCGGCAGACAAACAAGAAAACAACTTATCTAGAAGCCCACTAGCCGGGAAGTTCATCCTCACCGAGTTAGCAAAACCATACACACGATTGTACTCTGTATACTTTAGGCTTCAGCCCTGATTTAGTGAGATTGCAGGAGTAGTAGCGCCGCCTAATTGTGACGTACCAAATCTGGGTACACTCTGTGTTCTTGTTTACAGTACTTCCACGTCCCACCGTTGTTCTACCAGTAGGCTTATGGCACGTCCGTCCATGAACCTTACTATGATGTCTCGACAGTTGGCGCCCACCGTCGGACCAGCGGCGTCGGGAGTTACGTTCTGAGCGGGAATACTTGGCGGAATTGGCAGCACGATAACTCTCGCAAGCCTGGAATTCGACGAAGACGTCTGACGCTTCCTCGACAACGGATTGTATATGGCGGCACAGAATCATCTGGTAAGTGCCTGCGTTTTACCGATTGGATCTACCAACATTGTCATCGGTTTAACAACACAAGCAATGGGATTCCTTGGTGGAAGTCAATTTATGCCACCCGCCCTATGCGAAATAGATGAAGGGCAAACTTTGCTCAGATCTGTCTTATTCATACGGAGAGGTATATCAAGCTTCTGTGGCTGCTTATCGCCAAAACCCATCTGGATTTGCCGCCTCTTTGGAGATGCCCATAACCAAATCCCACTTCATTGGCATGGTGCAGTCTGAGATTGCTGAAACCATGCAAGATGAAAGTCCCGTGGAAATAGCAGAAAACCACGATCCCATAGGAAAAGTGGAAGATCCGACATCCGTCGACCAGACGATGAACTCGGAAGTCGAATATGTTTTAGCTGCTATAGAAGCAAGGCTGGATTCAGAACCCGGATCTGAAGACACATATTCTGAAGATGAAGATGAAGATGCTTTTGAAAGAAAGGTCAAATCCATGCAAGGAAGCTTCCACAAAGTACTGATGGAAAAATCGACTTGAAACTCTGATGCCGAGGAAGAGGAAGATCCCAAAACCCCTCTACCAGATGAAAGGGAAGACGAAGAGGAAGAAGAGGGAGAAGTTAGTCCGACTTACCCTGATGTCAAAGAATTGACGGAAGATGAGCCTAACAGAAAACCTCCATCTTCCACGAAGAAGAAGAAATCCTCTAAGAAGCTGTTATCCAAGTTACAAAATAAAAAGGAGAAATTGGCTGACAGTGCCAACCAAAACCTGGAAATCGCATGAGGCAGTTGTGCAAAATCTGGGGAAAAGAAAAGCATGAATTCCATGTTCCACAAATGTCGGAACAAGACGAGATCGATTTGATCCAACCCCGGTCGCACGTCATGAACCACCGGAAGTGCTGGAACTCAGAAGGAAAGCCATTATGGGGAAACAACAACACTTATTTCGGTCTCAGGAAAATCTCCTCAAAGCCCAGGCTGATGTAAAGGAAAAACGGGAAGAAATTGAGAAATTTGAGCGCCGGAATATGTATAGGATAAAACCAACGAGATTACCCAGAATTTCAAAGCCTGATGTATTGCCAGCAAAAGAGCGGTTTGAAAACCCTTCTTGGCAAAGGCATGTTAACATCTTAAACACTAAGGGCAAATGCATCTACAAAATTGCAGCATAAAACGTAGAAGTTGTGTTCTCCATCCTTAATGATGATCTGTATTCAAAGGAAGAAAAACAGCAGGGAGTGTATGCTTTTCTTGGAAAAGTATTACAGCAGCAACAGCGAGGATAGGCACGTTCGGGCAAGTTACATGATGATTCATCCTTGTGCAAAACTTCCACGTGCATGGCTGGAGCACCCGACCCAGGCGAACCCGGAGACTCAGGTTATTCTAAGGAAAAGAAGGGAGACCCTAAAAAGGACAAGAAAATTCCGGATAATAGAGATGCATCGTCTAAAACAGGATCACGTCGTCCATAAGGCGGAAATAATCCCGTCATAACAAGGAACGGGAGGAACAAAACCAGAAAGGCGAAAAAGGAATGCCACCTCCGAGACACCCAGCTGATAAACCGGAAGGTACCATAATCCTCACAGGCGTGAGAGGTCCCGGACTCCTCCAAGGAACAAAGAAAGGCCAAGGAGCAGAACTCCACTTTATTCCAAAGGACAGGACGTCGGAAGAAATAGGGATAATCCCAGAAGAGCGCACTCGTGCAACAATGGACCAGAACTGAGCAGATCACCTTCTGTCCATTCAGCTAGAAGATATTCCGCGCACGTCGATAAGGCGGAAAGAGACGATTTATACTTCGGAACAAAATGCTTCATCGATAGGATCCGGAGAATCAGTCTACACTCTGGCTTTGCCAAAGTTGTTCCAACTTACCAAAAGTATGTCGAAAGTACAAACCCAGATACATGGCTTTCAGATTACTATACTGCCGTCCAGATCAACAAGGGGCCAGATTTAGAGGCTGTGAAGTTTCTTCCCCTAATGTTGCTGGATGGAGCCAGAGATTGGATTAGTGAGCTTTTTATGCTTTTTGGACGCTTATTCCGGGTACCATTCCGGCTTAACAAGCACATGAAAGGCATTGCAGGATCCGAGAATAAAGGAAAGAATTCAAAAAGGAAGTTCAACAAGCAAAAGCCAGAAGCTTAAAAAGAAGAAAGTGAGTCAGACACTGATGACAAAATCCAGGAACAGCAGTGCAAAGGCGAGCCCGAATTCCCGAGAGTTGAAGGAGAATGCAACCTAACTTTCATGGCAACTCCTTCAGCCAAACAGGCAAAACGAACACTTCGAGAAATTAATGCGGTTGTACCTCCAACCCCAAAGTACTTGAAGTATTCAAATACGCCAATTACCTGGGATCGGTCTGATCATCCCGGAAATATCCCAGAACCCGTCACACATGCTTTGGTCGTAAGTCCTATTGTGCAAAACACTAGGCTCAAAAGAGTGCTGATGGATGGAGGATCCGGTATCAATATCATGTACTTAAGTATATTGAAGCAGTTACACCTCTCCAAGACCCAGCTCAAACACAACAATGTACGTTTTCACGGCATTGTTCCTGGTAGGCAAGCACAGTCCCTAGGAGAAATTTCCCTAGAAGTAACCTTTGGAAAGAGATAACACTTCCGTCAGGAGAGGATGTCATTCGAGGTTGTGCCGTTCGAAAGTGTGTATCACGCAATACTCGTACGTCCGGCTTTCGCCAAGTTAATGGCAAGATCGTGCTACATCTACAACAAGCTCAAGATGCCAGGGCTGAAAGGCGGAGTAATCACCATTTCAAGAGATTTCAAGCTAGCAAACGAGATGGAGAAAGGAATCGCCCTTTGCGCCGAAGAGGTAATTAGGAAGGAAGAGCTGAAGGAACTGGCTAAAGAAGCATCACCGACAGAAATGCCGGCAGGAAAAGAAAGCTGGAAGCCGACAGATAGCTTCAAAGCCTCGGAGAATACAAAGCAGGTCATCTTGGACCCCAAAGATCCGAAGCCATTTGTCGTTGTGGGAACGAGAATGACTGACGCATAGGAAAGCATGCTCACCAAGTTCCTCCGTCAGAACTGGGATATTTTTGCATGGTGTCCCGCTGACATGCTAGGTGTACCCAGGGAACTTGCTGAGCACCAAGTGAAGGTGATTCCGGGATCAAAACCCGTCAAACAAGGTCTCCATCATTTTGATGGAAGAAGGCGGGCCCGGCCGCCGGGCGAATAGATCGATCGCCCGATGAATTAGTAGGAGCATGATCACAATGGACTCAATTAGGCAGCACTCACGGTGGTCGGTGGTATCGCCGGTGGCATGTACTGGCCGACGGCGTTCTCCTGGAACATGATGAGACCAGCTGGGTGTATATGTGGTGGGTGGTGTGGACCATGAAACGTTGTCGGCGGCCTGCCGTGGTGGTCAGTTGGCGGTGGCCATGTTCCCACGTTGTGGGTTGTATGGCCGTGCACATGGCCGAAGAACTGGTACTCCAGCAGGGGAGGCTGATGAACAGGGAATACGGGGGTTGGGTTGATGTTGTGCGGGGAGTTGCCAAGGACACCGCACACATCGCATGACATGGACATTAGGATGTGTTCAATAGAGAGTACATTAGCTTGGCACTGAACGGAAGGTGAAATACTGCTCGATCGGTGAATGAGTCGATGGTTAGTTGTGTGGAGGGGACGAGGTTGGAGAAGGGCACAACTGTCGGCCCATGTACGGTGCCCGAGGGCACCACACCACCTGGCAGCGCGGGCCCACCCATGGCTGCGCCACCACATGGTGTGGGTGCCTCAGAGCCCGTCTCCAACCCGTTTCGGCCCTGCACCTTCCTTTTGTTACGTAGCTTTTAACTATATAATCCTCGGACCCCTGAGGTTCATATATTGTTTTCTCGCCGTGTTTTCATTTTGATCTGTTTCTGTCAGGATTGTTTTTAGTTTTAGAAGCACCATGGTCTCCGCCAACAACGACAAGGGGAAGGGCTATTGGCTAGGAAATTATCCAACTTTTAGCAGCTAATTTTATCCGGGAAGTTGTACATACTAATTGGTCTGCGAACCCAGTATTAGTCCTGAAGAAGGATAGTATTATTCTTAGGATGTCTATAGATTACACCGGTTTCAACAAATTGTTCCCAAAAGATAGGTTCGCGTTACCGCAAATCGATCAAATAATGGACGTCACTGCTAGCTCTGAGCTTTTATGCTTTTTGGACGCTTATTCCGGGTACCATCAAATACGCATGAAAGAAGAAGACCAAATAAAAACCTCTTTCATAACACCCTATGGAACATACTATTACATAACCATGCCTTTTGGCCTGAAGAACGCCGGTGCAACATACCAGCGTTGCATGCAAAGATGTTTGCATAGTCGAATTGGAAAAAACGTACACGTTTATGTGGATGATATTGCTGTTGTTTCCAAGGAAAAGGATACACTGCTTGAAAACCTACAAGAAGCCTTCGACAATCTCCGCACTTACAGAATGAAATTTAATCCATTAAAGTGCATATTCGGAGTCCCCTCAGGAAAGCTTCTGGGTTTTATCGTTTCTCACATAGGAATAGAGGTAAACTCGGAAAATATCAAAGAAATCTTAAACATCAAAAGTACGACATGTCTAGCATATGTCCAAAGATTTATGGGGTTTCTGTAGCTGATGTAAGAAGGTTCATAAGCCGGCTTGGTGACAAAGCTTTTCCATTATACAAATTGTTGAAGAAATCCGACAAATTTGAATGGACAGAAGGGGCAGACAAAGCGTTAACCCAGTTGAAAGAAACTTTGATGAAAGCTCCGGTTTTGGCATCGCCAAAATACGAAGAACCCATGTTACTGTATCTTACAGCAACTAACAGGGTCATTAGTGCAGTGATAATTGTGGAAAGACAAACAAATCATTCCAGATCAACATCCGGTGTAGTACGTCAGCGAGGTATTTTTCGAGTCAAAACAAAGGTATCCACATTATCAAAAATTGGCATATGGCATATTTTTTGCACCTCGAAAACTCCATCATTATTCCCAAGGACATTCCATAATAGTGGAGCAAAGCACCACTAGGGGATATTATTAACAATGCGGACGCAACAGGCAGAGTAGCCAAATGGGGCATTGAACTTGCTGTGTTTGACATTAAGTACCAATCCAGGACAGCAATCAAATCCCAGGTGTTGGCAGATTTTGCAGCCGATTGGACAGAAGCAATGGAAAACACACCAATGCTGGAGTCAGAATATTGGATCATGCATTTTGACGGATCCAAAATGAAAGAAAGCGCTAGTGCTATTGTGGTGCTCAAATCTCCAAAAGGTGACACAATGGAGTATGTATTACAAATACACTTCAACGCCAACAACAATGTGGCAGAATATGAAGCATTGCTTCATGGCTTTCATATTGCAAAACAAAAAGGTGTCAAGCGCATATTTTGTTATGGTGACTCAGACTTAGTACAACATCAGCTTAACCAAACATGGGATGCCAAAAGCCCCATAATGGCCGAATATCGGAGAACAGTCGACGAGTTTGCCATTTGCTTCCTAGGATTTGAAGTACTTCACGTCAAAAGGGAAGAAAACTGGAACACAGATGCTTTAGCCCGCATGGGCTCGGAAAGGGTGAAAACTCTGCCGCCTGGTGTATTCGTCAAGCATTTGCACAAACCATCAATACAAGGTGGAGATGTGGACTACCCCCTAATTTCTGAATCAATAGAAGTTCTGCTCGTTAATCCGGATTGGAAATTCCATATCTAAACTTCTTAGTTGATCAGAAGTTCCCGGATGGAGCAGACGAAGTCTTGCAAAGGCAGATATAACGCCGATGCAAAGGATACACCGTAATCAATGGTTGCCTGTATAAACGCAGTACTATCGAATTTTTCAGCGATGTATTTCATCTGAAGAAGGATGGAAAATTATGCAAGAAATCCATTCAGGAGATTGCAAACATCATGCTCAATCAAAAATCATAGTTAAAAAGCATTCCATGCAGGGTTTTTCTGGCTCACAGCCAAGACAGATGCAGAGCACATAGGGAACACATGTGCCAAATGCCAGTATTACGCCAAGCAGACAAATATGCCGGCTCAAGCACTCAAGACTATCCCCATAACATGCCCGTTTGCGCTCTGGAGGCTAGATGTGGTGACCCCGCATACCACTATATGTTGTAGTATGCAAGTCGTTGATATAACACTCACAGAACACCGTTCCGCAAATATTACATCCCTCAAGATGGTACAGCAGAAACATTGCGGGACTTGATTGTCATACAAACATATATTACAAAACATAGTGTGCTGACAAGAGAATGAGCTCATGATGAGGTCATATCGTTATTGAAATTGTAACAACATCTGAACTGCAAAGTAGATACATACACGGGAACTCAACAGCCTAATATAGAGGTTCAAGGTTGCTCGATTCAACCGTGCTAGGTATTGGTAGTAGACCAGGCTAAACCTAGTCAGACTCTGCCCCCTCTGGGTCAGCTCCATACTGGATGGTGTAATCCACCCCTTCCACTCCTCCGGAGAGATCCGTATCCTCGTATTAGATGTCGTCTTGGCCTCCGAGAATGTTGAATGATGCCTCCTCTAGGTTCTGATAGCCTGAGTAGGGGGGCAAACTGGAACAAAAGTTCATTAAGTAAGGAGGTAATTGATGCACTATCTACGGTCTACGACTCTAAAGAGTCTAGACTGATGCAAGGTTTTGTAAATCTTTCTTCAAGAGGTTGCTTTTAATACTGAAAACTGTCCCCGCCATACCATCACAGGACTAGAACTTCAGGGAGTTGCCTTTCCTGTAGCGTTCGTAGTTCCTTCCGGAACAGGGGGTAACATGCCACATCCTTTTACACTCTGCAGAGGTGCATTGCTTTACCCATGGGCGACCAAGACCATGTTGCACAACCAGGCGCGCGATTCTGTCCACGCCCACTTAGGTGTGGGGCCCGGTTGTTGGTCCAAGCCAAACCATGCTTCTCCGCACAACGGATGCCCACCCATTTCTGCCAGTAGGTTGAATCCCTGATTCCACCCCTCACGATGGAGATCTAGGCGCCCCTCGTAGACACTCATAGACCCAAGAGTCTGTGGGTCGTAAGGGCTTCCACCCATGTGCATGTAGTCCCACAAGACCTACAGCATATGTCTGCGGTAGTCCGTTGACATGCGAACGAGAGAAGATCACAGCTGACTTACTCGCCCCATACAAGACCCATGGTCAACACGGTATTTATGGCGAACCGAGTTATGGCGGCATTTGTTGTTAACTCCTAGGTAATACTTTCCCATGCAGATGGAACCTTCCTTTGACCTATTCATCTTACCATGGTTCCATCCGCACACCAAACAGAACACTGCCACTCGGGTAGTCATTCAAGTAGTCATATTATTATAAAAATAGGATCATGCATTCTTTTGAGCATAGGTGGTATTACGATAGGGTTTTGAAAATATTTGTTATGAAATATTTCAAAGGACATGAGCAAGTGATGAACTTGCCTTGATACGGATAAGTAGTGAAGTCTGATGCTTGGTGTAGCTCCTGACTTCCTTGTTCTACAAAATACCATCATTGTCTAGTAAAGACAATGTTTAAAGAAGAAAATGATGCTATTAGGCATAATAATGACATGTATGCATTTTTCTTCTAACTGATTTAAATTCTCCAAGCAAATGGGTATTTAATTGATTTTTAGAATTTATTATTATTATTATCCCTATTATCATTATTTAATTTACTTTACTTTAATTTTTTAATAAATCAGAGAATAATGTTTTTAATAATAATTGAGTATCAAAAATTGTATAAGTTAAGTTTTTATGAATTAAGAACAAAGAATAATATTATTATTGACTATTTATAAATTTTTATTACTTTTGATTTTTTTTTAATGATTATTATTTTAAAATTATAGAATTTAAGATAACAAGTATTAATCAATTAATTTAAATTATTAAAGCATTTAAGTGTGGTATTTTGATTTTTATAAGTTTAATTATAAATTTTAATAATTTACAGAATTTTTATTTATTAGATTGCATTTTTTTTAAATTATTGCTAAAATGGTCAAAAGACCATTCAGCCCCTAAGGCTGACTTGTGGGCCAGCCCCAACGTGGTTGAACCTAACCGGCTCAGGAGAGAACCCGAGCCCGAGTCATACTCGGCTAGCACCTTATCCTCCTCCCTCTTCGCTCCCGCGATTCGCCTGGCGACCGAGTCGACTCCGTCGTCGCTGCTCTCTTCTGAACGATTCCGGCCACCTCCGTCGTTGTGCTTGTGCGCAAAAGACTCGCCGCCGATGACTCCCTATCCTCCACCTCTTCAATCTGAGCTGCTGCCGCGGAGACGACCGCGCACATCCTAACCCTAACTCTAGGTTTTTGGGACCCGTGGCCCTCTACTCCTCTCCGGCAATCTCCGACCACTCGAGGATGTTCAGGGGTGTCTCCGGTGTGCTGCTGTGGTCGTTGCCACCCCCGGATGTTGTTGTGGTTGCTGCTGCCCCCGGATGCTGATACGTCTCCAACGTATCTATAATTTCTGATGCTCCATGATCATATTATGCCAATTTCTACATGTTTTCTCCCTTATTTCTAGCATTTTTATACGTTTTCCAGGACTAACCTATTAACAAGATGCCAAGTGCCAGTTCCCTGTTTTCTGCTGTTTTAGGTTTCGGAAAAAAGTTGTTCTAGAAACATTCTCGGAATTGGACCCCACAAAGCCCGAAGTGCCTATTTTCCCCGGAAGCATCCAGAACACCGAAGAGGAGTCGAAGACGGGCATCAGGGGGGCCACACCATAGGGTGGCGCGGACTCCCCCTGGTCGCGCCAGCTATAGGTGTGGGCCCCCTGGCCTCCACCGCCTCTGCCCTTTCGCCTATTTGTTCCCCCTGGATGGAAAACCCTAAGCACCTGATCAAAATTCCCCGAAAAGTTCCGCAGCCGCCGTCGTCGTCAACCCTAGATCAGGGGGGGTTCTGGAGCTATCTCTCGTCACCCTGCCGGAGAGGAAATCATCACCAGAGGCTTCTACATCACTATGCCTGCCTCCAGAGTGATGCGTGAGTAGTTCATCCCTAGACTACGGGTCCATAGCAGTAGCTAGATTGTTGTATCCTCCTCATATGCCTCCATGTTTAGATCTCGTGAGCTTCCTATCATGATCGAGATTGACCCTATGTAATTCTATATGTTGTGTTTGCTGGGATCCGATGAATATTGACCTTATGCCAAGTTGATTATAGTCTTTATTGCATATGTTATTTGTGATCTTGCATGCTTTCCGTAGCTAGTGGTTGCTCTGGCCAAGTAGTTGCTAGTGACTCCAAGAGGGAGTATTTATGCTAGATAGCGGGTTCATGCCTCCTTTTCCCCTGTGCTCGAGTGATAGAAACGTGACGGGGGAGGATGCTCTGTTTCCACTAGGAAGAAAACAGCGGTGAGAGTGCACGCGTGTATAATCATTGCTTACATTACACACATTGTTTAATGCAGTTATCTGTTGCTTGCAACTTAATACCTAAGGGGGTTCGGATGATAACCTGAGGGTGGATTATTAGTCATAGATGCAAATGGATTTCGGTCTATGTATTTTGTTGTAATGCCCGCACTAAATATCATAGTATTCATCATGTTATAAAGTGCACTACGGTGCAGCCTCTATTTGTCAATTGCCCAGCTGTAATTTGTTCACCCAGCATGTTATTTTTATGGAGAGACACCACTAGTGAACCTTTGAACCCCGGTCCAATTTCCACACTGTTAAACAAACCACAACAATTTACTGCTCTCTTTACTTACTGCAAGCATACACTGTTTTCCGCACTATACGTCTAATCTTTGTTTTCAGCAAGACCGGTGAGATTGACAACCTCGCTGTACCGTTGGGGCAAAGTATTTTGGTTGTGTTGTGTGCAGGTTCCACGTTGCTGCTGACACCGGTGAAGCGCCAGCACCACCGTCAGTGGCATCAACCTTCCGAAGGTCCTCTTTCTCCTACTGGATTGATAACCCTGGTTCTTAACTAAGGGGAAAAGTCCTACCGCTGTGCTCATCACACCCTCCTTTTGGGGTTTCCAACAAAATGTAGCAAGGATTTTTCTGGCGCCGTTGACGGGGAGAAGGAAGTCTTGTGGCAAGAGAGTCTCTCACTCTCAACCTATTTATTTTGTTTATTGTCTTATTTTTATTTTGTCTTGTTTTTCTTTTCTATATTAAAAACACATAAAGTTTAGTTTACTTTATAGTTGTTATTTATTTGCTTGCTTTATGTCTAGTTTTGTTCATGTCACTATGTCACCGGAAAAAACAATTTTCACTTTCAAGCAAGGGAGTGAGGAGAGTTTCAAGGAAGCTTGGTCTAGGATTTTTTTTATTCTTATAGTAAAACTGAACCTATGATGACCTTGAATTTATTTCTTAGTAGATTTTACTTTGGTCTTGTTCTTTGCTATAGATATGCTTTCGACTCTGCAGTAGGAGGAGACTTCCTACGTAGTGATGGGGATCGAGCTCTTAATGCCATAAAAAATTGTTGCAACTTCTAGCTCAACTAGGAAATTTGATTCATCCCTTGTGAGTTTTTAGGCCATATTAAATACTCTTGAAACAGATATATCATGTTTAAAAGAAGCCTATAACCAGATTCGTGCTCGTTATGATTATGTGCCCATAAATTCTGAACCTTCAATGTGGATCCCTACAGTAAAAGTAGTTATAAATGATGAAACTTTTCATGCTCATTGCGATATTATGACTGAATTTTGTCTCATGCCTCGAAAAATCTACGAGTCTTTGAATCTTTGGAAACTTTCTGAAGGGGGAGAAGAAATACCCCTTATCAATAATACCACTATTTTGCCCATTGGGATAGCTGAGGGAGTGTTTGCAAAAATCATGGGAAGTACCGTATCCACCGATTATCTTGTTATTGAATGTGTAGGAGAAGGAAGAATTACGCTTGGAAGGTCCTTGCTGAAACTCCTGGGGAGAGTAATAGATGTGGGGAATGGTACATTAAATTTTACCTTCACACCATGTGACCACACATTCCCCAAACCCAATAAGAAGGGTAAGAGGAGTAAAAGGAGAGTTATTGGTATTGATGTTCATGCTCCTTCACTTGAAAATACTTGAGTTGATCTTTATGCTTAGCTGAAAGGCGTTAAAGAAAAGCGCTACCGGGAGACAACCCGTTCTATTTCTCTGTTTTCATTCAGTTGTTCTTTGTTTTCTTTTGTGTTCTTTGCACCTGGGTGTTGTCTATTTCCTTATCAACCCCTCTGTATCTTTTCTTTTGTGTTTTTTTTGAGCCAAGTGAAGCCTCTAGTGGAAAGTTGATACTATATTTCAGATTTCTGCGCAGGAAACAGATTTCTGTTGTCCATTGTTAGTTACGTATAAAATCACAGGAAATTCAAAATACCTGAGTTTTTTGTGCTTAATCCTGGGCTATATATGCAAATTTTATTAGTTCACCACTTTTTTATTTGAGCAACAGAAGATTTTCTAAAAAATCGATCTCTGTGTGTTGTTCTGTTTTGACAGATTTCGGCGAATTATTGCATTTGCATCTTAATCTCTTTCTTTTGGTGTTCTATTGAGAAAAGGAGTTTAAAAAAAAAGTTTTGACAGTAACTAATGTGTTTTTTAGTTCTAGTCTTGTGTTGAAACTGAACCATGTGAATTTATTATTTCGATTGCACTAACGTTGCTAATGAAGATTGTGAGAATTTTGGTGTGAAGGAAGTTTTCAAGGGTCAAAAGAAGAGAATGATATGATGTGATCAAGAAGATTGAAAATCCTAAGCTTGGGGATTCCCCGGTGGTACATCCCAGCAAATTCCAAGAAGACTCAAGCGTCTAAGCTTGGGGATGCCCAAGGCATCCCCTTGTTCATCAACAAATTATCAGGTCACTTCTAGTGAAACTATATTTTTATTCGGTCACACCTTATGTGCTTTACTTGGAGCGTCTTTTTATTTTTGTTTTCAGTTTGTTTTATTTTCATAATAAGCTTGCTTCGACCCCAACATTCTTTTATTGGAGAGTGGCGCACTCCGCTTTTTCATGAGAATATGTTGTATTCTTAGTCTTTGTCTGGCTGCTGCATTTATTTAGCTCTTGTTTTGCATGCATCTCTTATCAGAGCTGTTAGTTTCAGTAGTATTATATGAGTACTCTCATGTTTTCTTGTTGTATCATAAAGAGTATTTTTGTTAAAAACATATCTTGTATGGTTCTTGTTGGGAAAAGAAAATTGCTGCTTGATGTAGAATTTATAACAGTACTAGTAGAATCTTGTATAGACTGTGGCTAGAACTTTTTCATGCCATGCTAAATGTTATTTTATTTCTAAATCCTTGTGGTTATTGAGTAGCATGATAGCCTTAAATAGCTGAGAGCGTTTAATATGTCTTGAAAGATTCATGAGTTGTTCTTGTCATAGTAAAGCATCAATTTATGGTATTCTCTTTCGAATGTTTTATTTGGTTGACTTGGCGCATGCTCACACCATGTTTATGACTACAAACCAGTCACGAATAGCCTCCATGACCACTTAGTTTTTGAACTCGTGATACCGCTTATGCTTTAATTAATGATGCTTATGTCGTTGTGCATGATTATGACTCTTATGCTCTCTTGATTTGTCGCTCCCAGTCTTTTGCTAGCCTCCACCTGTACTGAGTATGGAATTCTACTCATGCATCCAAACTCCTTAAACCAAAGTTTTACCATTGTGTACACCATACCTACCTACATGTGGTATTTAACTGCCACTCCAAGTAAATTGCTCATGTGTTACCTTTAAAACCTTCCAAATTATTCCTCTTTTGTGTTCTTGTTTTTGCTCATGAGGACGTCAATAGAGAATCTTTATCTCACTTGTTGATTGGATTTTACACCCTGGACTAGTGGCTTCATCCGCTTATCCAAATGATAGAAGAGCTGGCAGCGGGGTACCTAGCCCCAATTTAATACAAACAAATCCTCTTCACTATTTCTGCACCTGATTATATCAGTCAAAGCATAATTGTGTAAACAAAAGAGAAAGAGGGATGACCTTCTACACCAGTTGCGTCCTTCACCATGGGATCCGCTCTTGTGAATCCAGTTGGCTTCTGACGTACTGTATTGTCTGTTTACCATTCGTTGACATTAGCATACACATCTCCTAAAAAATTAGACATTCCTCCACGGTGTCAAACTTTTAATACCTCTGTTTAATAAAATAAAAAGCTCTAGAACATGAGTGATCCATGCTTCCCTCTGCGAAGGGCCTTTCTTTTACTTTTATGTTGGGTCTCCATCTTCTAACTTTATGCACAGTTGAGAGAGCAGTTTTGCCATTCTAAGTTCTATGTGCATTTGTCCCATAAACATCAATAATTACTTCATGATGTGATATTATTTGTTCCTAAATTATTTGTTCTAGTCTTCCTCTTGAACTTTGAAAGTGTCCTGGAATTTATGTTTTGTCCCATTCTTAAGGACTAGCGAAATACCACTTTGCCATGCTTTCTCTATACCTAAAACAAACGTTTATCTTTCTTTGCATTATTATCCATGATCCTTTATTTAAGATACTCTTCATGGTGCAAAGTGATTGCTATGCTTTATTATTAACGTTCTATTTATCATGTTTATGTTTGAAGTTCTATGATCTCAGCGTACATATGTTTTACATTATAATGATCAAGTTTATGATAGTAGCATGTCACCTCTTTTTTTTTTATCGTTTACCTACTCGAGGACGAGTAGGAATTAAGCTTGGGGATGCTTGATAAGTCTCCAACGTATCTATAATTTCTGATGCTCCATGATCATATTATGCCAATTGCTACATGTTTTCTCCCTTATTTATAGCATTTTTATACATTTTCCGGGACTAACCTATTAACAAGATGCCAAGTGTCAGTTCCCTGTTTTTGATTTCACAAAAGTTATTCTGAAAATATTCTCGGAATTGGACCCCACAAGTCCCGAAGTTCCTATTTTCCCCGGAGGCTTCTAGAAGTCCAAAGGAGACCCGAAGGGGGGGGTCCTAGATCCCCCACACCATAGGCTAGCGCGGGCTTCCCCCTAGCCGTGCCGGCTAGTGGTGTGGGCCCCTCTGGCGCCCACCGACGTTGCCCTTTCTCCTATATATTCTCCCTGAGGCATAAACCCTAGATGGATCGACCTTTTCCACAAAATACATCCGTAGCTCCGTCGCCGCCACCAACAAGTTTCGGGGACAAATCTCTGTTCTGGCACCCTGCCGGGACGGGGAAGTGCCCCCGGAACCATCTCCATCGACTCCACCGCCATATCCATCGCCGTTGCTGTCTCCTATGATGAGGAGGGAGTAGTTCTCCCCCGGGGCTGAGGACTCTACCGGTAGCTATGTGGTTCATATCTCTCTCCCATGGTGTGATCTATATGTGATCATGAGCTTTGTAATCTATTTGAATTCGTAGATGTTACTCTTCATCTTTTGCTACTCAAGTGCTTTATTAATATGAACTATGGAGTCACCTTGTATCGCGGTGTGAAGGTGACAGTGTGCACATCGTGTGTGTCTCCTCTATTAATTGTGGTGTTTTTCTAGTACCTTCTGGGGCGCTCATAGTGACAGTGTGGGGTTAACTAGACATGGGAATGCTTACTTTAAGGAATGCTTTTTGCAGCCCTACGCAATGATTAGTGTTCGTTATCCAACCAGAGAGGGTTAAGAGTGGCCTAGTGAGAGAAGATATCTAGTTATTCATTTATTTGACCATTGTTGAGAGTGTCCTCTAGTGAAAGTAGGATTCCTAGGCCTTGTTTCCAAGCATTGAAACACCGTTTTCCGCCTGTTCTGCTACATGTTTGCTTTCGGCCATTTTTATTTTAGATTGCTATTATCGCTTATTATCATCCATATTACTTGCATTTTACTCTCTCTTCGCCGAACTAGTGCACCTATATACCTGAAAAGTATACTGCGTGTGTTGGGGACACAAGAGACTTCTTGTATCTTGATTGCACGGTTGCTTGAGAGGGATATCTTTGACCTCTACCTCCCTGAGTTCGATAAACCTTGGGTGATCCACTTAAGGTAAACTTGCTACTATTCTACAAACCTCTGCACTTGGAGGCCCAACACTGTCTACAATAATAGATGCGTGCGTAGACATCAAGTTCATACATTTCAAATTCTTTATTATTCCTAAGTATTATCCGATTGTTTGTTATATTGGGTCACTTGATTTAGTAAGTAAAAGGGCCAAGGTATAATCCATGATTCCAAGTTTCGAATGATTGGTTTCTAAGCCTAGTCACTTGGCGTGAAGATTACATACTTTTGGAATCACTTTAACACTAAGGAAAGTTAAAACATAAAAACCAGAGAACTTAGAATAAAAGTAATTAAAAATCTGAAAAACTTGCAGAGTTCAAATTGACTGAAAGGATAGATACTTGTTCATACAAAAGATAGAATGCATTACAATTGAGTTTACATTGTAAGAATAGTAATGCGTTCTATTTGGCTAAATGGCTATGCATTAACTAGACGACATTCGTGAACTCATGCTCCTCGTCCTCGTCGCTATCGCTCGGGTCTTCCGAGTTGCTGGAATTTCTTCCTTCGGGTAGAACGCCGAGGTAGATACCATCCGAGCTATCTTAGAGGCATGTCTCTTGATAGACTCGAATATTTCCGCCCTTTGCGCTTCGGTGTATCCCTACGGAATATCGGTGGTGAGGTGCCAGGATTTGGCGGTGGTGTAATGCATACGCATCAGCCCAAGGGCCATGCGCACACCACCGCGGGCGGCGACTGGAGCCATGACTCGCGCTGGTTAGCCACTTTTGCAATTTCCTCCGGGAGCCTGCTGGCTTCCGAGAATTCGCCACCTCTATCCGGAAGGCACTTATTAATAAGTAGCATTCCGGCATTTTTTAGCTCAGTGACAAACGTTCCGAAAGCCCGAATTCGATCAATTCGAGTGATTAGAGTATTCCTTTCTGTTAAAGAAAATAAAAAAGATTAGACAAACAGAAGGAGTAAAAAGAATGCATTATGCAAAGTGAAAGAAAAACTTGGTAAAAGTACAGAAACTTACCAAGATTTTTTTTCCATTTCAATGCATTCTTCAAGGCATTGATTTAGATAATTCTCGAGGTCATGGATGGTCCTCCGGTCTTTCTCGGCTTGTGAGGAAGCACGAGACTCGGACAATCCCAAGGCCAGCAGGCTCGCCTCTAAATCCTTCTGAAGCTTTACAGTTATTTGGTAAAGATCAGACTTCTCCTTGTGGAGAATTTCAGCGTTGCCAGCATCCTCAGCAATTTTCTTGGCCTTGGCCAAAGAGGCTAAGAAGAAAAAGAGACGAAGGATTAAAACTCGGAAAAGTCCTTAGAAAAATTCACAATCAGAATCAAGGAAAGGAAAAGAATGCTTACAAGTGGTCTCCTTCAACTATTTCTGGATCTTGGTCATTTCCAAGTCCTTCTCATTAAGAATACCAAGAAGGGATTTCACTTCTTGGTTCTTGATGGTCAGCTTCTAGAAAAATTCCACATTTATGTTTTCAGCGGTTTGCTGAAAACCATAGAAAGGAAAGGATTTGTTAGACAAAAATGGGCAGGCAAAAGGAAAAGTATTAACACAAAAAAGTATGCTTTTGTGTTGATACTTGGGGCTAGAGATATTTACCTGGCTCATTCTTTGCAAACCGCCTAGAAGCTCCGTGAACTCCTTGGCGTATTCCGAGAAGGTAATCCTCATATGGTGGATTCCGTCTTCGAGAACTTGCCGAGGTGAGAAGACGTAATTATTCCGGACTAGTAATCTGCCTTTTGGCCATGGAAGTATCAATGGAGCTCGGGCGAACATACTTTTTTGCCCACGGATGAATGTATCTGAGTTCATCAAAGCAAACCTCTTGTTTTACCTTGAACTTGGTATCGAAAGTTGGCATTTGCTCAACTTCAGGAAGCGCTGAGGGTCCTCCTTCATCAACAACCACCCTTTCCCGCACATTCGTGTCAGATGCAATAGGATGGCTGGTCTACAGGGGGTATTCTTCCAGAGCAGCCAAGTTCTCTTCTCCAGCTGCGACTGGAGTGTCTGGCGCAGCTGCGGGAGATGGCTTTGGCCCCCTAAGAGCAATTGACTTCAGCCTCTTCCTGCCTTTTCCCTTCAAAGGGACAGGAGCAAGTCCAAAAAAGAGAAAAGAAGGAAAATCGGAGATCAAAATCCGAGAAAGAAGAAACGCATGAAAAAGAATATGAAGGTGAAATTCCGATTCTTACATGGAAGTGGCGACGGGAACTCCATCAAGATCGATCACCTCTTGGCTCGAAGATATCTTCTTGTGTTTCCACCCTCCGGCTGATTGAAAGCGGGCTTTTAGCTCCGCGAGTTCATCATAGGTGGAAAGATCCTTCTCTGGAAGATCAAGAAGCTACAAAGAGATAAAATCTGGATTAGTTTCAAAAATCCGAGAAAAAACGAAGTTCGAACAGTTACCCAAAAGACGAAAATTGAAATCGTACCTTGGGAGCCGGATTTCCCTCGTTGTACATTTGTAGGATTTCCTCGTATTGATCACGAGTAGCCACAAGTTGGTTGACATGTTTCTTGAACTCTTTTTTCAACAAAGCGGACTTTGTCGTCCTCATTGAGTCCTCGGGTCCCATATATTCGCAAAGGAGCCGGCCACCGCGGTGAGCAAGAGGTTGAATCCTCCTTCTGAGCCAGCATAGAACTGTATCCATGCCAGTCAGAGGAGGAGAGGAGGAGACAAGTTTCACGGTTCGTCTTTTGATTCTCATCAGGTCTAGAGGCAGAAACTGTACCGCGTCCAACACCCAATTGTCTTGAGGCGTGGCTACATAATTGGTGAAAGGCGGAATTCCCATTTCCTTTCCAGGAAAGGGAACATGCGAGTGATAGAAGAAAGAGCCCGTCCAGAATTTGACGGACTCGGGAGTTTTGATTTTGGGAAACCATTCCTTGTTATTCCTACGGAGATTGAAGGAAATGGCCCCGCAAATCAGGAGAACACCTTCGTTGGTGTTGTGTTTCACGTTGAAACAGTATTGGAAAAAGTCTAAACGGGTTTCTATCCCTAAGTATCCCTCAAAAATGGCCTGGAACCCAGCTATGTATAGAATCGAGTTGGGAGGCAGGTTGTGGGGTTTGACGCTGTAGTGGTTGAGGACTTGGACGAAAAATGCGGAAGGTGGAAAACCCGTACCTCGATTGATATGGGAAGCCATAACAACCGGTTCTCGGCTTTTGGTGAAGGCTCAGAGTCGTCCTCGTCCATCCACCATTTTCCTTTGGCGATGAACCCGTCCTTCTCCATGGAGTTGGGAAGAGCTGGGGCCACGTTGCAGTGGCTCCAATTTTCAGGCGTCTCCCTCCTCTTCTTCCTCGCCTCCAATGGTGACGACGGCCGATGTGTTTTCGCTGTCGCGGGTGGAAGTGTCGCCCTCCTCAGTATCAGGGAAATGAGGAGGATGAGTGGCCAAGGGCAGCGACATGTTTCCGGCGGTGGGATTGAGATCTCCGCCCACCGGCGCGCTCGCGGACGCCTCCGGTGCGTTTGCAGAGAAGCTCGGAGAAGATCCAACGACGGGGTCGAGGTCCAGGATGAGGTCCTCGATAGTGGCGTCGATGTTGGCGATCTGGGAGGCGCGTGCAGGGCTTCCGGTAGCCATTTTCGGGTGGCGCAACCATGAGTAAACTCCACTAATTGTAGTCTCCGGTGAGGATCAGGGCTTGGGCTCATTTCTCCGCATTCTTTCGCTCGAGGATGGAAGTGGCAGTGCTCTGGGACTCGAGGAGGAAGAAGATGTGGAAGGTGAGCCGGAGGCCCCGAAGAGGCTATTTATTGCCAAGATGCATGAAGATGAGCTCCAACGGCTCTTTTATCCGTTGGATTCTTGACGCGTGTATCGCCTGAGAATCCGGGAAACGAGGGGGCGGGGTGATTATTGCTATGTCCTCGTTTCTCGCGCGAGGATCCGTCAGAGATATGGGTTCAGATTTTTGACTGAACCGAAACGTTCATGACGTAAGCAGGATTTCACCCCTTGCATCACAGTTTCCTTATCTGCAAAGACTCGCAAAAAAAATGTCGGATTTCAGTAAATCCGAGTCTTGGCATTAAAACATTTTGTAAGAAGAATCAAGACAAAATGCCGACATTTCTGAAGAGAATACAAATCCACGAGGAATGGCAAGATGATGTCTCAATCCTTCTTGGGGGCTACTGTCGGATATATGCCAAATAGGGGTATATTTGACATTGGCCGAAGGCCGGATTACCAGGGTAGACCATTGGCAATGGAGCGGAGTCCATTGGGCGGCCCGGTAAGCTCATGCGCAGGAAGCCAGATTCTAGAAAAACCCGGCCAAGGCCCAATCGTGGTACGGCTTGGAGAAGAAGCCGGATGCCTTACTTTCCAAGATAGTTACTTACCGTAGTATTCTAGGTTTCTTTCCTGTAAGCCCTAATTTGGCTATCTATATAAAGCCGGACGGGAGCGACAGACAAAGAAGATCACAACTTAGGTAGTAACATCATTCACTTCTATATTTCTAACAGGAACAATATGTTTATAAGGTACATGGTACTGCTCAATTCCTTTTTAGGAATATCAAGATAGGAGGCAAAGTTTTTAAGGAAATTTGCAAAGATTTTAGAATCAAGACCACAAACAACACTAACATTATAGAAATCATAAGTTCCCATAAAATCTTTAATGCATTCATAATCATAATTTGTACCTGACTTTCTACCTTTGTCATTTTCCCATCCTTCAGTGTTTTCTTGGATACGGTCAAGAAGATCCCATTTAGCTTCTTCCTTCATACGTGTGAATGATCCAGAACAAGAAGCATCCAATAAATCCTTATCATGAAGAGAAATCCTTGCATAAAAATTATTGATAACAATATTACTCGGGACCTCATGAACGGGACATTTAAGCATTAACAACTTTATTCTCCCCCAAGCTTGGGCAATACTCTCTCCATCATGAGTCCATAAATTATATATTTTATTTCGGTCTTTATGAATCTCACTGGGAGGATAAAATTTAGAATAAAAGAGAGGTACAATTTCCTCCCATCTAATAGATTCACCATTCCTCAGTAATTTAAACCATTCGACGGCTCTACCTTCCAGCGATAAAGAGAACAATTTCCTTTTAACTTGATCCATTGTAATACCTGCACACCTGAATAACTCCCATAATTCATGTATAAAGAGCAAATGATCACCGGGATGGACAATTCCATCTCCCTAATAGCAGTTATCCATAACACGTCCAACAATTTTCATAGATATTTATAAGGATCTAATTCAGCAGGTAACAGGTCACCTACTACCCTAGCAGTAACAGTAGTAGTACCCCTAAACAGAGAACCAAAATAATTCTCCATAATGAAATAAAGCAGCAGATAGAAATAAAAACAGCACAACAGTAAAAGTTTCTCTTACCAATTCCACTTACCAATAGCTCTTCACTCCCCGGCAACGGAGTCGGAAAATAGTATTGATGACCCACAAGTATAGGGGTGTATCTTAGTACTTTCTATAAATAAGAGTGTCGAACCCAACAAGGAGCAGAAGGTGTTGACAAGCAACTTGGATAGAGGATTCACTGTAAACACTAGCAAAACGGGTTTTTGGTGGTTTTTGATATAGCAGATAAATGAAGTGTGAGTAAATAAATAACAGTAATAATAATTGTTGCGAGTGTCCCAATCCTTTTGAGAGCAAAGGACAAGACGATCGTCAAGTGCCTTCGCTTAATACAGTTGATTAATATTTATTGTTTCGATAGGTGTTGTGTGGGTAAACCTATGCTAATGCACCTCCCAACTAGGATTAATACATACTTGTGATTATACCCCTCGGAAGCATCCTCAAATACAAGAAAGAATTAAGATAAATCAAACCACGACCTTAAAACTCTCGGATCCTACACTCCCTCGTGCATCAGTTTCCTAATAGGGGTTTAGGTTTCTGTCACTCCGGCAACCCCACAATTAGTAGCCAAATACACAATGCATCCTCCTAGGCCCATAAAGGTGAAGTGTCTATAGTCGACGTTCACATGACACCACTAGAAGAATAACACCACAACTTAAATATCAAACCACTAGATATCACTTCAACATAATTCCACTACTAACATCATGACTTCTTTCATGTCCTCAAGAACTGAAACGAACTACTCACAAGACATCATATGGATCATAATCAGAGGTGATATAATGGTTAATAACAATCTGTTCATAAAGTGTAAACACCGAAAAATTTCACAAGCATCAACTACTAACAAGTAATCCACACCGGGAGAGAGATCTAGTGAAGAACAACGATACAGAACCCTAATCGTTACAGAGAGATGAAGTTGAACGGTGAGGGTGATGGTGCTGGTAGTGATGATGATGACGATGACGATCTTGATGATGCCTGGAGCGATGACGGTGACGATGGCGACGATTTCCCCTCTCCGGGGAGGAATTTCCCCGGCAGATTTCTCCCTGCCGGAGAGCTTTTCTCTCTCTGTTGTTTTTCGCCCCGAAGCGGTGGAGAAATATTTCCTCGATGATGTTCTGGGGCTTAGGGTTCCCTGGGGGTCAAGTACACGAAAGGGGGCGACCAGAGGTGGGCCAGGGTAGACACACCACCTGGAGACCCATGGTGTGGGCCCCCTGTGAACCCCCCTCTGGGGCCCCTCGTGGCTAGCTCCCTCTTGTGGACTTCTAAGACATCCCCGGTGCGCCCCTTCTTCTTCTAATCTTCTGAAATAGGGTGTACTGGCGGTGCTTTTTCCATCAGATTTCTGGTCCCGGTGTTTATTCTCCAAAAATTATGAAACATGCAAAATAAGCTGAAATAAAATAAGTAATGCATCATAACATGAAATATATCGATGAATAACAGAAAATAACAATATAAAATAGTGATGCAAAATGGACGTATCATGGACCAAGGTTAATAGTGGGTGTGTTACGAGCCATGGATCTTCAACAATTTAATAGTTCACTTAGACATGTTCATAATTATTTTCTAAGCACTTGTTAAATAATTAACTACATGCTCCCACTAAATTTGATATTGCTCGTGATAAGAATTTAATGTAACACAAAATCCACACTCAACTTATTGTTCCACGACCTTTGTCTGCGAGTCTGGTGCAAGGGCATGGAGCGGGGGCATAGTCAAAGTAGTCGTACAGGCGGCACAATCACATATGAGAAAAGTAAAGGGACACAGAGAAATAGTCTAGACAGATCTTTATTAATCAATTATGTCTCTCTCTCTATACAATAGCTGAATATATATAGGAGAGAGGGGTAGGTGCGAGGACCAAAACCTAGAGGGGAAACACCCACCGCAAGAAAGGGTGGGCCCACACATTATGCATGGGAAAGGTTTCCCAACACTTATCACCAAGGATGGATACATCTTAAGATTATAAGATCAACGGGTAGGCCAACTTTCCAATCACTACCACCTGTGATTTCCGCTTTACCTTTCGGTGTGTGCGCTCCGAGCTCATGACTATCATGCCTAAACATCAAGATAACAAACTGATCATGCTGCATCAAGTGATGTCATGCTGGCCCTTGGATACAAGTCATCAACATGGATCAGCTTGATACCCGCCTCCCAATCATAAGAACACGTTGACCCTTGGATACGATTGATTAATGTGAACCCCAATTGGTTTGACGGTGCTACAATTGGAAGAGCATGATCTACCTTGATATTTTATGAGGAATCACCCTAATAATCATGTCTCCTGTGCAATCAAAGGGACGGAAAGAAAACATAATAAAACATGCACAAGTAAAGCTAGTGATGTAGTATAGTCCTCCTTCATCTCCAACGGATCCTGCGTTGGCGGTGCCATGTCGAGGTTCACGACAAGTTTAGTCCTTCTCTTTTCTGATCATCACCATGATCGGGTTTAAGATGGTTTGCTAGCTACAATACAGTGTTAGGTATTCTATACTTTGAGACAATACCACATCATGTTTCCTACAAAATAGAGTTAGACGTCCCTAACATTTGTTTTGCGTCTTTTAGTGTGGTTGTGAGATCTACGAAACGAACCGTTAAGTAACCTACACTTCCATAAGGTATGATTATTCACATTGCTAGATTGACATTGCGGGGTGATTGAAACACAGACATTACGAAAACATTTAGAGCCTCAATCTAAACTTATTCATAACCATGACCCCCATGTGGATCCAATCCACATGCCCCTTCCACAATGTTGTTTTTTATACCAACTATAAAGCGACCCAAAGCTACTAAGGCAGTTCTTCGGATTAAGCGAGATATGCCATGGGCAACTCGAGCGTCCTAGGATTGCCACAAGTTTGTTAAAATCTTGATATGCCATCGGAAACAGAACAACAAATCTTAGTGGGAAGAAATTATAAATAATATGAACGTTGGAGAACTTTCCAACGTACTTGCACAAACTTATGCAATACGCGCACACTTAGGTGCTCTAGATCAAATCTACCTATGCATAGACCACTCTGATACCATTGTTGTGTTTCGCAATGGGATTTCAATTAGTTTCCAAACTACTACGGAACCGCCAAGATCTATCTATGTAGATACAAGTGAATATAAATTCCAATATCTACTTTAGAGATCGTGTACCAAACACCGTTTGAAGTGAAACAGGTGTTGATGCACCATGATCCAGCAGATTTAGGGTCTGACGTGTTACCCCTTTGAGAGTATGCACACATATGTCGGGGCAAATTCTACAGCGCTTCGCCATCCGGGACTTAACGTTGCAGGTGTATATGAATGTGGAGCTCTCAACACATGAGAGAGAGAGAGAGTAATAAAAAGTTAGATCGGATTGGGAGAGGATCACCTCAGCCGAATTAGAAGAAGCTATAATTCTATTAGAGAAAGCTCTAATCTTGATTAGAAGGTCTCTATACCAATTAGAAGGGCTCTAGTTAGTCTTTCTAACTATTAGAGAGGTTCTAATCCTATTAGAAGTGCTCTAATTAGTTCTTCTAATTATTAGAGAGATCTCTAATCAATTATAAGTGCTCTAATTAGTCCTCTAATTCTTCTAGAGAAAGGGAGAGGCCAAAAGGCTCAATTGTTATATCTCCAAAGAGGAGGATGGGTGGGATTATATAGTGGGAGCTAGGAGGGAACCTGCCATAGGAGAGGGGGTCGGTTTCCCTCTCCTAGTCTTGGCCGCACCACACCTCCTAGGAGGTTTCAGATTGGACTCCAAGGAAGTCCAATCCCACCTTTTTTTTCTTTTTTTTCCTCTCTTTTGTCCCTTTCATTTATTTCTCAAATAAATTAAGGAAAGATACAATGGAAACCTTGTGCACTCTGTGAGAATATGGACCCCACTTGGCATTCCCTTAAATTAGGTTTTGCCGAGGGGGGAATCTGGCCCCTCCCCCCCCCCCCTCTCGGCACTGCTTCCATATAAGGAAAGTCCCCTGGAACTCTTCCGGAACCCCATTAACCCAATAGATAAAATCATCAATATAATCTAACGATATCCAAAAAAACATTTCTAGCATCCTGGGATTTCTCACACCCCTGCATTTTCTCCGTAAAGCGTGCATCCTCTATTTCTCTTTCATAATGTCTCCAGAATAAATTCCGGTAGTAACATAAACTGTTTCTATCACTCCGGGACATCTCATGCCACTACTAAGATCCACAATCTCATCCGGTTCCCGTGCATAGGCCTACACTGGTCCTCACAGCCATTTTGGAGAATAAGGTGCTAATAATCAGGCCTTATTGGAGCTGGGTTCGTGGCCCCGCTGGGAAACAAACCCCTCAGGCGGTTTCTCAAAACGGCCCGACTCTGATATGTCGGGCATCGGCAGCGGCCGAGCATAATGGCCGACGCAGCCGCTTGAGGCGGCCTATTCTTGTGGCTGACTCTAGCAGATCCAGATGTCCGTGTTATGGTAGGGGATCTGAATTTTATAAACGCGAGTCGATTTAAAAAAAAACAGCCGTACCCTGAAAAGCGGCAGATCTGATTTACAACCGGTTGATGATTTATTGGAGACTCCGCAAATGTCTAGACAGGGTACGTAATTTTGGAAATTCCGTACTATTATCGGATCAGCCAGAATTTGCCAGATATTGGTGCAAATCAATACATATATTGATAATGGAGTATTGCCATTGCAGTTATGATGACCAAATACAGGAGTAATACTTACACCGTAGAATCACCACAGGCCTTGATCTAAATCCTACCAGACCTAGGTTTATATTTGAAGTACGCTATTGTACCAGAATATTGATAGCACCATTGATCTTTTAAGTGCAGAGAGAGATGACCGGTTCGATTTTAATCCCAACGTTTCTAGCAAATTCATTTCACTGTAACTTCTCCGGCGTAAATTCGCCTCTTTTATCTACAAATCGCGGCACATTGGCTCTGTGGCTTGATTGTTCCATCGACGGGGATAGTACACCTGACGAGGGGTTGCTGAATTGTTGATGAATTCCATTTCCAATCTTTTGCAAATTGGACCAGACATATCAATGATGGTGCATGTAGAATTCAAATATGTGAAAGGTCCTCGGAGTTTGACTAATTAGGTTGTTACTTACTAGTGTAGCACCCCCAATGTTTATGTCTGTAACCTTATGGACAATAAGAAATTCCATGCGTTGATAGTGATTTCTAGTGAGATCAACAATTGTTTGTAGATGTTTAGAACGCAGTGACGACAATTACTCATTGTATTCGAAACAATTACTTCTGCGTATACTACAAAATAAGAAAGAAAACACAAAAGGTTAAATTAATAGCTATGTAGTATGAGGTTGTAATTCTAAACAAACTAATAACAACAGAGATGAATTACGCATCAGCTATTGATTGTTAATTTTGTTACCTTGTATAGCTAACGGATACCGAAACACATTGACTTGTTGATCTTCATATCGTACATTACAATTAATGTTAGTAGAATATACATCTGCATACATGTCTATAGATATATATAACCTGGCTCAATGTGTAGGTCCTTCTCTTCATTGGAGTGGTCAAGTATAGTAGCTTTGAAGAATTTATGGTGATCCAAATCCACCACTATCTTATCAAAGTAGTATAATCCGTAGTGCTTGACAATGTCGTCCCAGTCTGCACCAGTTATCTTTTAGGTGTCCTCTTCTTTCTCGATAACAAATTTATACAGAAATCCATCTAGAGTCACAATTTTCATTTCGTCCCCAGTTGTGTTACTTATCTGTTTCCTGACATAGTAAGGAACAAACTACAACAAACAGCAGTCAAATATTGTTTTTACAAAACAAAAATTACAAGACACATAATCCATGTGTGTTGAACTGTTATTCGGATGGTACTTAAGCAAGCAATTATATAAGAGCACCTGGTGAACCAACACGTACCATGTAATTTTTTCCCTCAGGAATACGTATGATGAAACTGGACCTTTTTCCTTCATTCTTCAAGCCGCACAGGCCTTCAAGATTGTGTCAGAATCGGTAGTGATACTCCTAAAAGGTAGAGGTATGAAATGAATCATAGATCAAATTAGATCCACTCTACTGTACTTCGTATATCCGAAAATATCACATACCATTAACGGGGAAGATAGGACGTTGGGTCCAATGAGACGGCGGAGAGGAGGAGAGAGGGGTGTGGCCGGGTGGGTTGGCGACGGTGCTGCTCCGTCGGAAGGGAAGGGAGGCATAGTGAGAGGGGAAAGGTAGGCTGTTGCGGCGGTGTAGGGCGGAAGGGGCCAAAAAACAAAATGTGTCTGACTGCAGTCGACACCCTAATTCGAGTTAGAGTGAGGGGAAAACTGTCGGGACAGAAAAATTGGCGCCAAAACGAAAAGTCCGTGTCGTCCGAATATATATTTGTGAGTTCCCGATTTTTTGAAGATTGTGGAGGTCACATTGACCAGTATATTATAAGTGTGTTGACTGAATACCATTTGCAGACCGGAAAGCCTTCCTCTATACCGTGGGATTGTTCCCCTCCGCCGCGCAGTCTCGAACCCCGACGCTGCAATGCCAAGAACTGCAGTGGCGTGTTGGCCTTAGTTATTTATTGTTAAATTGGATGCAAATTGCAATACACGGATTATTTATTACATGAAATCAACGTCGATCAGAATGTTGCTCCGTCTGATCTTCCTGTAAAGGTGTTTCCGCTGTTGCGCAAGCGACGACTCAGATTGTCGGTGATGATCGGCCGACCGTCGACAACGTCGACTATATGGATGAAGATCGGTGGGTGTACGAGCGCATCCTCTCTGGCGAGGATGAGGCAACACAGATATAGGGTCTCCGATCATCAGCTGTGGGATCTCTACGTGATACACCTTTGGGACAGTGCACGGGTTCTTCATCCACGCCTTGACCTCCATGGACCATATGTCTGAGGCCAGCAGCATCTCCACAACCTCGCCGCCGAGGTTGTTGACGAGCAGGTTCACCACCTTCGGCTCCCTGACGTGGAAAGGGATGTCGTCGAATCTTAGCGTGCATAGATAGCCAAGTTCCAACGGCGTGCCGCCATAGGTCTCATGCCAACGAGAGAAACTGATGGTCGCGTTGCCGCACCTGAAATTTTTCGAGGTGCGGAAGACGCGTTCACACTCGTCGGCTGACTGGAATCGCATGAAGAAATCGTCGAGCGGCGCGCACACATCGACGAGAACTTGGCTCGTAAAATGGAGCATTGTGTGCCAAGCTCGACCACGACGTCGCCCGGCGAGACTGGAGGCCTGTGATCCTAGCACTCGACCGACGAGAGCAAGCCCACAGAGTTGTTGCTCCATGGACGTCTTGGCTTGGTTGGTAGACATGACGCACCATCCAAATGGCAGTCGCATAGCCGGTTCGCCTCCCGTCCACGGCTCCTCGGGAAGTGTTTGAATCCGTCCATGTCGGTGATGAGGATCTGATAGTCTCTGCTAAGGTGAAAAATCCAGATTTGTGCCGAATGGAAACCACATGAACAGGGATGGGAATAAATAGGCAAATGGCAGCGCAATGGCTAGCCCAACGAATATTTCTGGCCATTACTCTGGATAGTTTGAAGTTTTCTGTGGACTGTCCACCTTTAAATTGTTGCGGTCAAAATGTTCATATGTAGAACAAATATAGAATATTCGGAAACGACACACTTGACTGAAGTTGCAGTGCACAAACCGAGACAGTTTTTTCAGAGATTACACATAACAACATAAATTTATAGCAAAAGCTAACACTAAGAAGCACGGTTTTTCAGTACTAGCGGGAGGAGCTTACAGAAGACCCAATATACACTACCCAAGAACAGCTTTTAGGTGACATCCCAAACACACACATTAAACCTGAAATTTAAACTAAACTCACATAGACAGTTGGAAATGGCGCGCTAGCAGGCGCCATCTGCAGCTCCTCGTTAGCCAGCCCGTACTCCAGCTCCACACGCCTCCCGCCGCCTCCCCGCGCCTACGCATGTCGTGTCGCCGACGTCGACGCCCCGTGCTGCGCCGGCGTCGGCCCGTGGTACATGGTATGGATGAAGTGTCCCCTCGGGAAGGAGTTGTCGTAGTTGGTGAAGATGTTTGCATGAGTGAATACGATCATCTCATTGCCGTAGTGGAAGCCGCGGTTGTACAGAATGCAGGCGTTGACCGGGTTGACGAACCGCACGACCATCGCTAAGCCTCTCGGGTACACCTCTAGCTCGAACTGAGGGGTGGCCGGGGTGTGGTGGTAGTTGAAGCCGGCGCGGAGGAATGACTTGGCCATGTAGTATGGGAGCCTACGGTGGGAGAAGGCCCAAACCCAGAGGCGGCCGTCTTCGTCCACTCCGAGGGGGGAGGGGTAGAGGAACTCCCCGATGGTGGGTGGGAGGATGAACACTGCCATTGCAATGGGGAGAACCGTGCTGCTGGTGTACTTTCGTGCTTGGAGGAGGAGATGGTGGTGCTGCTGCTTGGATGAGAAGCCGATCGATTTGGGGGGAGATAAATAGGGAAGGGGATGGATTTGGGAGATGTGGTGAATCAATTGTGATCTTTAATTTGACGAGACGGGGCATTGACGCTCCGCGACGATGTGTGATAATGGCATAGCCCAAATTTTCCATGACTCTACGGGAGTAGGCACTGCGAGACTTCGATGGTGTAGCCACAATTTCCCATACTGTTTGCGCGTCAGCCACGTGGGCCTTGTCAAGAGAATCCTGGAAGATTGCAGGGTGAGACAACCCGGTAAGAAATAGAATGGCGCCAGAGTGTATTTAGGGATGTGCCATCGACACGAGTCGGCTGAGTCAGCTGGCCCGGTCTTGTTCAGTTTTGTGTACTTCGGAAGATCCACTTAAACTTGGCATTCCGGTTCATGTTGTAACATATTGGAAAAATTTAATAAAATGTAAAACGTATTAAAATTCAATTTTCTTTGAAATTATTATATAATATGGGTATATAAGTTGAAATAAATTTGTACAAGCCAATACGGTAATTTGAAATGTCATGTGGTCGATCTGGCTTAAAATCCCCACACTTAGGGTCGAAACCTTACACTCTAGAGTAGAGAAAACGATATTCGTATTTTTATTTTTATTTTTTTAGATCTTATCGTGAACATATCTTTGCTTATCGTTAAGATTCACTAGTTTTAACTAAAAATAAGGCTCTTCCTTTTTTTAACTCCTACAATTTTGTCTCGGTGATTAATACGTAAAATTGAAAAAAAATGTCGAACTTGTCAGAATTCAATTTCCTTTGAAATGGTGTCATAATATGAGTATACAAGCTGAAACTAAAATTTTAAAGTCAATAAGGTAATTTTAATTGGTTGGTCATTCACGAAGTGGGGTCATTTTGCGGTAAAGTCTCTCGACATATATAGGGTTGTATGTACGTACCATTATTCTTTAAAAAACGTAAGAATTCTCATAATTCAATTTCCTTTGGAATGATGTCATAATATGAGCAAATAATCTGAAATTAAATTGTACAACCCAATACAATATTTTGAAATACAAGTCCTCACAAGAATTTTTCACAAAGTTCTTCTGGATATTGGGACGGATCCGGCCGAGACTATCGAAGTTAAAAACTAAATCTGGATAAATTAAAATAAACTGAAACAATTATTTCCCTATGGCATACTTATTGAAATTACATTAGGGTTCAATCGAGTACTTTAGTTCAACATAAAATTCAGAACAATCCCCGTTATGCCTTCTTTTTCTTCTTTCCATCTGTCTTCTTCCTTCGCAATCCATGTCTCAAACTCGTACTGCAGAACATATATATATATATATATATATATATATATATATATATATATATATATATATATATAATGTCAATCAGTGGAAAAGAAAGAGATTGTCAAAAATAGCACACAGTCATACTTACACTTCATCTGTTAACAAATACAGAGGTGACATTGGCAGACATTTCTTTTTCTGCCTCCACTTCTTTGTATTCACTTTCTCTGACAAGGAGAGTTCAAGTGATGTCCGCAATTTTTGGAGTTCGGAAAATCCTGAATTTCCTACACTACATAACCATGGGCTTGATCATCATGGTACATATGCTGAATTTCATGCAGTTGATGACCATGGACTTCATCATCGTGCATATGATGCATGTCCTACACTTTATGTACAACATGGTTCTCGCATAACCTTTTGACATGTCCAAATCCACCGCACCGTTTGCATTTGTTGTTCCGTACTCCTAACGTAGAACCTTTATTATGGGAATGGGAGGCCGAAATATTAAGATTCCTAGGCCTTCCATGTGGCCTCCTTAAAATTGGTGCTTCAAGTTTGAACCCTTGACTGACTGTCTCCCAAACATCTGGATCTCTTGATGGTATATTTTCCTTATATGTTGAAGGGAACTTGGCAACAGAAAAATAGTCATCAACAAAATCTTCAATATCCGCACCTTCACCCCTCAGAGATAAAATAAAGAAAAGAGCATGGTGACAAGGCAGACCAGTAACCTGCCACTTTCTGCATGCACAACTCCTATTTGTAATGTCTACAGGATACCTGTTTTAAATTCCATCCTTCTCAGTTTCATAAACCTCAGCAAGGGTATTAGAACTCCTAACCATCCCCCATCTGTATATATCTCTCAATGCCCTGTTTCTTTGATTTAGTAAGAAAACCACCTTTGGCACTATTTTGTGCCCTACAAACTTTATTGCACAAATTCTATGCCTTAAATAAATCTTCACCATTATGGCCTATGTGATTGCATCTAACAAAAGAACTAGTGTTAGTGATCCAAGGCCACTAATATTTGAACTGAAAATATCTGGCAAATTGTTACAGACATAATTCACATTGATTAACTCACCAAACTTGCTTCTAGTCCATAGTAATTTGGTGTGATGTTTGTGAAGATAATCTTTAACCTTTGGCTGTGCATACAATTAATTCAACAAAAAAACATGCCTGCCCTAGGTGTATGTGTGCGCAGCTGAACATAAGTTATGTTCAAAGAATTTTCCTTTGAATTTCCTCATAAAATTGTTGGAGAGGTGGTTCATGCATTCTCTGTGCTCAACCCTAGGAAAGACCATATCAACAACATTTTCTAGCCCATTGCATGCATCAGTGTGTATCACCAAGCATTGAGGTTGACCTATCACTCTACGAAGACTCTACATGAACCATGTCTAGCTTTCATTAGATTCACCCTCAATAATAGCATAAGCTACGGGAAACAACCAATTATGTGCGTCTACAGCACAAGCTGTAGCAAGTTGTCCTCTAAACTTCTCTGTCAACGAAGTTGAGTCTATTGCCAAGTATGGCCTGTAGCCCTCCAGAAACCCCTTCCAGCATACCTTCGGAGACACAAAACATATGCGGAAGCATCTCTTATCTTACATCTTATATTTCTTCCCTCTTGAAAATTTTATTTTTCGTCTTACTAACTCATAGTCGATGTCAACAACACTCCCAGGTGATGTCTTCTCAACCGCTGCTTTGAAAGTATACAACAAATGGAAACTGTCATTCCACCTGCCTTTAATAAGGTCAAAAACCATCTCCTTCCCATCGAACACTCTATGGTATGGAATCAGCACATTGAACTTGTCCTGCAGCTTCTTCCTCAGATCAGATGCTCCAATTGTTTGATCCTCCCTCACCCAACCAAGTATAGTTACAACAATCAACTTGGTTGAAGCAGGTCTAGCTTTCTCACTTAAAGTTGTGTTATGACAGTTGTATATCTGGGTGTTCACCTTGATCTGCACTTTGAATGTTAGTAAATTACATCACATATTTACTGAAAGGATATAAATATGAGAACATATTGCAATAAAAAATTACAACCTGAAATGGATATCCACCCCTCATTGAAGATGCATGTAATCTCCAATTACAAACTTTGCTTTCCCTGCAATGCACCCTCAGTCTTTTTTGGTCACTCTTTTTAGTGATATACTCAAACCCAACTTTTATTGCGAAAGTAGCAACTGCATATATGCAGTTCTCCACACTTCTAAAAACAGTTCCCTCATCAATTGTAGTGTTCTCCTTGTCAAAGTGTATGATTGGCCTATTCTGTTCATCTTCATCATCATATTTGGAACCCATTTCCTCATCTTCAACCTCCTTGTCCGAATTAGTGCCATATTAAGGCTCAAAGTTGGGATCAACCAAATACTCCCTTCTTTCCATCCTGTTAGGATCAGCAGCCACATCTCGATATTCGTTCTCATCGGCCTCATAATCTCCTGTAGCAAAATCGTCTTCTACTCCTAATTCTATGTCCTCCTAGTTGCTAACCTCTAGATCATACTCAAGAAGGAGCTGCTCAGTGCCGGTATTTCTTTCTGTACATGAAGGTCCGACATTGCAATTCTCTCTTTCAGGGACTCTTTGTTAACAATATGTATCGACATCAACACGGTCCTACTAGCCAAGAGTTTACCCCACATCAGGGCCAAAGCCTCATCATTCCTAGTGTCTATAAAATTGTCATGTTTGATCGCATAGTATCTACCAATGAATTCCTCGTTCCGCGCACATGGGAAATTCTCAAATTCCATGCACAAGTCATTTAAAGTTAATTATTTTGCATCTACTGTCAATCCATAAACGAAACCATCGCTAACAGTAATTCTACCGTTGGGCACAGTTTCTGTGCGACACTCCTGTCGAATCTTCAGTAGAAATCTGGATGCACCAGACGTCCTACGTACATTAAGAACCGCATACAACATCATGATTATGGATCACAACAGCCAAACTACTTTGAAGAAATATTATAGATATAACGTGGTTCTTACTTACCCTGGCGGTGCGATGAACTGCTCTTTCACCGGACTTCACAGTTGCAAATCTCGGCTGCCGACCTCCACTACCACGGCGTCGGCCCCGCCCACGATCTCCTACTCTGCCGAGTCCATCCCGGTGACGAGATCTCCCGCGCCAAAATTTAGGAGCGGTCAACAGAACAGAGCAGGGGTGCAGGCGCCGACGGAGGCATAGGGGGCGGCGGATTTTGCTGTCCTAAAATGGACCGCGCCGTGGTGAGGAAGGAGCAAGCTAGGGAGAGTGAACGGACAACGATGTCGCCTAGAGGGGGGTGAATAGGCGATTAAAAAAGTTCCGGTTAAGGCTTGCTAAATGCGGAAATAAACTAGGTGTTTAAATTAACAAGCATACAACCTAAATATTCTAGGGTCAACTAGGTGTACCAACAACTTATGCTAAGAAAGACAAGTAACAAGGTGATAGCAACATATATAACTTCAAGCACGAAGGCTATCACAGTGTAAATTGCATAAGTAAAAGCTCGGGTATAGAAATAACCGAGGCACACAGAGACGATGATGCATTCCCGAGTTCCTCCCACAAGGGGAGTACGTATCGTTCGACGGGTGTGAGCTCGCCACAGGAGGCCCACTCAACGCCACAAAGGCCTCACCCTATTCTCCGATGAACCCCGCCACAAAGGCCTAGTTTACCTTCCACTATTGGCAACCTTCAAACCCGAGGCACGCATCCACAACTTAATTGGAGGCTCTCGGTGTCACCACAATCTTGGGGCACACATCCACAACTCAATTGGAGGCTCCCAAGAACACCACAAGTCGTCTAGGGTCCAAGACCCAAGAGTAACAATCTCACAAACTTTCAACTTCCACGAATCCTCGTGGAGAGAGCAAATCGATGCAACCGATGCAAAAGGCAAGAGAACAAGTGTTCAAATCCTTCACTCTCAAATTCCAACAAAGCAACAAATGCTTATGGGGGAATAAGAGAGGAAGAACAATGGAGGGGAAACACCAAGAACTCCAAGATCAAAATCTACTAGGTTTCCCTCACTAAGAAGGAAGATGGATTGGTGGAAATGTAGATCTAGATCCCCTCTCTCTTTTCCCTCAAAGATATGCAAGAATCATGGGAGGAATTGAGAGAGGGGCAAGCTTTCCAAGTTCAACAATGGAGGAGAGAGAGAGGGGAAAATTCGTGCTTAGAAGACCTAACTCTTTGGGGAAGAAAGGGGGCCTTTTTACAGGTCCCCACGAAATAGAGCCGTTGCAGGAAAACTTACACCGGAGACTCCGGTGTATCTCCGGTTAGTCTCCGGTGTGAGTCCAGTGGGTGACACCAGACTCGCAAACACAAGTTCATACATATAAAACGATCCACACCGGAGACTCCGGCCTGAAGACCGGAGACTCCGGCCTGAACCGGAGACTCCGGACACTCTCCGGGCCTGAACCGGAGACTCCGGACACTCTCCGGACCCTATACAGTGAGTGAGACCATTGGAGAAACCCCTGGGGGTGTTTTTGGTCCGGAGACTCCGGACTGAACACCGGAGACTCCGGATAGCCGGAGATTCCGGTCCTATGTCCGGAGATTCCGGACTGGCGAAAACTGCAGAAACACCAATACTAAAACACTCATAACTTTTGCGTCTGGACTCCGTTTTCGATGATCTTTGGCTCGTTGAGTTCACAACAAAAAACACTACAAGATAATGCAGAGAAACATCACTTCCCAGCAAAGGAAAATAAAACCAAATGTAGAAAGGTTTAACCTCTCTAAAAGAAACAACCGGTAAAACCTCCATCACCGAAACGAACATAACTTTTGCGAATGAACTCCGAAAGAGGTGAATCCAATTGGGTTGGAAAGATAACAGCAAGGAGTATCCAAAAAAAATGGAGAAGTTAACGCACATGGAAGGTGTGGAAACATTCTCAAAGCTTAACCGGATATTTTCACCACCGAAAACGCAACAAGTTTTTCTTACCAAAAATGTTTTCGATAAACCTTGGCTTGTCATGAAGATCACGACAAGCACCAAAACCCAAAGGAGATAAAACAAAAATATGATCCAAGAAAGATGATATGACAAGTATGAAAAGGTTTGAGCTCTCCAAAATGATTCGATCAAGTTACTCACTTGAGAGCCCCTCTTGATAGTACGACTATCTATCCTATAACCCGGTCTCCCAAGACACGAGACCGGTAAAATAGAAAACCTATCAAGATTATACCTTTGCCTTGAGCATTCCACACATGGAAAGATACGTAACCACACATATAGATGCCACACACACATATAATGGGTTAGTTCACAAAGCTATATTGACAATTGCTTACCCTACCATGAGATACATAATCCCACTTGGTATATCTTGTAGCTTTGTGTGTTGATCACTATCTTGATCAACCTTGTATCTTTGCTTCTCACTTCAAATGATGATGTCTTGAAGATGATAATGAAAGATCACCTAATCCTTTTTTTCAAGACACACTAGCAATAAGATCAACTCAAACCATGACCATTCTTCATATAAATACTTGAATATAACAATGGCCATCAAGGAAGCTAATAGAGTTCAACACATGAACTCCATTATTTCCTATGGACAAGATCTACAAGGATAAATCAATGCAAACATTAGTCCATAAAGATTTTCATTAATTACCAAAACCACATATGGGGGCACCATGCGCTTTCAATCTCCCCCATTTTGGTAATTGATGACAATCCCTTTTTACGAGGGTTTATATGATGAATTAAGCAACCATGCAAAGAAAAAAGAAATGATGCAATAGAATGGAAGGCAAATGCTTAAGAACGAAACTAAAGCATAGAACCAAACTCCCTTAAACCCTCTAAACTTCTCCCCCATTGGCATCTATTGCCGAAATGGGACAAAAGATTAGAAGGCCAATATAATAAGAGCTCCCCCATAGTGTATGCATTCCTCATGATATGAGTGAAATCAAGAGCATATATCCAACTAGGAATAGATGGAGGGAGATCAAACTATATTGAGGATCCAAAGATTTACAAAGAAAAAACAAATTGAAGGATACTTTCACAAAGAAGCAACCAACCAAAGGATCCAAAAAAAGATTGACCAAAAAATATAATGAAAAGATCAACCAAGTGTTCTAGAAAATCAAGAGGGATCTCCCCAAGGTACATGCACAATGTTAGATTTGAATTACTATATAATGTGCACAACATGGAATGATCACTCCCTTCTAGATAATTTTGAACACAAACAATAGCAAGAGAATAGATTGGAAATGAAGCAAAGCAACTTGCAAATAAACAAAAGTTGAGCAATTAAGACCAAGAAGCGACAAATAAAGACTTACTCAACCGAAATAGATGGGTGTGACAAGGAAAAACATTTTTAGGAGACTAATAGGATGATAAAATCATCAACATAGTCTTTCGATATATGAGGCACATAGTGCATATCATGTCTTTCCCATACACACAAACCAACAAATGATAAAACACATAGGTCCACAAGCTTATTAAGATGCAAAAGGAATAGCAAAAGAAATGCAAAGCTTGTGCCTTTTAGGAACCACCAAGGAATATAAATCAATAAAACGTGATCACTAAAGAAATAGAATATCAATTAAATATGTAACTATTGCCGTGTGTATAAGTTTCTAAGTGGACACCAATCACAAAGATATATATCCACAAAGAAACATGCACACACAAAATAGGTACAAGAGTGAAGAACATGATATCCAAGAAAGGTTCATAAATATACCAATAAGACTTTTGCTTGAAAGCAAAGCACTAAGCTTAGTTGAATCTTAAGGGGATATAGATGAACAAACAATAAACTCATCAAAGCATCACAAATATCATAAGGGAAAAGTGATAGTTGGAATGCTTCGAGAAAGGTAACACATATCACAAAAGATTCAAATGGTTTTTGAGAATTCATCAAAATTGCATATGAGTGACTTCAAGTAGAAGTTTCTAGATTAATATACTTGGGATCGGTGAATCATGAAAATGATTATAAATATCCTCTTAGTATGTAATCATCCCGGCTTACTCATAGTTGCAATAAAGATGCTTTTGATAAGACATTTGCAAGAACCAAATGAAATGCAACAAAGGGAAATCATGCCAAGTAGCAACCTACACAAGGTTGAAAGCTATAAATGTATGCATGGAATATATACTTGTTACCGAGATGACATTGGTGATGAAGAGGATGCGAGTTTGATAATCATCGTAGCTTGACTCCTATAATACCATGGTGAGAACACCTTCCTTATGAATGGAGCAAGCAACCAATGTATCTCCATTGTACCTAAAAAAATCAAGTACAAAATGGTACCCAAACTCATTGGGTCCAAAGTAGTTAGAACAACTACAATACATAGAAAAACTCCACATAAATATGTGCATATTAATATGAATTTGAATTTTCATGCACATCTTAGCCATTTAGGTTTTGATGGAGTTTATCCTATATATTGGAGCAACGAAAGTAAGCATGCCAAACGATATACATAGTAACTATACATGCACAAAACTTTCAAGACCCAAAACAAGATACAAATTGGACAAAGCACCAAATAAACCAAGAATACACTCACAAGAGTGAAAATGAAGAGAATTTTCCAAATTATATCAAAACCCAAATCAACACATGATTGAGGAAACCAAAAAAAAAGATACCAAAAAAAACATCAAAGAAAAAAAAAACAAATCCTCTACACTTTTCATGATGGCACACAAAGTACCAAGACGAAAAATGTTCGTCTTCCAAAGAGACAAGTCATTGGGATAAAACATCAATTTAAAACAACAAGTGTTCAAACGCATATACGATAGCTCTTCCAAGAATAGTGCATTATTTATGATCTTGCATTTGAATACAAAATGCACACAATGGAATCATTACTCTCCATATATATTATTCAAACACTAGTCAAGATAAATAAAAACAATAAGATGCAATACCAATTTAAAGAACGGTGATCTACTCAATGTAGGAGAGCTTCCCCAAGAATAGTGCAACCCAAAGAAGTATGACTTTGAACATAAGTGCACAAGTATGGGATCATTGCTTTTCCTACCACAAGAAAGCACAAAACAAATTTTGAGTAGAGCAAGGAAGACACAAGGGACTTAAACCAAACAAATCATTGGCAAGAAACAAGGCAATTTTAGAGCAAAGGCCAAAGTAAATATGATCAATAAACTTACCACAAATTATTATCACTTGTCAAAGACAAGAGATGTATGGAGATATTTCTCGGAGGTAGAATTGTTCACAATCATATTCACAAAAATAAGCATGTGACAAAAGATAGGAATAGAAAAACATGCTTAAAAAGAGATTCTTGAAGGCTTCAAATAAAAATCGAATATGCAAAGCACCAAGAAACTCTATCACAAACAAGATACCAAAATAAAAGGGAGAAATATATTTTAAAAAAATATGGAACTTGTTTGAGCAACATGCCACATAGGAACAAGATAACTAATAATATCAACTCTAGGTGGCAATACCTCACATGTTCACATTTTATAGGCTTGTAATATGCACATAGCTTATAACTCCCCCATAATGTGATAATCCATTTTTTTCAACACAAGGTGTCGGATATATACCAATTAGGGGTATATCAGATGGTGCTCTAAAGTGTCGGATTACCAGGGGCCTAAATGGTAATGGATTACTGTCCATTGGGCGGCCCAGTAAGCTGACGCGCGGAAGCCAGATTTTAGAAGCACCTGGACCACGTCCCATGTGGTACGGCTTGGAGTAGAAGGCGGATTCCTTGCCTTCCAAGTTAGGACATACCGTAGTCTTCTAGGTTTCCTATTCTGTAAGCTCTAATCCGGCTATTATATAAAGGCGGACGGGAGATAAGAAAGATAGACAAGAAGCTAGAGGCTAACTCGCCAAGAGGTTGATCCTTGTCGAGTAGCTAAACCTAACTCACATTGTACTTTGTATACCTCAGGCTTCAGCCCTGATTAGTAAGACTGCAAGAGTAGGAACGCCGCCTTGTTGCGACGTACCGAACCTGGGTAAAACCCTGGTGTCATTGTTCGTCATACGATTACGTCTCCCCACCTCTCTATCGATAGTCTCATGGCACCCCCGTCTATGAATTCTACTACGATATCTCGACAGTTGGCGCCCACCGTGGGGCCTACGACGTCAGGCGTTATGTTTTGATCGGGGATACTCGGCGGAATTGCCAGTACCATAACTGTCGGAAGTTTGGAGTTCGACAACGACGTCGGACGCTTCCTCGACAACGGATCGTACATGCCAGCACGGGGTCATCTGGTAAGTGCCTGCGTTTTACCGATTGGATCTGCAAACATCTTTATTGGATTAACTGCAGAGGCAATGGGATTCTGTGGTGGAAGCAAATTTATCCCACCCGCTCTATACCAAGTCGAAGAAGACTATGACGCCGGATTTTGCTCAGATCGCCGATATCATGCTGAATCGCACTTTATCGGTATGGTGCAATCCGAGATCGCCGAAAACACGGATGAAAACAATCCCGTGGAGGAGGCAGAAAACAACAATCCCACAATAGAGGTGGAAGATCCGACATCCATCAATATGACTACGAACTCGGAAGTTGAATCCGTATTAGCCGCCATCGAGGCGAGATTAGAATAGAACCCGGATCAGACGACTTCGATTCCGAAGATGAAGATGAGGACGCTTTCGAAAGAAAAGTCAAATCTCTTCAATAGCGTTTCCATGAAGTACTAATGGCAAAACCGGATGAAAACACAGATGCTGATAGTCAGGAAAGCCCTAGAACACCTCCACCAGAGGAAGAGAGAGAAGAGGGGGAAACCACTCCAACATACCCCGATGTCAAGGAATTGACAGAGGAAGAACCTGGTAAAAAACCTCCCTCTTCCAAGAAAAAACACAAAGCTTCCAAGAAACTCCAGTACAAGCTCCAGAAGAAAAAGTTGGTTGATCCAGCAAACAAAAATCTGGAAGTAGGAGGAGGAAGTGGAGTTAAACTTGCGGAGAAGAAAACAAAGGAAATCTCTGTTCCGCCAATGGCAGAGCAAGACGAACACGATCTACTTCAAACACTAGTGGGATTACACGAACCCCCTGAAGTGTTGGAAGCCCGGAGACAAGCTCTCCAAAGGCAACAGCAACATCTATTCCAAACTCGGGAACATCTCCAAAAAACCCAAGGTGACATTAAGTTAAAGCAGGAAGAAATAGAGGAGTACGAGAGAAGGAATAGATCTGGCATTAAATCTACACGGTTACCCGGAATCGCAAGACCGGAAGTACGGCCGCCAAAGGAACGTTTCAAAACCCGGCCTGGCAAAAGCAAGTAAACGGCAAAGATGCTAGAGGCGAACCTATACACAAAACCGCAGCAGAAAATGTGGAAGCCACGTTCGCCATCCTCAACAACGATATGTACTCCAATGGTGAAAAACTTCAAGGGGTGTATGTATGCTTTCCTAGGAAAGGCATTGCAACAGCAACAGCGAGGGCATGCACGATCAGGGAAGTTGCATGACGACTCGACCCTGTGCAAAACAGCTACATGCGCCGCTGGAGCACCTGGACCTGAAGAACCTGGAGATTCAAGTAATTCGAAAGAGAAGAAATCAGATTCGAGAAAGGACAAGAAAAAGCCCGATAACAAGGATGCAGCGTCCAGAACCGGATCCCATCTGCCGAAAGATGGAATTAATCCCCGAGATCGGGAAGAACAAAACCGGAAGGACGGAAAAGCAATGCCGCCTCCGAGACGCCCTGCTGAAAAAGTCGGAAGACACGATATACCTCACAGGCATGAGAGATCCCGTACGCCCCCTAGGAATAAGGAAAGACATAGGAGTAGAACTCCACCTTATCCCAAAGGGCATGATAACGGAGGAAATAGAGACAATCCCGGAAAAACGTGTTCGCGCAACAATGGAAAATAAAGGAGCAGATCCCCTTCTATCCATTCAGTCGGCAGATACTCCGCACACATTGATAGAGCAGAAAGAGATGACCTATACTTCAGACCTAAGTGTTTCACTGACAGGATCCGAAGAATAACCCTACATTCTGGCTTCGCCAAAGTTGGTCCAACATATCAAAAATATACCGGCAGTACAAACCCGGATACCTGGCTCTCAGACTATTACAGAGCCGTCCAGATTAACAATGGGACAGACCTAGAGGCAGTAAAATTCCTCCCCTTCCCTAAACTGAAAGTTTTCTTATGGCTCATGTTCAATGATCGTTTGAACACCAGAGAGCTTATGCACCATAGGCATTGGCAGCTTAATGAGGGATATTCCTGTGTTCTATGTGATAGAGATGTCTATGAATCTATTGATCATCTATTCTTTGATTGCAAATTTTCTAGGGATTGTTGGAATGCGATTGGCATTAACTGGGACCTCACCAAACCCATCCTGGAAAGGATCACCACTGCTTGGACACTTTTTACTGGACCATGATTCTTAGAGATTGTGGCATGTGCTGCTTGGAATATTTGGAAGGCAAGAAATGATCTAATCTTTCAGTTTAAGGAGGCCACTTTCATTTGCTGGCATGTTAGGTTCTGTTCTGATGTTATGCTCCATCAGTATAGAGTCAAGGAGTCCATCAAGGAATTCCTCATTTCTTGGGTTAGGACACTTTTCACATAAGATGTATTGTAGCTTAAATTTTTTACCCCCTTGATCTTCCCATTGTAATCAACTTTGTACTTTTTGGAGGCCTTTGTCCTCCTATATAATTTTGAATATCTAACCGTAGGGATTTTCCCTACGGTACAATCTTCAAAAAAAATTCCTCCCCCTTATGTTACTGGATGGAGACAGAGATTGGATCAAAGGGATGACGAAGGAATGGATATTAGACCCTGCGGGAAAGGACACCCCCATCTCCGGCCCAAGGTTAAGGCCCAAGAGGAGGAGCCCTTGGAGCGCTGAAAGGCCCATGTGAAGCCCACCCGCAATACCTTGCGGGCTAAGTTAGGAAACCTGTAACCGACATAGGGAGAGAATTTGAGTCCTCTCCGGGTAGGGTTTGAGACCTGGCCACCTATATAAGGCCAGGAGAGCCACCGGTAGAGGACCAAGCAACACCGCAACACCAAAGCCTTGAGTTAGAGATCGTACTCTCGACTTGAGCCACCATCATTGTAACCGATCTACTCGATTAATACAGATCGATAGAGGCAGGAGTAAGGGTTTTACCTCTACGAGGGCCCCGAACCTGGGTAAATCTTGGCCCCTGTTTAGCCGACGATCGCCACCAGTGCTCATGGGTTCTCCTATTCGAAACCCTATGGGTTCACCTGAGGGAATTGCTGAACGACAGATTCGACACGGGCTTTCGTCAAGAACTGTCGACAGCTGGGATGATATGGATAGAGTTTTTACTCAGTATTTTCGGGGAACCTACAAACTCCCCAACAGCATCAACCAGCTAAACCGCTGCACCCATTTTGAAGATGAGCCATACGTGGACTTTATCTCAAGATGGACCGCAATGAAAAATAGCTGCTCTGGAGTAACTGACGTACAAGCAATGCATGCTTTCGTCAATGGCTTAAAACCCGGACTCGTACCATTCATGATCGGTTCCAAAAAGCACAAAGATCTCGGATCTATGCTTACAACCGCCAATGAGCATGCAGCGGCCGAAGATGATATCAGAGCGAGAGGCGGCAATATTGACACTTTGATTCAAGCCAAAAAGACCCCTCGCCCTGAGAAAAAAGCAACTCCAGAAGCACAGCAAAAACCCAAAGTAGTTAACATGGCCTTTGGAAGAGAAAATGGGAGCAAATGGAAAGGACGAAGCACAAAACCGATCAACTACACCAAGGAAGAGTGGGAAAGAATCAAGTCGGAAAACTGTGTCCACCATTCGCAATTTAGGAAACCCACCCATACTAACGCACAATGCCGTCTCAACAAGCATATGAAAGGCAGTGCAGGATCCGGAAGCAAAGGGAAGAGTTCCAAGAGGAAATTCTCCAAGCAAAAGCCAGAAGCTGAAAAAGAAGACAGTGAATCGGACACTGACGAAAAAATCCAGGAACAACAGCGAAAAGGCGAGCCTAAGTTTCCGAGAGTTGATGGAGAAGTCAACCTAACTTTCCTGGCAACTCCCTCAGCAAAGGTGGCAAAGAGAACACTTCGAGAAATAAACGCGGTTGTCCCACCAACCCCGAAATTCTTGAAATACTCAAATACACCAATTACCTGGGATCAGTCTGATCATCCCGGAAACATCCGAGAACCCGGCACGCCAGCTCTAGTTGTAAGCCCTATTGTTCAAAACACTAGGCTAAAGAGAGTGATGATGGATGGAGGATCCAGCATTAACATAATGTACCTGGATACACTGAAGCATCTGCGAATCTCCGAGACCCAGCTCAATCATAGCAACATACGTTTTCACGGCATCATCCCTGGCAGGCAAGCATGATCCCTAGGAGAAATTTCCCTAGATGTAACCTTCGGAGAGAAAGAACATTTCTGTCAGGAAAAAGTATCCTTCGAGGTTGTGTCGTTCGAAAGTGTGTATCACGCAATACTCGGACGTTCAGCTTTCGCCAAATTCATGGCAAGATCATGTTATATCTATAACAAGTTGAATATTCCATGGCCAAAAGGAGGAGTAATCACCATAAAGGGAGAATTCAAATTGGCGAACGAGCTGGAAAAAGAAAACGCCCTTTGCGCATAAAAAGTGATAGCAAAGGAAGAACTGAAGGAGCTGGCAAAAGAAGTATCGTCGACAGAAATGCCGGCAGGAAAAGAAAGCCGGAAGCCGGCAAACAGCTTCAAAGCTTCCGAGAATACAAGACAGGTTATCCTAGATCCTAAAGATCCGACAAAGTTTGTCGTAGTAGGAACTGGGATGACCGACAAATAGGAAAGCGAGCTCATCAAGTTCCTCCGTGAGAACTGGGACATTTTCGCATGGTGTCCAGCGGACATGCCAGGCGTACCCAGGGAACTTGTTGAACACCAACTCAAGGTGATTCCAGGATCTAAACCCGTTAAACAAGGTCTCCGTCGATTTGACGGAAGAAGACGGAAGGCTATTGGCAAGGAAATTATCCGGCTATTGGCAGCTAATTTTATCCGTGAAGTTATACATACTGAATGGTCTGCAAATCCAGTATTAATCCCAAAGAAAGATAGTACTGTTCTTAGGATGTGTATAGATTACACCGGCTTGAACAAATTGTGTCCAAAAGATAGATTTGCATTACCGCGAATCGATCAAATAATAGATGCTACTGCTGGCTCTGAGCTTTTATGCTTTTTGGACGCTTATTCCGGGTATCATCAAATACGTATGTGATGACTCCCAAGTGCAGGAGATCAATTGTAGTACCTTTCGATAAGTATTTGAGTGTCGAACCCACGAGGAGCTGAAGGTAAGCTATCTATTCTCTAAAGCCCTATAACCCTCTTATATGGCTGTTTATGCAAAGCAATAAGTTTGACTAAAAGGAACTAACTAATTAAAAGCAAGTGACGTGGAGTGTCGTTTGTCTAGTAACTAGTGAAGCAAGTTTAAAATGCAAGTAATCCTAGAGCAAGTTTCTAAAGCAAGTTTCTAAGCAAGTTTCACAAGTAGCAAGCAGCAAATATCTCAAGTATCTTAAGGGAGCAAGTGTTCTAGCAATAGGTGTTTCGTTCGTGTGGTTGTCACAATTAGTGAAGCACATGTTTTAGTCTTAGTTGTTTCTTCTAGGAAGGAGCCATGAATAGGTATAGTCAAGTAAATGACTGCACAAGATTGATTAAGACATAAAGTCCCACCATAGCCTTACTGTCACTCCCAAGTCACCACCACTCCATTATGCTACCGGTGATCACCTTACATGCATTCCCCAACATATGCGTGCACTCATATATTTTACATAAAGACAATCATAGAAGATAACAAACTTGTATGCAACCAATCAACGAACTATTTCACCATTGCCAACAACAATTCACTACTCAAACATAGACGGGGAGACACAATACATCAAGGGAATATAGTATTGCATCATACATCGTGTTTGCCAAGAGATTACAGTGGAGAGATGGAGATGATCTTGCTGTAGATGTTGATGATGAACACGCCGGAGGGGGGTGGAGCCCTCCGGGGGTGATCCCGGCGGCGTTTCCCCCCTCCGATCTTCTCCGGCGGCAGCCTTCTGTCTCTCTGTTTCGTGGTTTCGTCTCTCGGCGCCGCCTCCTCCTCGAGAAGGCCAGGGGACCCTTTATATAGTCATTTTTAGGTCACGAGACACTCGAGAGAAGAAATATCGACGGTATCGGAGCCACGGGGGCAAAAAGGGGGCCTCTCACGCGGCCAAGGAATCTGGCCGCGTGGAGGGTCCTCTTTTCCACCTGGTTGGCCTTTTGGCCCTCTACTTTGGCCCATGGTCTTCGTCTCGAAAATTCTGAACCGTGCTCTTTGGCCTTGCCCTTTTTGGAGTCCCGAAGCTCCCGGAAAGTCTGAAACACTAAAAAGTACGTTTTTCTGGAAAAACAGGGTTAGAACCAATAAAGGGGGATTGTTTAGAAAATCCCCCAAATCATTATAAAACATGAATATAAGTTGCTAATATGTAGGAAAAACAAGTAATAACATGCAAAGTTCATGTATGCATTTTACATGCATCAACATCCCCAAGCTTAACCCATGCTCGTCCTCGAGTATGAAGGTGATAAAACTAACATGGACTTTGCATATTGAAACAATCATGGGATATCAAGGAGGATTATTCATGCTACATATAATCAAATGATTAATACTAGAAATTAGTAGCAATACACAATTCATGTTGTAAGAAATATAAAATATGCAAGCAAAGATGCTTCATGAAAGTTCACAAAGTGTATAATGAAATAAAAGCACTATGGACCAAATGCATACACAAAATGAAAAATAAAATCCTATATTGGTCAAAGAATAGCATAATGGAAAATAGAAAATATGGTGGACACTTTGGAGAAAATTGAGTAGAGGTAAAACATGATCAAGTCTTATTTAGCCTCTAAATTATTCAACTAAAATTACTAATTGAAATGTGGTATCCATTGATCTAGGACTCTCATTGCCCCTTTATCACTAGCATCTTAAATGGTGAATGTTGAAGTAATGTGAATGACAAGGTGGTTGAAAGCCTCATGCCCCGTGAGTGTGAAAACCTACTCCATGATTACTCAACTTAAGATTCCTAATAAGCTTTGTACAATCATAATAAGTATTAATGACATCATAGAGAACCGCAAAGAGGTACCTCTTGCCCCATGACATGGAAACAAGCCCATGTCACAATGACAAGACAAACAAACGGAGTAGACTCATCATCCTTTTTATTTTCATTCACTATTATGCATAGCTTCTTATTTTATTGTAGGATGTGTTGTAGAGTAACTCAAGCTGTAAGTAAATTTCCACCATGATAAAGCATGGCTTGGGTTAGCGGCCCAATGCGTTTCTCTAGTCATATAGATACTTACTCATCAAAACTTACTATTCCTCTATTTTATTTCGGCATGGCAGGAGTCCAAAAACAAAAGTACATGATATCAACCAAATGTAAATTTTTGTGCAATGTTGAAAGCTTTCCTGTGATAAAAGTTTATAGCTAGATCCCAACCACACACTTCTCAAATGCAAAACTTGTGGCTCCCATTATTGGGTCATGTTTATTAGATGCATAAAAAGTAAAGTGTGCCTTCAAAAGTTCGTGAGAGTCCTATCCCAAGTTCAACCCATGACAATTAATAAAGTGAATATCTTAATTTATAACATAAATAACACAATAACATGGTGAACATGCTCGGAATAGCAATGAAGCTAATGGGAAGATATGTGGACTCACTGGAAATACTTGGCTAAGGAGTGTTGGAAACGAGTTTTTACTTGTTGGAATTTTTAAATTTTTGGCTAGCAAGAGGGAGATAGTTGACCAGCTACTATGAATGCATATGTCCATAGAACTACTCATTTCATGACAAACTAAATAAACCAGCAATTAACATCAAGGACATGAATAAGAGATAGCTCAAGACAACATTATTGCAAATTTCTACACATAAAAAGCCTATAAATCATGCAAACATATGTAGCTCTTCAAATCAACCATGGAATCCCTATTACAAGTCATAATACTAGCATCCAATACATTCCAAACCCAAACTCCAGTAGCTCAATCTCATATAAAATGATGGGTGTGGTCTTATCAAAACAAAAATAAAAACAAAAACTTGACGCTTCAAGTCTCTACGATAAATGCTTTGCTTAGAAAAACAGAAAGTAGACGTGTGCTAACCAAAAGAGTGTAGCTTCAGTGGGGTGTTCATCACATCCCCAAGCTTATGGCTTTCACCATTCTTGGATGTCTTGAGGCGCAGCTCCTCTATTCCCTGTGAAAAAAACTTCACAAAACATGTTTCTCCCATTCTTTTTCTGTGGGGTGAGATTAGCAAGGACAAACAAATCACATGCTTGTTGTGCAAAATTCCAAATAAAATGCTCCAGTAGATATAAAATAAGGTTCATTATGTTTTATTTTCACTCTCTTGCTTGAAATAATCATGGAAATTCGATTCCCAAGCCCAAAGAGTGCATAAAACAAAAGAAGGTAGAATCTGTCCAGAAAAGCAACAGCAGAAAAACGAACGTTTTTACCTAAGCTAGACTCGTCAAAAAATTAATCACATTTTATTGATTACAGAGGACGAAAAGTTGCAGAACATACTAAAAAATTAGCTCAATCCGACATACGAATAAAAAACGTAAAATCATACGGTGAGCAGACTCGTGCTGAAACAGAAATTTCATGCACTAGGATAGCAATTTATAAGTCCAAATGGGCTTGACTTGACTCTTTATTGGAAACTCCAGAGTTAAAACAAAAAAAAACTAATCTATTGAGACATCAAGAGGACACTAGGAAAATCCAAACAAAAACAACCGGGTTGCCTCCCGTAAAGCGCTTTCTTTATAGCCATATAGCTAGGCTTTACTTACTTAACATCATGATGGCTGGAGTGAGGTGGCTCGGCATCCCCAAGCTTGGATTCTTGTACTTATTTGATACATGTAGGGTGAGCCCAGGGGTACATCCCCAAGCTTGATTGGTTGTCCCTCTTGATATTTGTTCATCTCACTCAACTCTTCCTCCTGAAAAATTCTTCTTACACAAATCTCAACATAAAACTTGATTAGAGGGGTTAGTGCCTCCATAAATAAAATCCACATAGGTACAGAAAAGACACATCATGAGTTGATTCTAAATATTAACTACTGTTACTACAGTTGTGCATTGCTCCTTGATCAAAAGAACCACACAAAACACAAGTAATGAGAGCAATGCAAAATAAAGACATAATCTGCCAAAAACTGAACAACCCGTAAAGAGTGAATTTTTAGAGGCACTTAAGTTGCTCAAATCAGAAAACTTAAAACTAATGAAATATGTAGTGATAACTAAATATTGCTGTCGTAAATTACCAGGTCAAAATTCCACTTCTGTGATTTTAAACATTTTTCGCAGTGAAGTTCAGGAATCTGTTTTCTTGAGAGCTAATTACTATTGTTTAATCCTATCTCTCATATAAGATTATTCTTGCCATTTAAGATGAGAAATAAGACAGAAATGTGATGTTACAGTAGTGAACTAATATTTTTATTGTTTTTAGCTTTGGAAAAAGTTTTAATGATAGAGACTTTGCAATGGTTTCATTGGCATGAACAACACATGTTCAAGGTCGACCCCAACTTCTCCATTACTCATCCTTCTCATTTACTTTCCCAAATTTTTTATAAAATGAAAATCTTAAACTAAATGATAAATAACAGTAGGTAAAGGCATTTTACATGTTGTAAAGACATAAATGTGTGCTCAAACCGAACAGAAAATTAAAGCATAGGGAACACACCAAAACAAAATTAAACAATTTATTTTTAAGTCTAACCCATTTCCTATGCATTGGCATTTTGTAATGAAACAAATAAAAGAAGCACATAATAGCAAGCATAGAAAGGTAGATCAAGTGCAACTTCAATACTTTCAGCATAAAGAGGGGAAACTTAATATTGTTGAAATATGTGTAACCATGTTTCCCTCTCTCATAATAATTTTCAGTGGCATCATGAATAGATTCAACAATATGAATATCACATAAAACATTCTTATCATGAGCCACATGAATAAAAGAATCACTACTCTCCACATAAGTAAAATCCTCATTAGTGATAGTGGGAGTTAAACATTCATAATTTTCATTGCAATCATCATATATAGGAGGCATAGTATCATCAAAGTGAATTTTCTCCTCCAACCTTGGGGAACTAGAAATATCATGCTCATCAAAACCAACTTCCCCAAGCTTAAAACTTTCCATAGAATCAGCAAGTATATCATTTTTATCCTCAATGGTAGGGGGACTAAAAATATCATATTCATCAAGACAAACTTCCCCAAGCTCAAGGTTTTCCTTAGCAATAAAGGTGTTCAAATATTTAGTACTACCATAAATATGATTGTTGTGCAAATAATTTTTAAATTTCTCCTCAAACACTTCATGTCCTAATTCAAGGTAGATATTATACAGTTCTAAAATTGTTTGGTTGTTTTCCATTTTATAATTTTTGTTTGTGTTTTACGTTTATATGTTAGTATGCAATGCAAACAAGAATAAAAGCTTAGCACAACGCTCCCCGGCAACGGCGCCAGAAAAGTGCTTGATGACTCCCAAGTGCAGGAGATCAATTGTAGTACCTTTCGATAAGTATTTGAGTGTCGAACCCACGAGGAGCTGAAGGTAAGCTATCTATTCTCTAAAGCCCTATAACCCTCTTATATGGCTGTTTATGCAAAGCAATAAGTTTGACTAAAAGGAACTAACTAATTAAAACCAAGTGACGTGGAGTGTGGTTTGTCTAGTAACTAGTGAAGCAAGTTTAAAATGCAAGTAATCCTAGAGCAAGTTTCTAAAGCAAGTTTCTAAGGGCCTGTTTGGTTAGGCTTTGGCTGTGGCTTTCTTGGCTTATAAGCCGTAAGTCTAACCAAACGACATTTCTGTCGAACGCGCTTACGGCCGAACGCAGCGCAGAAACGCCTGCCGCGGCAAAGCACGCGCGGAGGTGCTTTTCCTGCGTTGGCTTCACGCGCAGCAAATGAAATCGTCTTTTGCCCTCCGAGTTTGTGAAGATATTACGCGAGAATGCCACTCTGTGGTCCTAGCCTATTCCTGCCTCCTTATCCTCTCGATCAGAACACCACGGACGGGATAGACACCATCGCCGCCGCATCCCTGCTCGACAGCCACCTCCGCCGCCGGCCGCCCTCGACAACCACCTCCGCCGCCGGCCGCCCTTGTCCGTCCCCGCCTCTTCCCCTCCCGCAGGAAGGGCAGGGCACCATCGCCGCCGCCTCCCTGCTCGACACGACCTCCGCCGTCGGCCGCCCTCAACAGCGACCTCCACCGCCAGCCGCCCTCGTCCGTCCCCGCCTCTTGCTCGCCTCATCCACCCTGCATCCCCGCCCCTTCCCTGCTTCCTCCGCCCACAATCCCAAGGCGGAGCTCGACCAGGACCCTTTTGGACGACCGGGCAGGGCAGCAGGTCTCCGGCACGACGACCTCCGGCGCCAAGACGCGCTGCAGCGACGACCAACCAATATTCATCCTCCCGTCGGTACCAGGATCGGACGGGGCAGCATGTTGTTCATCCTCAAGTACCTCTCAGGTTGTTGGTACAACTTTCATCAATTAGAAACTCCGATCAAATAATTTTACAAATAATGTGATTTTTGGTGTAACTTTCATCAATTAATTAAATAGATAGATCACTATCCTTACAACTAAACGGTATATCAGGTATTAAGGGTATATCAGACATTTATCTTCACAGCCACAGTTCTGACACCTACTTGCCAAACGGCTTTTATAGCTTTAACACAGCACACAACTCACAGCCACTTTGCCACACCACACAGCACACAGCTGCTTTCGGATAAGCCACAGCACAATCAAACAGGGCCTAAGCAAGTTTCACAAGTAGCAAGCAGCAAATATCTCAAGGGAGCAAGTGTTCTAGCAATAGGTGTTTCGTTCGTGTGGTTGTCACAATTAGTGAAGCACATGTTTTAGTCTTAGTTGTTTCTTCTAGGAAGGATCCATGAATAGGTATAGTCAAGTAAATGATCTACAACCCCTTATGATGGATCATGTGGCCAAGTAAATGACTGCACAAGATTGATTAAGACATAAAGTCCCACCATAGCCTTACGTTCTAAGGTCCCCTATATATATCCCCCAATAACTTAACTTTGTGGCTCGGTCTCAGGTTACTGTCACTCCCAAGTCACCACCACTCCATTATGCTACCGGTGATCACCTTACATGCATTCCCCAACATATGCGTGCACTCATATATTGTACATAAAGACAATCATAGAAGATAACAAACTTGTATGCAACCAATCAACGAACTATTTCACCATTGCCAAGAACAATTCACTACACAAACATAGACGGGGAGACACAATACATCAAGGGAATATAGTATTGCATCATACATCGTGTTTGCCAAGAGATTACAGTGGAGAGATGGAGCTGATCTTGCTGTAGATGTTGATGATGAACACGCCGGAGGGGGGTGGAGCCCTCCGGGGGTGATCCCGGCGGCGTTTCCCCCCTCCGATCTTCTCCGGCGGCAGCCTTCTGTCTCTTTGTTTCGTGGTTTCGTCTCTCGGCGTCGCCTCCTCCTCGAGAAGGCCAGGGGACCCTTTATATAGTCATTTTTAGTTCACGAGACACTCGGGAGAAGAAAGATCGACGGCATCGGAGCCACGGGGGCAAAAAGGGGGCCTCTCACGTGGCCAAGGAATCTGGCCGCGTGGAGGGTCCTCTTTGCCACCTGGTTGGCCTTTTGGCCCTCTACTTTGGCCCATGTTCTTCGTCTCAAAAATTCTGAACCGTGCTCTTTGGCCTTGCCCTTTTTGGAGTCCCGAAGCTCCCGGAAAGTCTGAAACACTAAAAAGTACGTTTTTCTGGAAAAACAGGTTTAGAACCAAAAGAAGGGGGATTGTTTAGAAAATCCCCCAAATCATTATAAAACATGAATATAAGTTGCTAATATGTAGGAAAAACAAGTAATAACATGCAAAGTTCATGTATGCATTTTACATACATCAGTATGAAGGAAGAAGATCAGATCAAAACCTCCTTGATAACCCCGTATGGAACATACTACTACATAACCATGCCTTTTAACCTGAAGAACACAGGTGCAACTTACTAGCGTTGCATGCAACGATGTTTGCATAGTCAGATTGGCAAAAATGTTCATGTTTACGTGGACGACATTGTCGTCGTTTCCAAGGAAAAAGAGACACTCCTTGAAGATTTGCGAGAAACCTTCGAAAATTTGCGCACTTATAAGATGAAGTTGAATCCATTGAAGTGCGTATTCGTGGTTCCCTCAGGTAAACTTCTGGGTTTCATCGTTTCTCACAGAGGAATAGAAGTAAACCCGGAAAAGATCAAGGCAATCCTAAACATCTCAAGGCCTACGTGCGTAAAAGATGTACAAAGATTGACGGGTTCTGCAGCTGCCGTCAGCAGGTTTATTAGCCAGCTAGGAGACAAAGCTCTGCCATTATACAAGTTGTTGAAGAAATCCGACAAATTTGTGTGGACAGAAGAGGCAGATGCAACATTAACCCAGTTAAAAGAAACCTTGATGAAAGCTCCGATTTTGGCATCCCCAAAAGACGAAGAACCCATGTTATTGTACCTCACAGCAACAAACAGGGTTATTAGCGCAGTAATAGTTGTGGAAAGGCGGAAATACGAGAAAAGCATACCAGATCAACATCCGGTGTATTATGTAAGTGAAGTATTTTTCGAGTCCAAACAGAGGTACCCACACTATCAAAAACTGGCATATGGCGTATTTTTCGCATCTCGAAAACTTCGTCATTATTTCCAAGGACATTCCATAACAGTGGTATGCAAAGCACCACTAGGGGATATAATAAACAATCTGTAACATCCCAAGTATGAAAACTCCCTTTAGAATTTTTGTTTCATGTTTATTAAAGTATTGCATCATGTCATCATATTGTTTCCATTTGTTTTCATGTAGTTTGCATCTGTTTTTCCCTGTTTTCACAATTCAAATTCAAACTTTATTCAAACAATTATTTCATACTTGCTCTGTTACAATCTTTTTCAAATTATAATGTCAAATTAAACCCTTATTTTGTTTCATTTTATTCCATAGTGATCACTTATTAAATTGATGGTTTTAATCAATCATTTAAATCCCAAATCACATTTAAAATTCAAATCAAAGCCTCAAACAGCAACCAATTTGAATTCATGCAAATTATAAAACAAATTTAATCAATGGGTTATAATTAACATAGGGGTCACCCTATTTAAAAGTTTGTTTTTATTAATGATCATTTAATATTAAAATTCACCCAAATTTGGTTTAAATACAAACAGCAAGCAAATTTCAAAATTTCTGAAAACAGAACTTAACAGTTGTTTGCTTTTGACCTAAAAAGGTTACCCTAATTTTTCCAAATTTTTTACTAATTTAAAACCTATCAAATCCTTCCAATTGCTATTTCAGCAAAAAAAAACAGGAGAAATAAAAATTTAAAAAAGAATTTTGGCGCCAAAAAGGGAGTGGGCTGCGCCCAGCCCACCTCGTTTTCTTTCCGCGCGCAGCCCAGCCCGCTACTTACGCAGAATAACGATTCGTTTTTTTTTCTCCCTTCTATTCAGTCGTCCCCTCCGTGTACGGCCGCCGATCCGTGCTGCCACGGCGGCACTGACGCGAGCAGACTGCCAGGAGTGCTCCCGCACCTCTATAAAACTAGCCCTAGGCCGCGCCGCAACCCTAGGCTCCTGTTCCCCTCGCCCCGCCGCCGAATTCCATCTCCCTCGTCGTTTCCCTCCTCACTGCCACCCCTCACCGGAGTCTCCTTTCTGAACCTCGACGATGAACGCCGCCGTCACCCCGCGTTTCCTCGCCGGCTGACCGGGAATTGATCTGCCACCGCTCCCTCGTCCTCGACAACAACCCCGCAGTCACGGAGATCCGCCACACCTTCGCCGCCGTCCACGACAAGGTCGCTGTCGTCGTCGAGTGCGTCACCGGGCCTCTGCCACGCCTGCAGCCGCCGGTGAGCGCCACCGTGACCCCTTCCTCCCCTCTGTATCATGCCCGCAAACACGTGCACGTATCCTGCACTGCACACAGCACCACCACCTTGCAGCAGCCACGAGCACGGCACCACGGCTCGCCGCCGGTAGCTCATCTCTGTCAGGTTCAGTTAACATCGCGCGTTTGGGTTCAGTTAACGCGCAGGGTAACGTTATCCTCACCGCGTCGCGGTATCTGACCAAACTGACGAACACCGCAGTGGTACACTGCATCTCACGCTCGCGCACGGTCGCGGGATCGAGCCCTCGCGCTTGCGGAATAAAACCAAAAATTTTGCGCGCATGACTGACGGGCAGGACCCACTCATCAGTGGCTCTCACTGCCACGCACGCGCGCGCACGCCGCGCTGGCCCCAGGCCCACGCTGCAGTGGCTAGGGCTGGCTAGCAGTACGGTAACAAAAGTATTCCAGCACGTTTCTTTTAAAAACCAGTCCTTTAAAATTACAGATTAGTCCTCTGTTTTAAATTGATAATAACTTTCAAAATATAACTCTAAATAACAAAAGTAAAATATGTTTATTGTTCTAAATTAAATTGTCTATCCATTTATGCCATTTGTTTCCTGTTTTGAATTTTCAAAATGCAATTCAAATTTGAATTCAAATAGTTCAATTGTATTTTGCTAAATTGCATAACTAAATCATAATGAATCCAAATCATGCAAATAAAATATGTTTTCAATGCTATTTCAAATAACCTATCCAAATATAAATTTTGTTTCATGGTTTGAATAATTTAAATTGCTTAACTATTTTAAACCTTATTAAAATCATTTAAAATTGCTAAAATCATTGCTTGCTCAATTTAAATTATTTTTGAACATGCAAAATATGTTTTCAAACTAGAAAAGTATAAACTTTTCAAAAATGAGTTTGAATTTATGATTGGAATAAATAAAATTCAAATAATATTCAAAGTTGTTTTAAATTCATTTAAAACTTGTTTAATATTGTCTAAGTCATAATAAATTCATCCTAATTCCTTCTTCAATATTTGAAACATGTAATCCACCCAAAATTTTATGATCTTTTCAAATATGAATTTTGTTATTTATTTTGCACAAGTTAAGTGGCTGAAAACAACAAATACTTGTGTGTCACCTTTAAGGAACCAAAAATTCCTTAACTTAATAAATAAAATTCTAAATTGCTAAACCTCATTTCAAATTGGTTCTATTGTTGTTATTTTGTTGTTTTCCTCATGCATGCATCATACTAAACCACTTTCACCTGTTGGTTAACTGGAAAACAAATAATCCAACCAAAATTCATGGGTTTCTCATATGCAACTCAAAATTGCATATGTGTCCATTTAAATTGTGTTACCATGTCAATTAGTTTATTTTGATGCATCCCTTAACTTGACATGCATCATCCCATGATTGTGCACTATGCCATGACATTGATTGTTTATTTTTCCTGTATTGTTTGTTTGCTTCTTCTCGGATAGACGACGACGTTGAGACCGACGATCTTTACGACACCCCTTCTGAGGATCTAGCTCAGTACCCGGCTGCTGAGTTTGCAGGCAAGTTATCACTCACATGAACCATTGTGTTCCTCTCAACATTGGTTACCGATACTTTCCGTTGTCTATTCCTGCTAGCCATATGTATCGTTGCTTCTGTTACGAACCTATCACATGATACCCTGAACCCTGATATGCCTCACCTCCAGTCCTATAACCCCGTTGCTTGGGCCCGTGTCTTACTAGCATGCTTAGAGTTGTTTTTGCTCGAGTCTGTTATCAGTTACTTTCTGTTATCATATCTGTTTATATTCTGGGGCTCGATGTTAAACAACAACCTGTTAATTTGAGGTAATAATAATTTGCTGATAAGGCACCGGCAGGAGGCCCGGCGTGGTTTTGAGGCCTGCTAGTGTCGACCCTAATAGGAAAAGGGTCTTGTCTACTGATCCATGATGAGCGCACTATCCGCATGTGGGAAGCGTGTATGGGCGCCCCCCTCAATTTGATTCGATCCGCATCTCGTCCAAATCACCACACTTAGTTCGGGCTTTCCATTTGATGCACGCATATGCAGGTACGAACCCGAGGCCAGGGTGGAACTTTTGTAGTCGGCATTTAGGGCGGCGTGGTCTTCCAGTGCTATGAGGGTCCCCTTTTCTTCGTGGGGCTCGATTAGCCGCGCACGCACAGCACGTGGTGCTTTGGGCTTGATGCGAAGAAGAGTTGAGTTGTGTTGAGTGCCCCGCTTGGTGGGAAAGGCCTTCCCATCTGGCGGGTTATTCTTACGTGTACGGCCAAATTGGTGCACCCCTGCAGGGATAAATCTTCTCGAGAAGCCGTGTTTTCCGCGGTTATGGTTAACTTGGTGAAAGTACTGGCTAACAAGTACTCAGAACAACTTACACCTAACTAATGATAACTTGACTAGTAATAGGCTTATTGACACAACAACTTGATCCATCATTAATTCAACTGTGTGAGTTATCCTCGGATTGCTTCTTTGGATAAGGGGCGAGATCCAGGATGGGTTTGTTTGGTGGTTAGTTGTTAGTTGGTTACGATACGCTATCTTATCCCTTTCTGTTAGACCGGAAGTTGTAGTATGCTCTGTAGTTGGTTAGTGCAGCCAGTTGCAGCATCTTTTATACCCTTTCTTCCGTTGATCCCAAGGCATCTGTGCTTGGTGTTGACGGGCTACACTTTGGTGAATTGTGAGTCTTGCTTGCCAGTACGTTCATGTACTGACCCCTTTGGGGCTGTGGTTTCCGCAGACTACGCTTACGAGGATCCCCGTGACGGCTACTACGTGGAGTTTGACGAGGCTGCTGACGAGTAGGTAGCGGACCCGGGCAGGATCCGAGACATCGTGGATGGGCTCCGTTTTCTTTTTATTCCCGGCTTCTTAAGCCTATTTGGATTTGTCTGTACTCAGACCCTGTCACATCCCAATTTTGGAATACCTGTTAACACAGTTGTTTTGCTAATTTCTTTACTAATAAACCTTGGTTGTGTTTGTTTGTGGTTGTTTAAGTGCAACCAAACAAACTAATTATATAACTTGCAAACTTAAAAGGATAGCAAAGCAGTGAACTAAAAATATTCAACATATTGTTCCAATGACTTTGGCAATATTTTCTAAAGTAAATATTGATCAAAGAGTTTTCCAAACCATCTTAGGAATCCCATATTTGTTGAATATTATTTCCAAGACCTAAATTAAGAAAGAGGAAACACTTAATAAAATTTCCTAAAAAGATTATCAGAAAAAGAGGCATTCTTAAATGCTTCACCAAAATATTATCAAATGTTTTTCCAACCTTGCAAGATTAAAAACAAAGGTATTGGAGAGCATTGACTTGCTATCTCTAGTCACATAAATATTTTGGCAAAGCATTTTTTAAAGAAAAGCCAAGTGCCTTATTAAATAGAAATTCCAATATTTCCAGAAACAGAAAACTCAAACAAGTTACTTCTGGAAACTTTCATAAAATGATTTTAAACTCATACCATTGCTTCCTTATAACAAATAAGGAACACACACAAGAGGAGACCAAAATTTGAATCCATTAAAGCCCTGAAAACATGATTTTTCTCCACAGCAACATTTGGGATTTTGAACAAGTTTGTTCTACAAACTTTTTCCAAATGCCATGAAATAAATACCAAATGCTCTATATCATAAATAAGGATGAAAACCAAAAGGGCACAAGTTTTTGAATAATTTAAGTTGCCAAAAAACCCTGTTTTCTTGACAGCACCTTTTTGAAATTTGAACAAGTTTGTTCTATGAAGTAACTCAAAATGACTTGAATTTTCTACCACATAAGGAACACATCAAATAAGGAATGTGTGCCAAAAATTATCATTTTTGGAAGCTCCTAAGTAGCCTAATAAATTCAATGTCCATTTATGTCAGAATTCAAATTTGAACAACTTTGAATTATAAAGTTTCCCCAATTGAGCCAATTTTCATATATGTTGTGCATCTAGACTAATAAGAATTTTGGGCAAAAGGAAATTAAATTTTGTCTTTGTTTGCTTGGTGAAAATCACATTGTTCAGAAAGGACAGGGACCTTGTTGTAAATTGCAGGGACCTAAATGTAATCCCAGTCATCATCTTCAACCTCTAGCTCCCTGTAGAAAACAGCACCCCTACTCCATTGCTTCGATGAGAAGGAATTGAGGAGGATAAAGAGGCCCCCCCATGTGGTCTGTCTCCCACATGCCCCCTCTCTCTCCCCCCAAGCTCTCTCTCTCTCACTGTACAAGAATCTCAAACCGAACCCTAGCTTCTAACCTCGTCGTCGATTAGGCCGATAGGGACCTCACCGCCGGCAGCCGTGGGCGCCATCCTCTCCGCCTTGTTTTGGTTGCTCTCGGTGCCAGAAGAATCGAGCCGAATCGACCCGTAGACCCCGCGCCGTCCCCGTTTCTTCTCCGACTCCGGCGGGCTCCGACGAGCTATTCCCGCCGTGTCGCTCCTCCTCCGCCCTCGCCGTTTGGTCCTGTACCTTCAAGGTGAGGATGCGAAACCCCGCCGTCGCTTTTCCCTCTCCCTCTCGCTCTCTAACCGTGCCCGCGCCGTGGCCGTCTCCGGCCACCGTGCGCCGTCCGACGCCGGCCGCGCTACGGTGCCTCCCAGGAAACGGTTCTGCCGCCACTTGGTTCCCCTCGTCGTACGCTAACCGTAGGTGGTTTCAATTCGCAGAATGGTGGCCGGTTGCGCCCGTACGAGCTCGCCGGAGATCGTCCCGCCGGCGGATGACCTCAGGACGGCGTCACGCTGACGCAAGCCCTTGACCCCGCGTGGATGCAGTCAAACTGGCTGGTGGCCCCCGTGCTGGCCCGCGTGGCTGCCACCGTGTCACCTGGCCCGCTGGTCAGTGACACGGGCTAGATCTACCCGCGGTAGCACTGGATCTGGCCGGCCCATTTGGCAGATCTAGCCCAGTCTAGTTCTTTTTTTTTTATTTAATTTTTGCAGAAACTGGTATGATTACTTTTGGCTCTAAATAAATATCTAAAAGATGATTTTGACCAAGCCAAAAATCACAGTGGTACCTCAACTAATTCTGAACCACCTCCAACTTGTAGATCTACTTTTGGATGAACATTTTTTAAATTAAAAATGATTTGGCAACAAGTACCAGAAACACCAAAATGAGCACCATTTTAAATCCACAACTCAGAATGAAGTAAGGCAAATTGCATTGGAAAGCCCTTGAAATTTCCTAACAGGAGCATTTAACCTCGTTTCCAAATTCATTGTATTTTTGAAATGGCATGCAATTTGGTAAAACACCAGAGAGCACTTTGGTGATTTTTATAAAATTATTAAAAATGATTTTTGATGCAAACCAAATTGGATGGTCTTGTACATGTTTAGGGCTATCCAAACCTAGAAGGGTTTAATTTTTAGAGCATCCTAGAAAATTTGGTGGACAGATCTTTGTTTCACCTGTTTCTGCCATTTTGGCATTTTTGTTAATTAATTTGTGTGATGATATTTTTGTGTTGCAATATTGTTTTCTAGCATGTATAAGTTGTGTGAACTTGCTTTCTAAGTATTACTTAGCTATTTTATCATGTTAGAATGTGTGGACTTGAGTTGAGAAGAAATAGGATTTATATTTATAGCATATGTTTTATCTCTAGTTCATTACTTGCATATAATTTTTGATTGATTAATTTGTGTGCAAGTGATTGAATTGTTGTGGTGAGATATTAGATTCAGTACCATGTTGGTACTTATTTTGTGTTGTTATCACCTCTTCTATCTTGCATTGGAATTGGTAGAAAAGCACTATTAGCTTTGTGATGGCTATGAAATCGCTATGGAAAAATTCCCTCATGTGTGGAATTTTGACATAATCATTTGTGGTTTTGTGACCACATATTTTTGGGTTGTATCCATAGGTCCAGTAGCATTTTGATAAGTTTGTTATGAGTACTTGACCCCTAAAGTTTTCACTTGTGTGAAAACAATAACATGAGTAGCAGTGCCTTGCTTATTTAAGCACCCTATTATTTTCTACTAGTATTGTTATTGCACTAGGTGCTAGTTTAGCATTTTGTTAATTTTTAGCAAATGGACCAGAGGCATTGTGACCTCTTAATGCTTTGTTATGCTAGTGGAACACCCACTGGTTTCATTGCATTTTTGGTGGAAACATTATTTCCCCCACACTAGATGTGTTTCTTTTATATATGTTTTGAGTAGATCTTTAAATGCTTTTTAGGCTTATTGCTAGATTAATTCTCATGAAACTAGTACCATTTAGGTACTGTTATTTTGGTTATAGAACCTCTAGATACTTGGTGCTTGTTTTTGAAATAGGTTTAAAATAGAAATGCTTAAGGACTAGATTTCACACTAGGATATTCATGTATGCTTTTTGTCTTGTTTTCCCTTAGGGAAAAATATGAATCTTTGGTGTGGAAACCAGAGGATGGAATGTCCTTGTGGAATTATTATCTTAGGGTTTTCCCCTCTGATAGGTTTCCTCTTAAGTAGCATAAAAGCATGAGTATCACTTGGATGACTAGGAATTAATCTCCTCACATGTGTAGCATTTTAAGCATAGTTTTTCCTTGTTTCCTAGCTATGTTTTTATGTTATCTTGTGGAATCCAGTAGCATTTATGGTACTGGTTAGAGGAGTATTTTGCCTCTGCTAGCTTGCACACTTGTGCATAAAATTAACTAGTGTAGCCTAAACTAGTCTAGTATTTTTCCTAAATTTTCTACTAGTATGAGTAGGAGTTTTTGGATGCTAGATTGTTTGTTTGGAGCACTTTTATAAAAGTGACCAGAGGCTTATTAACCTCTTGGTGAGCATTTTTGCTAGTGGAACACCCACTGGTACCTTTGCATCATGGTGGAAAATAGGCTTGACTTGTTGTCATGAGCCTTTTTCACCACTTGAGTATTTTAGCAAATTATATGTGCTAGCCATAGAGATTGTTGGGGAAGTTTTTAGACATAAAAATGTGTTTTATGTGACACCCTACTGTCTAGTAACATGTGCTCTACCCCACTGGTCCATGGTGTTCTTAACTAAAAATCATTGAATTGGCCACACATAAACACTAGGAAAAAAGCAGACTTTTCACACATATAGTTTTTATGCCAATTTTTCTTAAGGGAAAAAATGAGAACTTATATAAGGTGGAATCTTGATTGCTTTGCAGTATGTATTACTTGGTAGCCTTGTTGTCTTGTTTGGTTCTGAATGTGTGTCCTTTATTCTCTTTTTACGACGTTAGAAAACGAAGAGGAAGGAAGTGTCGGGAAGCTCTGTTTCAAGTTCCAGTCACTCCAAAACCAGGGACACAAAGAGATACCAGGCAAGCCATCCTGATTGCTTTGCTGATACAATACTTACATTATATATCATGCATGTTTTACCTCTGAAGTTTTACAAAAACTTGATTATCAAAAAACTATTTTTGAGGTGGAAATTACTATTATACTATATTATAGGTTACTATCATGCCAGTAGTTACACTTGGTAATACCAAGCCATAAGCCCACCCTATGGTATTTATTACCATCAAATATACTAGTCCCTAAGTGGACACCCTAAAATTGTGATTCTACAAAACAAAGGCTTTACGGAAAACCCGGAGAAAAGGCGGATCCTTGTTCTCCGGAGGAATGTGGAAGTGGTCATTTTTGAGAAAATGGTGTTTTCAAAAATGACACATAACCTAGTCTTCGCCGGACAACCTTTACGTACTGCCACCCTACCCCAACATGGGCAAGGGGCTTAACTTGAAGTTTGTTCTTATTAGTGTGTGCTATCTCAATGTGCTATAGGGGATGCGATCCTCTGAACCGAATGTCGTGGAGACATATAAAGTGTGGGATTAATTTTCCCTCCGGATGCATCAGTTGAGGCATCCTGGCTTGGCGGGGATTAGCTCGGTGCCGGGGATGTGGTAAAACCCAACTGAGAGATAGGCATATTCTAGCTTGACATAGTGGATGGTTATGATCAGATACCTGATGTTTACATACTGTTGTTACAGTCCGTGGTTGTTTCACGGGAGGTGTACTGGATCTGGTGGATGTGTACACCTCTGCAGAGTATAACTTTTTCGAAGAAGCCGCGTCCTCGGATATGGACAGTTGAATGGCCATGTAGCTAGCATTGTGTCAATGTTTTCAAAAGGAAGTTTTTGAAAAGGGAATTTTGGAAAGGAAGTGTTGAACTTGTGAAGTTCGGAAAGGAATGGAAACTTATACCGTGGAGGTATCATGGATGATGAAAAGCCAGATGGTTATACAAAACAAAATGTTTTGCAAAGAAAACCTTTTCTACTCTAAGCAAGAATTCTGGAAACTGATTCCAAGAAGTTTTGCAAAGAGAAAATATTCTTTAACAAAGTTTTACAAAAACCTCTTGTACATGTGATATCGACAAGAGAAATAAAACTATATATTATTTTTCTTCTGAAGTATCTTCTTCAACGAAGATACAGATAAACCTGACTGCAACTGTGGTGTCATCATATATGAACACCATTGATAGTGAACCATATTTATAGCTTACCTATTCCACCATATAAGCATATTTGCATGTTGGTAAGTGACATGATGGATGTCTTGCTGAGTACATTCAAATGTACTCATTATGGTTTCGCCCCTGGTATCTACTTATCAGATTTGGAGAAGGAGCCTCCAAAGGAGATCTATGAAGAGAAGTACGGAGTTGACGGCTTTGCGAACTAGGATCGTCTCCGGGTCAGCAGCCTGTAGGTTAAGGCGTGACTTGGGCTCAACTACGTTGTGTTTTAATTGTCTTCCGCTGTGTTTGTTAAGTTGCCTGCCTTTGTGGCAGTTGCGTTAAACTTGATCATGTGATATTTTATGTAATACCTTTATGTATTCGTGTAATGGATGATGTATTTCTGTGTGCCAACTGTGTATGTTGTTCACGACTGATCTTTCTGGGATCGTGAATGTATGCATACGTAGGGTTTCAGACTGCCGGTCTGGGGTCCTTACAGAGTTGGTATCAGAGCCATCCTGACCTTAGGAGACCTTAGTTAGCATGGACGTCAGATAGGAAAGAAAAGTATTTTGGAGTAAAAACCTATTTATATCTACAGTATTTTTATCTAAGGGAATTTTAGTATATTTTCCCCTCCTTATTATCTTTTCAAAAGATTCTAAATGCATATAAAGGGCGTCCTTGAACAGTGGTTCGAAGGGCGGGCCTTACAGAGTTAGTATCTCTCTCGGTTAAGAGTTTATTTCTTACTTGTTTGCAACTGCTCCGCTCTGTTTTTGAAACATCTCTCGTATTTGAAGTTTTCTGTCCAGAAAATAATTGGAGTTTCAAAAACATATTGTTGCATAAAGTTTTATCAAAACTTTACTTCTATTTATCTTGTTTTCATACAAAAACTTGTATACTTGCCGATGTCCCGAGAAGACCAAAATAATCGCATAGCTCTACAGTGATGATGGTCAGAAGTAGATATAGTTCTTCAGCCACTTCTAGGATTTTTGGATCAGTCTAGTTTGGAGTAATTTAGCGATAACTCCATGAGTCGTCTCCCCTGACGTAGCTCCAATGGAGCCTTGCTTGTGTGTTATGGCTTGCTTATGTGTGTCCGTAGGACTTTGTGCTGTTGTGTGGTGTAGAATTTGGTTCATCTAGGCTTCTTTATGTTTGTGGGGTGCTCAAAATTTACAGATTTGTGCTTGCCCTGCTCTTGTTTTTGAATCGCCTCGTGTTAAATTTTTGCAAGCAAAAATGTTAGTATAGCATTCAAAACCAAGAATTTGTTGCTTAGACTTAGACTTGTTTTCGCTTCATAATGCGACCCGTCGTGAACCACCACCATCTCTCCCACAATTAATGAAAGCACCATTGGGCCTATATAGAGGACCATCAAGCCACTTGAGCTGATAGCGTTGCTACCAGTGATGCACTCCAACAGATAAAGCTCCAACAACGACAACCTTCAAAGAAGAAAAGGCGTGAAGAAAACCAACCAATACTGATCAAAACCTCTGTGTTTTGTCTATTCGCAAAAGACTCGTTTTGCCCTGTTGGCTAAATGTCGCACCTCTTTATGTCCCCTTTTAAAAGACCAAATAAGAAAAATCCCCTTTTAAAAATTTATATACCTCCCTCCTCTGGAGAAAGGTGCAAAAGAAGTCTTTACATGCCATGATGCGCAACCCCCTAAAAAGCCAATCAAAAGAGCACAGTTCAATATTCGACGTATGACACTAGTCGTGTCTTGTCGGACAAACATATTAAATAGAAAGCTAACAAGACTATCATGCTTTGCCTAATCTTAGGTTGACACCTAACCAAAGCATGCGAACTACTGACAACTCTTTCTAAACCAAAGAATTAAGTGACTTACGACACTTTTTAATCTAGTTGGTAAAAAGGAGAAGTCACGAGAAAATAAGATGATGACCTATTCGTTTACTAGTTAATAAGATATCGGGTGTATCTACTTTGGAAATCAAAACTTGGTAGACATTGTAGGTACTATGAGATCCGGGGTTTAGAAATCAAGTGAACGATGAAATGGTTATGATAGATCTAGGAAACAACAGTTTTCCTGTTTTTGTTTCTTTGTGTGCTCTTGATTGAAATAAATTTGTGTTTTATTCAATCTTGCTTCCTAACTTATATGGAGTTGTTAGGACTTGTTATTATGTTGTTTTCTTACAATAAATCTACCCTAGAAAGTGTGTGCTTGATTGGAAACTCGAACAAAAATGAAATAGCATTTGTCACCTTCTAGTTTATTATTTGGAAGTATTGTGAGAACTAGATCTTTGTGTGAATGCTTTGATAAATTTTTGTGCTATGTATCTTTGAGCCAGTACCATTTAGGTACTGTTATTTTGATGCTTGTACCTATGTTAGCTTACATGTCTTTTAATATTAAAGCATATGTAAGCATTACTATCAGTATGCACTAGTATTGTTTCACTAGATTAAATAGCCTTATAATTTTATCTTGTATGCAAAGTTTTTCATGAGTAACCAGAGGCTTAGTACCTATTTTCACTTGGTATTAGTAGGCCATAGCCCACTGGTCCCATTGCCTTTTGGCTTGAGGATGAAAATCCCCAACCATACACCTGTGTGAAAATAGCATGTTTCACTATGTGATTGATTTCTATTTTCCACCATGGAAAATATAATTGTTTCTTTTCACTTATGCAAGTGAGAAGTTTATTTCTTATTAGTAAATACTAATATGTTTAGGTGTGATACTTTTGTTAGCATAATATTCCTTAGGGGTATCATGTTAATAAATGTTTCACTATCGTGTGCTAAAATTAAATTGTTCGCAAATAAAATAAATTCCTCTTGATGGGTAGATTGTTTGTGAATAATTTTAAATTGAGTGTATGGATTTTTGAAAAGGTTTAGATAACTTTTCATTAATTGCATAGCTACTGGTTGTGTGAATTATACCTTGCTTATTTGCTAGCAATTGTTTAAGAAAAACATAAATTGCTAGAAGAAATTTCTGCATGTTTAATAGTTGTATCATGGAAATTGTTTTGATGTTTGTGCTTACTAACATGAGTAAGTTTTGTGTACTGTTATTAGGTACACTTATATTCATGACTTGCTTGTTTAAGTTTAAACATCATATTAACATTGTTTGTTTCTCTAGAGTGAAACTAGTTCCACCACTAGAAAATGGTGATTTTTGCTCTAGTATTACCCTCTTTTTATTTTATGAGGATATGTGTGGATATAGCATGTTTAGGAAGTTATTACTTCTGTTATCATGCCATGAATTATTTAGTTGCATGTTCTATGGTTATAGGATATGATTATCTCTTATAGCATGCTGGTGTAGATTTTTCATACTAGTGTGTTATTTGTGTAGTTCTTTTTTTTATGCCTGTGTAATAGGAGTTTTACCTTGTGTGAAGATGGTATTTTAGAGTATCTTTATGATTGAATTCATTGGTTTTTAGCTACTGGTTGTTTTCTAATGGTTCATGATTGATGGATTCCAAAACCTCTAGTAAACAATAACCTAGTGAATAAATAGTCTATTCATCTGTGGTGTTGTTTGCTTGCTTATTGGATTTTTGTTTAAATGTTTTACCTTAGCATGAGTTTATACTTGTGTTATGATTGTTCTTAAGAGTATCTTATGAAACTAAAATATCCAACTAAAATCATGAACATAATAAGTGATAGTTGCTTGTGGTGAGTAATATCCACTGCCATGGGTATTGTTCTGTCTGTTTGTTTTACCTTAGCAACCTAACCTCTTGCACCCACAAGCTATATTTTTAGCTTCTTATATACCTTGTTATGAGGGTGGTACACCACCCCATATGTGTTATGTAAGATGTGGGATGTAGCTAGGAACTCATGTAAAAAAAATTGACGGTACATTTCCAGGTAGTTCTGCACTAACCTTAATTTTTGGTTCAAACTAGGAAAACAAAAGTTTTGGACCTAAAATAGTACTGGTGTTTTTTCTTAAAGTTAGGGAAGTACCCCGCCTCCCAAGAAAAGTCAAAGGGGGGAAGCATCTGCACTCCAACACTAACATTGTGTTTGTTGGCCCTCCCTTAGTCCTCGCTTGTGAATCTCGGGGACGAGATTCTTTTTAAGGGGGGAAGACTTGTCACATCCCAATTTTGGAATACCTGTTAACACAGTTGTTTTGCTAATTTCTTTACTAATAAACCTTGGTTGTGTTTGTTTGTGGTTGTTTAAGTGCAACCAAACAAACTAATTATATAACTTGCAAACTTAAAAGGATAGCAAAGCAGTGAACTAAAAATATTCAACATATTGTTCCAATGACTTTGGCAATATTTTCTAAAGTAAATATTGATCAAAGAGTTTTCCAAACCATCTTAGGAATCCCATATTTGTTGAATATTATTTCCAAGACCTAAATTAAGAAAGAGGAAACACTTAATAAAATTTCCTAAAAAGATTATCAGAAAAAGAGGCATTCTTAAATGCTTCACCAAAATATTATCAAATGTTTTTCCAACCTTGCAAGATTAAAAACAAAGGTATTGGAGAGCATTGACTTGCTATCTCTAGTCACATAAATATTTTGGCAAAGCATTTTTTAAAGAAAAGCCAAGTGCCTTATTAAATAGAAATTCCAATATTTCCAGAAACAGAAAACTCAAACAAGTTACTTCTGGAAACTTTCATAAAATGATTTTAAACTCATACCATTGCTTCCTTATAACAAATAAGGAACACACACAAGAGGAGACCAAAATTTGAATCCATTAAAGCCCTGAAAACATGATTTTTCTCCACAGCAACATTTGGGATTTTGAACAAGTTTGTTCTACAAACTTTTTCCAAATGCCATGAAATAAATACCAAATGCTCTATATCATAAATAAGGATGAAAACCAAAAGGGCACAAGTTTTTGAATAATTTAAGTTGCCAAAAAACCCTGTTTTCTTGACAGCACCTTTTTGAAATTTGAACAAGTTTGTTCTATGAAGTAACTCAAAATGACTTGAATTTTCTACCACATAAGGAACACATCAAATAAGGAATGTGTGCCAAAAATTATCATTTTTGGAAGCTCCTAAGTAGCCTAATAAATTCAATGTCCATTTATGTCAGAATTCAAATTTGAACAACTTTGAATTATAAAGTTTCCCCAATTGAGCCAATTTTCATATATGTTGTGCATCTAGACTAATAAGAATTTTGGGCAAAAGGAAATTAAATTTTGTCTTTGTTTGCTTGGTGAAAATCACATTGTTCAGAAAGGACAGGGACCTTGTTGTAAATTGCAGGGACCTAAATGTAATCCCAGTCATCATCTTCAACCTCTAGCTCCCTGTAGAAAACAGCACCCCTACTCCATTGCTTCGATGAGAAGGAATTGAGGAGGATAAAGAGGCCCCCCCATGTGGTCTGTCTCCCACATGCCCCCTCTCTCTCCCCCCAAGCTCTCTCTCTCTCACTGTACAAGAATCTCAAACCGAACCCTAGCTTCTAACCTCGTCGTCGATTAGGCCGATAGGGACCTCACCGCCGGCAGCCGTGGGCGCCATCCTCTCCGCCTTGTTTTGGTTGCTCTCGGTGCCAGAAGAATCGAGCCGAATCGACCCGTAGACCCCGCGCCGTCCCCGTTTCTTCTCCGACTCCGGCGGGCTCCGACGAGCTATTCCCGCCGTGTCGCTCCTCCTCCGCCCTCGCCGTTTGGTCCTGTACCTTCAAGGTGAGGATGCGAAACCCCGCCGTCACTTTTCCCTCTCCCTCTCGCTCTCTAACCGTGCCCGCGCCGTGGCCGTCTCCGGCCACCGTGCGCCGTCCGACGCCGGCCGCGCTACGGTGCCTCCCAGGAAACGGTTCTGCCGCCACTTGGTTCCCCTCGTCGTACGCTAACCGTAGGTGGTTTCAATTCGCAGAATGGTGGCCGGTTGCGCCCGTACGAGCTCGCCGGAGATCGTCCCGCCGGCGGATGACCTCAGGACGGCGTCACGCTGACGCAAGCCCTTGACCCCGCGTGGATGCAGTCAAACTGGCTGGTGGCCCCCGTGCTGGCCCGCGTGGCTGCCACCGTGTCACCTGGCCCGCTGGTCAGTGACACGGGCTAGATCTACCCGCGGTAGCACTGGATCTGGCCGGCCCATTTGGCAGATCTAGCCCAGTCTAGTTCTTTTTTTTTTATTTAATTTTTGCAGAAACTGGTATGATTACTTTTGGCTCTAAATAAATATCTAAAAGATGATTTTGACCAAGCCAAAAATCACAGTGGTACCTCAACTAATTCTGAACCACCTCCAACTTGTAGATCTACTTTTGGATGAACATTTTTGAAATTAAAAATGATTTGGCAACAAGTACCAGAAACACCAAAATGAGCACCATTTTAAATCCACAACTCAGAATGAAGTAAGGCAAATTGCATTGGAAAGCCCTTGAAATTTCCTAACAGGAGCATTTAACCTCGTTTCCAAATTCATTGTATTTTTGAAATGGCATGCAATTTGGTAAAACACCAGAGAGCACTTTGGTGATTTTTATAAAATTATTAAAAATGATTTTTGATGCAAACCAAATTGGATGGTCTTGTACATGTTTAGGGCTATCCAAACCTAGAAGGGTTTAATTTTTAGAGCATCCTAGAAAATTTGGTGGACAGATCTTTGTTTCACCTGTTTCTGCCATTTTGGCATTTTTGTTAATTAATTTGTGTGATGATATTTTTGTGTTGCAATATTGTTTTCTAGCATGTATAAGTTGTGTGAACTTGCTTTCTAAGTATTACTTAGCTATTTTATCATGTTAGAATGTGTGGACTTGAGTTGAGAAGAAATAGGATTTATATTTATAGCATATGTTTTATCTCTAGTTCATTACTTGCATATAATTTTTGATTGATTAATTTGTGTGCAAGTGATTGAATTGTTGTGGTGAGATATTAGATTCAGTACCATGTTGGTACTTATTTTGTGTTGTTATCACCTCTTCTATCTTGCATTGGAATTGGTAGAAAAGCACTATTAGCTTTGTGATGGCTATGAAATCGCTATGGAAAAATTCCCTCATGTGTGGAATTTTGACATAATCATTTGTGGTTTTGTGACCACATATTTTTGGGTTGTATCCATAGGTCCAGTAGCATTTTGATAAGTTTGTTATGAGTACTTGACCCCTAAAGTTTTCACTTGTGTGAAAACAATAACATGAGTAGCAGTGCCTTGCTTATTTAAGCACCCTATTATTTTCTACTAGTATTGTTATTGCACTAGGTGCTAGTTTAGCATTTTGTTAATTTTTAGCAAATGGACCAGAGGCATTGTGACCTCTTAATGCTTTGTTATGCTAGTGGAACACCCACTGGTTTCATTGCATTTTTGGTGGAAACATTATTTCCCCCACACTAGATGTGTTTCTTTTATATATGTTTTGAGTAGATCTTTAAATGCTTTTTAGGCTTATTGCTAGATTAATTCTCATGAAACTAGTACCATTTAGGTACTGTTATTTTGGTTATAGAACCTCTAGATACTTGGTGCTTGTTTTTGAAATAGGTTTAAAATAGAAATGCTTAAGGACTAGATTTCACACTAGGATATTCATGTATGCTTTTTGTCTTGTTTTCCCTTAGGGAAAAATATGAATCTTTGGTGTGGAAACCAGAGGATGGAATGTCCTTGTGGAATTATTATCTTAGGGTTTTCCCCTCTGATAGGTTTCCTCTTAAGTAGCATAAAAGCATGAGTATCACTTGGATGACTAGGAATTAATCTCCTCACATGTGTAGCATTTTAAGCATAGTTTTTCCTTGTTTCCTAGCTATGTTTTTATGTTATCTTGTGGAATCCAGTAGCATTTATGGTACTGGTTAGAGGAGTATTTTGCCTCTGCTAGCTTGCACACTTGTGCATAAAATTAACTAGTGTAGCCTAAACTAGTCTAGTATTTTTCCTAAATTTTCTACTAGTATGAGTAGGAGTTTTTGGATGCTAGATTGTTTGTTTGGAGCACTTTTATAAAAGTGACCAGAGGCTTATTAACCTCTTGGTGAGCATTTTTGCTAGTGGAACACCCACTGGTACCTTTGCATCATGGTGGAAAATAGGCTTGACTTGTTGTCATGAGCCTTTTTCACCACTTGAGTATTTTAGCAAATTATATGTGCTAGCCATAGAGATTGTTGGGGAAGTTTTTAGACATAAAAATGTGTTTTATGTGACACCCTACTGTCTAGTAACATGTGCTCTACCCCACTGGTCCATGGTGTTCTTAACTAAAAATCATTGAATTGGCCACACATAAACACTAGGAAAAAAGCAGACTTTTCAACTATAGTTTTTATGCCAATTTTTCTTAAGGGAAAAATTGAGAACTTGGGTGGTACTTCTTGATTGCTTGCTGTATGTATTACTTGTAGCCTTGTTTGTCTTGTTTGGTTCTGAATGTGTGTCCTTTATTCTCTTTTTACGACGTTAGAAAACGAAGAGGAAGGAAGTGTCGGGAAGCTCTGTTTCAAGTTCCAGTCACTCCAACAACCAGGGACACAAAGAGATACCAGGCAAGCCATCCTGATTGCTTGCTGATACAATACTTACCATTATATATCATGCATGTTTTACCTCTGAAGTTTTACAAAAACTTGATTATCAAAACTATTTTTGAGGTGGAAATTACTATTATACTATATTATAGGTTACTATCATGCCAGTAGTTACACTTGGTAATACCAAGCCCATAAGCCACCCTATGGTATTTATTACCATCAAATATACTAGTCCCTAAGTGGACACCCTAAAATTGTGATTCTACAAAACAAAGGCTTTACGGAAAAACCCGGAGAAAAGGCGGATCCTTGTTCTCCGGAGGAATGTGGAAGTGGTCATTTTTGAGAAAATGGTGTTTTCAAAAATGACACATAACCTAGTCTTCGCCGGACAACCTTTACCGTACTGCCACCCTACCCCAACATGGGCAAGGGGCTTAACTTGAAGTTTGTTCTTATTAGTGTGTGCTATCTCAATGTGCTATAGGGGATGCGATCCTCTGAACCGAATGTCGTGGAGACATATAAAGTGTGGGATTAATTTTCCCTCCGGATGCATCAGTTGAGGCATCCTGGCTTGGCGGGGATTAGCTCGGTGCCGGGGATGTGGTAAAACCCAACTGAGAGATAGGCATATTCTAGCTTGAACATAGTGGATGGTTATGATCAGATACCTGATGTTTACATACTGTTGTTACAGTCCGTGGTTGTTTCACGGGAGGTGTACTGGATCTGGTGGATGTGTACACCTCTGCAGAGTATAACTTTTTCGAAGAAGCCGCGTCCTCGGATATGGACAGTTGAATGGCCATGTAGCTAGCATTGTGTCAATGTTTTCAAAAAGGAAGTTTTTGAAAAGGGAATTTTGGAAAGGAAGTGTTGAACTTGTGAAGTTCGGAAAGGAATGGAAACTTATACCGTGGAGGTATCATGGATGATGAAAAGCCAGATGGTTATACAAAACAAAATGTTTTGCAAAGAAAACCTTTTCTACTCTAAGCAAGAATTCTGGAAACTGATTCCAAGAAGTTTTGCAAAGAGAAAATATTCTTTAACAAAGTTTTACAAAAACCTCTTGTACATGTGATATCGACAAGAGAAATAAAACTATATATTATTTTTCTTCTGAAGTATCTTCTTCAACGAAGATACAGATAAACCTGACTGCAACTGTGGTGTCATCATATATGAACACCATTGATAGTGAACCATATTTATAGCTTACCTATTCCACCATATAAGCATATTTGCATGTTGGTAAGTGACATGATGGATGTCTTGCTGAGTACATTCAAATGTACTCATTATGGTTTCGCCCCTGGTATCTACTTATCAGATTTGGAGAAGGAGCCTCCAAAGGAGATCTATGAAGAGAAGTACGGAGTTGACGGCTTTGCGAACTAGGATCGTCTCCGGGTCAGCAGCCTGTAGGTTAAGGCGTGACTTGGGCTCAACTACGTTGTGTTTTAATTGTCTTCCGCTGTGTTTGTTAAGTTGCCTGCCTTTGTGGCAGTTGCGTTAAACTTGATCATGTGATATTTTATGTAATACCTTTATGTATTCGTGTAATGGATGATGTATTTCTGTGTGCCAACTGTGTATGTTGTTCACGACTGATCTTTCTGGGATCGTGAATGTATGCATACGTAGGGTTTCAGACTGCCGGTCTGGGGTCCTTACAGACCCTTTGAATGCTTCCGCTGAGATGTAATGATGTTATGTTGGGACATGTGACCTCTGGATGATTGTATTTGCTATTCTCTGCCCTAGTGAGGGCCAGTTGCAACTTATTTCCATCTTTTGTGTCTTAGAGATATGTTATATTATCATCTTGTTCAAAGCCGTTGACGTACCATGTGTGTATGGTATGAAGTACGTCAATGGTAGTGTCCTGATTTCTATGGGATAGTTTACATCGACGGTGAATAGTAAAGATTGGTTGTCACACATAAGTGCTGGCCTACTCGTAAGAGATGCGGGTGCCGGTAAGCCCCGTAATCCAATCAAAATACTGTTCAGTTCGTACGGTGAGTATCCTCTAGAAGTCCGGGTGCGACAAATGGTATCAGAGCCTGTCTGCCTGTAGGATCCCTTTTACTGGTCGCAGTTGAGTCTAGAAACTATTTTGTAGCTATATAGGAAAAATGAAACGTGAGAGTAGGAATTCTGCCATTTTTCTTCTTTCCCCACCCACCCACCCTTTTCTGGTAAGGAAGTGCAACGTTGTTTTCCCTTCTCACCTAAACTTTCAAGTTAGGATTTCTCGAATCCTGGTTTCTCTAGGATAGTTATATCTACTAGACCATAGGAATGGAGGTGGTTGTGACATGATTTATCATGTTGCCTACTCATGATTGAGAACGGAGGCGTGTAAGCCCCGGAAGCAAATCCTCTATCCCTTAAGCAGTAGATATTGATCCTTTAGAAGCCCGGATGGGGTTTTTGTGACGCCCCGAGATCGGGCACTATGCAGATTTCAGCATTCCCGCCAAATCCGCATAATAACCGATTCCAGGTTGCCATTTATGATAACATTACAATAGTTCACGAATAATCCACAATTACAACAGAAACAGATAGATACAAGATGACTCAAACGAGCCAGGGATACAACTGATACAATACAAAGATCCAAATAACAGCGGAAGAAACAACATATCGTCCGTCTACGGACAAGATCCAAACTGGACTAAGAGTCCTGAAGATAACCGAGAGCGTCCAATCCCTGCCCAGGCCAAGCCGGAGGGATTCGCAAGCTAACGTCGTCAGACTTCATACCTGTTGACTGCAAGTTGGAATTTGCAGCCACGAAAGAGATTCGTGGGTCAGTACGGTTAAGTACTGGCAAGTGGATAAAACCCATACTCACAAGATACCGGCGTAGCCAGTCATCACAAGATACAAATACTTTAGGATCAATGGAAAGGAAGGGGTTATTGCAAATAAGCGACAGCAGGCTGCACTAACCAACTACAGAGAGATACTACAACTTCCGGCTACCAGAAAGGAGATAAGATCGAGTGTTGTAACCAACTGAAAGATAACTTCAAACAAACCCATCCTGGATCTCGCCCCTTATCCGAAGAAGCAATCCGAGGATAACTCACACGGTTGGATTAATGATGGTTCAGATTATTGTGTCAATAAGCCTATTACTAGTCAAGTTGTTAATCATTGGGTGTAAGATTGTTAATCATTAGGTTTAAGTTGTCTTGAGTACTTGTTAGCCAGTACTTTCACCAAGTAATCCATAACCGCGGAAAACACGGCTTCTCGAGAAGATTATCCCTGCAGGGTTGCACCAATTTAGCCGTACACGCAAGAATAACCCGCCAGATGGGGAGCTAACCCACCAAGCGAGGTACTCTACACAACTCAACTCTTCTTCGCATCAAGCCCAAAGAACCTTGGGCGCACGGCTAATCGAGCCCCGAAGAAAAGGGACCCTCATAGCACTGTAAGACCGTGTCCCCCTATATGCCGACTACGAAAGTTCCACCCGGGTACCAAGGGCTCGCAAGATCATGCATGCAGCAAATGGAAAACCCGAACTAAATGAGGCGATTTGGACGAGATGCGAATCGAGTCAAATTGAGGGGGCGCCCATACTCGCTTCCCACATGCGGGTAGTGCGCTCATCATGGATCAGTAGACAAGACCCTTTTCCTATTAGGGTCGACACTAGCAGGCCTCAAAACCACGAAGGGCCTCCTGCCGGTGCCTTATCATCAAATTATTATTTAACAATAACAGTAGCATGATTGATTGATTGATTAAACATCGAGCCCCCAGAACATAAAGGAATAGTAACAGAAAGTAACGGGTAACAGACTCGAGCAAAACAACCTAAGCATGATAGTAAGACACGGGCAACAAGCAATGGTTGTAGGTATGGAGGTGAGGCAATATCAAGGTTAAGGGATTCATGTGATGGGTTCGTAACAGAAACAACTACCACTAAGGCTAGCAGATAAGAATCAACGGAAAGAATCGGTAACAAGTGATGAAAGGCAGCCATATGGCAGCAAGTGAGTATACTTGCCTGAGATCCCGCAAGGTAGCAGAACTTGCCGTTGCTCACACCATCTCAACGTCCTATCCGCGAAGAAGCAACGAACTAAAAGAAACACCGGATGCAACAATTACTACTACGGCAAAAGATCCAGCATGATCCTATTTCATATGCATGACATGGCAAGATGCAACAGGGGAAAACAACTTAAGCAATTTAATCGGAACCGAAGTCCGGAGAAATAGGGATTGGTTCAAGTTGTTTATTTAACCATCAAGTTAAATGTTGTTTAGCATGGAAAACAATCGATAGGTGAGTGAGACAAGATTAAATGGAATAGGGCAATAGTTGAATTAAATACCCCAACACATTCCATATTTATTTATTAGGTGAACATACATAACACTACTACAAATGCAACATGCAAGGTGCAAACGTGAACATGGATGGCATGAACAGATTAAGTGCATTTTTCTGGTATGAAAACATATTTTATTTGTTGGATTTGGAATTAAAATGAGCAAGTTATTAATTTGGCAATTTTAATTGCATTAAATAAGAAACAGTTGTTTTCAGCAATTTAATTTATTCAAAACAGAAAACCAAGTTGATATTTGCAAAGTTTAGAGAATTTTGATTCGAAAACATATTTTACTTTTCAATTTTGGAGTTAAAATGAATTAGTTATGATTGATGCAATTAAATCAATTTAAATTGAGCCGGAAGCCCAACATTTAATTTAGGAGGTTCGAGTTATTTATTTACCCACAAAAATGCAATGCAACACATGAATGAGATGACATTTTAATTATAGTTGATATGTTATAGAAAATAGGGCGTAGGTATAGGGGTTTGGGTTTTGGGTTCGCACGTTGGAAAGAGGATCGCCGGGGTCAACGCCGGAAACTTCGGAACGTGGAGGAAGTAGACGAAGAAGAGGAAGTAGACGAAGTCGCCGTAGCAGGGGAAGTAGACATTCCGTTGTCGATGTAGTCGAAGTCGAGGTCTTCGGGTCATAGAGGAAGTAGTCGACATAGGCGTGGTAGTGGAAGTAGTCGACGTCGTTGTAGTAGGGGAAGTAGTCGACGTCGAGGACGTAGTCGTTCCAGGGTCATCGTCATGGAGGTAGTCGTTCACGCCGTAGAGGAAGTAGTCGTTCTCGAATCACGCGGTCATCGTCGTCGAAGTAGTCGTAGTAGTCGTGGGCGAGCCGCTACCGCATAGTCTTCGGGGTCGGGGTGATCGTGCCGCATCTCCGGTCGATGAGAAATTCATGGACGCGCACGAAGGCGGCCAACGCAAAGCGAACACGTCGAAGGCGATGTAGTCGTTCACGGTTCGTTCTTGTCGAAGGAGATCATGGCGACGAGGTGATGTACGGCGTCCATAGGAGGCGGCTGCGGTGGTCGACGGCGATCTCGGAAGCGAGCGCGGCGCCTCGGCGTTCCTCGGCCTCGATCTCATCAGCGAAAAGGTCGAGGGGAACGGCCTGGTCACTGTCCCGTGGTCGTGCTGGCGCAAGGACGGACAGGGCCTCGACGGCGCTCGAGTCACGGGGTGTTCGCCACGGTGATGCTCTCCATCCTCGAGGCGCAGACCTGGACACACCGGAGGCTGTTGCTGACGAGCCGTAGGCGCAGCCCCAAACTCGCATGGATGTTGAGGATCTCAAGGACGGGGCTCCTGGCGACGGCAGCGTTGATGTCGTCGTTCTTCACAAGGACAAGGCAGAGGCCGAGCTTGGGAGGGAGTCCATCCACGCGAGGAAGACGGAACCGCAGCAGCTGCCAGAGAGGAGGGAGAGGGAGATGGCGGCCGCCCTGCTGCCGCACGGAGGGCGAGGGGAGCAGCAGCGGCGCCGGCGTTGGCCGGCAGCGGCCGGAACTGGTCGGCAACGGCCGGTAACGGGGCGGGGCGTCCGCACGCGAGCAAGCTGTGCGGGTGGAGCGAGAGAGTAGCAAGGCGAGGGAGGTAGGAGGAGGAAGTGGCGGCGCCGGCCGCGCCGGGAGGGAGCAGGGGCGGCGCCGGCCGCCCTCGGCCGGAAAGGAGGGAATGGTAGCGGGGGGGCGCAGGGGCTCGGCCTTCCGCGGCTGAGCAGAGGGATGGAGGGGCGGCGGAGCTCGGAGGCGCTGGGTAGAGGAGGAGGGGCGCCGGAAGGAGGGTGGCCGGAGGTGGAGAGGAGCGACGGCCGGAGGGGGCGTTCGGGAGGAGGAGGCTCGAGCGAGGGGGACGAGCGGGAGCAAGGAGATCGAGCGGGGGGGGTAGCGAGCGATGCGTGCGTGCGGTTCCTGGGAGTGGAGGTGGGAGGACCTATTTGCGATTAGTGGAAACGGCGGGGGGCAAGATGAGAGGGAGAGAAATAGACTTAGGGTTTGGCTGGGATGGATTTCGGCTGGGCCTAGTGGGCTGTTCGGCTGGCTGCCTCTCTCTCTCTTCTTCTTAATTTTTTTTGTTTTGTTTTTATTACTGTTTTTAGCAACTGTTTAGGTGACAAAAATAAATAGAATTAGACATCAAATAATTTTCTGTAAATTTTAGCATTTAATTAATTGCATTTAGTTTGCTAGTTTTAAACTAACGGTGATGCATTATGCATGACGATGCACAAACAAAAAGAAAAACAGACAAGGCTAAGTGGGAAAAAATCCCCGGCCGTTACAGTTTTCCGTAGTACCTCAGGAGTTTTTGGTCTCGTGTTTCCCGTTGTTGCTTCGATATCCTGTTCTTCTCAACATCCTTTTCGTCCGTTGAAACCTTGTTGTTGCTTTCCACTTCAGTTCTTCTACCGGCGTCTAATCAAAACTTCCCCGATCATCTGCAGATGGATCTCAGGTTCTTCCCGCAGGTGGTTCGAATGACTCGTTGCGAGAGCACTGCCGGTTATCCGGAGATGCTGAGGGACATGGTCACCTATCTGGGGTTCCGTTGGGCACCAGAGTACCAGGTCTACGAGCAGCAGCGAGAGTTTGACCAGACCTACTACCAGGCTATCGTCTACATTCTGTCAGATGATGGCATGAGCGTTGTCCACCGCTACGATGCAGTAGGTTCCACAGTGGATATGGCTGTGCAGCAGGCAGCTTATGTGAGTCTCACCGTCCTTCGTGCTGACTACTGGGGATTTGACGATTCTATCTATCGCCACATCCCCCGTGGTTACATCACTTCGGAGGGAGCTCACTTCACCCTCTACGACAACCTGGATGTCTACGAGCATGATAACACCAGGCTGCACACCACCGCTCAGTTTGTGAGGCACAGTGACGCTGTTGCCACCACACTTTCTCAGGAGTTGGTTTCAGTCAGAGAGCAGCTCTACCTTGCTTTGACTCGTCTGGCGACGTACACCACAGACTTTGTTAGAGATGAGCGCTTTGCACGTTTCGATCAGCCAGTTGGTCGTCGTCTGCCAGATGCTGGAGGTTACGAGCCGATCAGAGGTCCACTCCTCAACCTCGGAGCTGGATACACTGGGATTCCATGCTTTGGAGCACAGGGAGACGACGCTTTCTACTTCACCACACCGAGAGTTGCTCTCAGAGCAGTCTCGATCTACGTGGATCGTCGTTCTACTTACTTCCGTGGGATTCCGCCTCACCGTATCTCTCGTCGTATTACTCACCGCCGTCCTGCGTGATGAGCATGGGAGTACCGATGTATCCATTCATAGCTATGTTTAGTTATCCTTTGGATTTCGAACCATGTATGGTGTTGGATATTCTGATGTATTTGAACATGTGATGATGTACCTGTTGGTTATCTATTCATGCGTCGGAATAATCTCTCTTTCGGTTACCAAGACTATCTGTTTCTGTTGTTGTGCTAAAATGCATGTCTATTCAGGATGCCGCCAACAAGGAGCAACCCGCCTGAGCCACCTCCGATCACGGAGCTGTTGACTCAGATGACTCAGGTCGTGACGCAGATGGCCCAGATCCAGGCTAACCAGCACAACAACCAGAATGCTCCGCGAGTCAGCATCAAGGAGTTTCTGAGTCTGGGGCCGAGAGCTTTCGTGGCAACACGTGAGCCTCTGGATGCTGATGACTGGATCAGGGAGATGGCCAGGGCTCTTGACATTGCTCACGTTGCTGAGGAGGACAAAGTCAAGTATGCCACCTACCTACTGAAGGGTCAGGCAGCTACCTGGTGGGAGAACTACCAGACCATGAGAGCTGGATACCCAATCACCTGGGGTTGTTTCAAGGATGCCTTCCTGAAGCACCACATCCCAGATGGTCTCATGGAAAGAATGCGTGAAGAGTTCTGCTCTCTTAAGCAGGGCAAGCTGGACGTCATTGGCTACCAGAATGAGTTCAATCGCCTCGCTCGTTATGCTGGTGATGAGGTGTCCACTGAGGCCAAGAAGATGGCAAGGTTCCGCCGAGGTTTTAACCCGGAACTCAAGTACGCCCTCACCAACATCAAGTGCAAAGACTTCGAGGAGCTCGTGAACACCGCGCTCAATGAGGAAAATGGGCGCAAGGCGTTCGAGGAGTCCCGCAAGCACTCGCGTGAGGGTGGTTCCTCCTCCAACATGACCACCCCTCCGCAGAAGCGCCGCATCTGGGTGCCAAATGGTGCTGTCACTAGGGCTCCATATGCCCAAGCTTCTCAAGGCTTCGCTTCCCACCCACCCAACCCAGCTCAGATGCAGGCTCAGAGGTTCTCAATGGGGCAGCCAAGGCCAGATGCACCTCGTGTCGTCACTTGCTACAAATGCAAGCAGACAGGGCACTATGCTGATAAGTGCACTCAGAGGCAGCTACCTCCACCACCTCCTCGCCCCAACACCAACCAGGCAATGGTGCGTGCTCCTCCGGCTAAAGCCTTCAACTCCAACAACAGGCCTGTCGGGAGGACCGCGAGGGTGAATCATATCAAGGCCGACAAAGCTGAGGAAGCTGCTGACGTCGTTCTCGGTACATTCCCCGTTAACTCTAACCCAGCTAAAGTGTTGTTTGATACCGGAGCATCGCATTCTTTCGTGTCAAAGATCTTTGCGACAGCAGTTAAACTACCTTTTGTTGGTTTGGGTTCCCCGCTAGTAGTAAACTCCCCTGGAGCAACTGTGCAAACTTCCAAGATCAGTCACGAGAATCAGATTCTAATTGGAGGTCATATATTCCTTGCTTCCCTCATTCTGCTTGGCAATTCTGACATTGATGTCATTCTTGGCATGGATTGGTTGAAGGCCAATAAAGCTACGATTGATTGTGCTCGGAAGTCAATAACTCTGTTCCACCCTTCTGGCCAGATAGTCTATTCTCCAAGTGAATCAAGTTCTGTTCAGCTATACACCCTTGATGCTAAACCTCTACCTCTACTCGAAAATGTTCCGTTGGTTTGTGAATTCCCTCGCGACTTCCCAGAAGAGTTGCCAGGGATGCCTCCGGACAGAGCAGTTGAGTTCGTGATCGAGCTTGAACCAGGTACTGCTCCAATCTCTAAGCATCCATATAAGATAGCTCCTCCTGAACTGAAATTGTTAAAGGAGCAAATCGATATGTACATGGAGAAAGGTTACATTCAGCCTAGTTCCTCCGCTTGGGGTTGCCCAACTCTATTCGTTGCCAAGAAGGATCAAACAAAGAGACTCGTGGTTAACTATCGTCCTCTCAACGAGAAAACCATCAAAAACAAGTATCCAATTCCACGTATCGATGATCTTTTTGATCAACTTGCTGGAGCCTCAATATTCTCAAAGTTGGACTTGAGGATGGGTTACCATCAAATAAAGATCAGAAAGGAAGATATTCCAAAAACAGCTTTCACCACTCGTTACGGTCTATATGAATACACCGTCATGTCCTTTGGTCTCACCAATGCACCGGCGACATTCTCTAGACTCATGAATTCTGTTTTCCACGAATACCTCGACAAGTTCGTTGTGGTATATCTTGATGATATTCTAGTCTACTCAAAATCTGAGGAAGAGCATGGAGAACATCTTCGTCTCACTCTCATGAAACTTCGCGAGCATCGTCTATATGCAAAATTCTCCAAATGTGAGTTCTGGATTCCAGAAGTTGCTTACCTTGGTCATGTCATCTCCGCCAAGGGCATAGCCATTGATCCAGAAAAGGTTAAAGCAATTGTTGATTGGAAACCTCCTAAGACGGTAAAACAAGTTAGAAGCTTTCTAGGCTTGGCTAGCTATTGCCGTCGTTTCGTCCAAAACTTTTCCAAGATTGCCAAACCTCTCACTGATCTCACAAAGAAGGACAAGAAGTTCGTTTGGACTCCACAATGTGATGAGAGTTTCAATCTCCTGAAGACTAAACTCACTTCTACCCCTGTGCTGGTTGGTCCAGATACTACCAAACCTTTCCAGATATTCTGCGATGCATCTCTCCAAGGTCTAGGTGCAGTTCTTATGCAAGAACGTCAAGTTGTGGCTTATGCTTCACGTCAGTTGAATGCACATGAGCAAAACTATCCCACACATGACCTAGAACTTGCAGCAGTTGTGTTTGCCCTCAAGAAATGGAGACAATACTTGTTGGGTAACCGCACTGAAATCTTTTCCGATCACAAGAGTCTGAAATACATCTTCACTCAACCAGATCTAAACCTCAGGCAAAGGAGATGGATTGAAAAGATTAAAGACTTTGATCTCACCATTTCTTACACTCCAGGCAAGGCTAATGTTATGGCCGATGCTCTCAGTCGCAAGTCATATTGCAATAATCTCATGATCATGGAAAGCCAACCTCCACTTCATGAAGAATTCCAGAAGCTGAACCTTGGTCTTGTTCCTCAAGGCTATCTTGCTAGCTTGACAGCCAGTCCAACTCTCGAGGACAAGATTCGTTCTGAACAACTTCGTGACGCTGAAATCAAGAAGATGGTAGAACACATCAAAGAAGGCAAGGAGAAATTCAAGTCCTTCTCAATTGATGATAAAGGAACTGTGTTCTTCGAAGGACGCATTGCAGTTCCTCAAGTTCAAAGTCTCAAAGATGTTATTCTCAAGGAGGCTCATGAAACTCCTCTCTCCATCCACCCTGGAAGTACAAAGATGTACCAGGATCTTAAGACACTGTATTGGTGGCCTGGCATGAAACGTGAAATTGCTCAATACGTTTCTGAATGCGACGTTTGTCAACGTGTTAAGGCAGTCCATCAGAAAACAGTCGGTCTACTCCAACCTCTGAAAATTCCTGAGTGAAAGTGGGACATGATTGAAATGGACTTCGTCACTGGTTTTCCAAAGTCCAAGAAGGGCAACGATGCAATCTTCGTTGTTATTGATCGTCTCACTAAAGTAGCTCACTTCTTTGCTGTCAAAGAAACAATCTCAGCTAGCCAGTTAGCAGAGCTCTACACAGCAAAGATTGTTCCTCTTCATTGTGTTCCATTGGAAATAAGCTCAGACCGTGGAAGCATATTCACTTCTCATTTCTGGAAAAGCTTTCAAGAAGCATTGGGCACCAAACTTCTGTTCAGCACAGCTTATCACCCTCAGTCTCAGGGGCAAGTCGAAAGAGTCAATCAGATTCTCGAGGATATGCTCAGAGCATGTGGTCTATCCTTTGGCATGAAATCGGAGGATTGCCTTCCATATGCTGAATTCTCCTACAACAACAGCTACCAGGCAAGCCTAGGCATGGCACCATTTGAAGCACTCTATGGCCGCAGATGCAGGAGTCCAATCAATTGGTCTGGAGCTGGTGAACGTTCACTCTTAGGCCCTGACATTGTTAAGGAAGCCGAGGAGAAAGTTCGTATCATTCGTGACAATCTCAAGATTGCTCAGTCTCGTCAGAAGAGATACTATGACAGCAAGCACAGGGATATGATCTATGCACCTGGTGACAAGGCATATCTCCGTGTAACTCCCCTCAGAGGCACTCATCGTTTCGGTGTGAAAGGAAAGCTTGCACCAAGATACATTGGTCCTTTCAACATTCTCTCAAGGCGGGCAGAAAATGCCTATCGTCTTGAACTTCCAGAAAAACTATCCAAGGTGCACGATGTGTTCCACGTGTCACAGCTCAAAAAGTGTTTCAAAGATCCAGATCGTGCAGTTGACCATGATTCCATTGAACTGCAAGATGATCTATCTTATGAGGAGCACCCTGTTCGTATTCTCGATGAGACCGAGCGTAAGACTCGCAACAAAAGCACAAAGTTCTTGAAAGTGCAGTGGTCGCATCATTCCGATAAAGAGGCAACGTGGGAGACCGAAGAGGATCTTCGCAGGAAGTATCCGGACCTTTTCCTTTCTCAGTAGGAATCTCGGGGCGCGATTCCTTCAAGGGGGGGCGTTTTGTAACATCCCAAGTATGAAAACTCCCTTTAGAATGTTTGTTTCATGTTTATTAAAGTATTGCATCATGTCATCATATTGTTTCCATTTGTTTTCATGTAGTTTGCATCTGTTTTTTCCTGTTTTCACAATTCAAATTCAAACTTTATTCAAACAATTATTTCATACTTGCTCTGTTACAATCTTTTTCAAATTATAATGTCAAATTAAACCCTTATTTTGTTTATTTTATTCCATAGTGATCACTTATTAAATTGATGGTTTTAATCAATCATTTAAATCCCAAATCACATTTAAAATTCAAATCAAAGCCTCAAACAGCAGCCAATTTGAATTCATGCAAATTATAAAACAAATTTAATCAATGGGTTATAATTAACATAGGGGTCACCCTATTTAAAAGTTTGTTTTTATTAATGATCATTTAATATTAAAATTCACCCAAATTTGGTTTAAATACAAACAGCAAGCAAATTTCAAAATTTCTGAAAACAGAACTTAACAGTTGTTTGCTTTTGACCTAAAAAGGTTACCCTAATTTTTCCAAAATTTTTACTAATTTAAAACCTATCAAATCCTTCCAATTGCTATTTCAGCAAAAAAAAAAAACAGGAGAAATAAAAATTTAAAAAAGAATTTTGGCGCCAAAAAGGGAGTGGGCTGCGCCCAGCCCACCTCGTTTTCTTTCCGCGCGCAGCCCAGCCCGCTACTTACGCAGAATAACGATTCGTTTTTTTTTCTCCCTTCTATTCAGTCGGCCCCTCCGTGTACGGCCGCCGATCCGTGCTGCCACGGCGGCACTGCCGCGAGCAGACGGCCAGGAGGGCTCCCGCACCTCTATAAAACTAGCCCTAGGCCGCGCCGCAACCCTAGGCTCCTGTTCCCCTCGCCCCGCCGCCGAATTCCATCTCCCTCGTCGTTTCCCTCCTCACTGCCACCCCTCACCGGAGTCTCCTTTCTGAACCTCGACGATGAACGCCGCCGTCACCCCGCGTTTCCTCGCCGGCTGACCGGGAATTGATCTGCCACCGCTCCCTCGTCCTCGACAACAACCCCGCAGTCACGGAGATCCGCCACACCTTCGCCGCCGTCCACGACAAGGTCGCTGTCGTCGTCGAGTGCGTCACCGGGCCTCTGCCACGCCTGCAGCCGCCGGTGAGCGCCACCGTGACCCCCTCCTTCCCTCTGTATCATGCCCGCAAACACGCGCACGTATCCTGCACTGCACACAGCACCACCACCTTGCAGCAGCCACGAGCACGGCACCACGGCTCGCCGCCGGTAGCTCATCTCTGTCAGGTTCCGTTAACATCGCGCGTTTGGGTTCAGTTAACGCGCAGGGTAACGTTATCCTCACCGCGTCGCGGTATCTGACCAAACTGACGAACACCGCAGTGGTACACTGCATCTCACGCTCGCGCACGGTCGCGGGATCGAGCCCTCGCGCTTGCGGAATAAAACCAAAAATTTTGCGCGCATGACTGACGGGCAGGACCCACTCATCAGTGGCTCTCACTGCCACGCACGCACGCGCACGCCATGCTGGCCCCAGGCCCACGCTGCAGTGGCTAGGGCTGGCTAGCAGTACGGTAACAAAAGTATTCCAGCACGTTTCTTTTAAAAACCAGTCCTTTAAAATTACAGATTAGTCCTCTGTTTTAAATTGATAATAACTTTCAAAATATAACTCTAAATAACAAAAGTAAAATATGTTTATTGTTCTAAATTAAATTGTCTATCCATTTATGCCATTTGTTTCCTGTTTTGAATTTTCAAAATGCAATTCAAATTTGAATTCAAATAGTTCAATTGTATTTTGCTAAATTGCATAACTAAATCATAATGAATCCAAATCATGCAAATAAAATATGTTTTCAATGCTATTTCAAATAACCTATCCAAATATAAATTTTGTTTCATGGTTTGAATAATTTAAATTGCTTAACTATTTTAAACCTTATTTAAATCATTTAAAATTGCTAAAATCATTACTTGCTCAATTTAAATTATTTTTGAACATGCAAAATATGTTTTCAAACTAGAAAAGTATAAACTTTTCAAAAATGAGTTCGAATTTATGATTGGAATAAATAAAATTCAAATAATATTCAAACTTGTTTTAAATTCATTTAAAACTTGTTTAATATTGTCTAAGTCATAATAAATTCATCATAATTCCTTCTTCAATATTTGAAACATGTAATCCACCCAAAATTTTATGATCTTTTCAAATATGAATTTTTTTATTTATTTTGCACAAGTTAAGTGGCTGAAAACAACAAATACTTGTGTGTCACCTTTAAGGAACCAAAAATTCCTTAACTTAATAAATAAAATTCTAAATTGCTAAACCTCATTTCAAATTGGTTCTATTGTTGTTATTTTGTTGTTTTCCTCATGCATGCATCATACTAAACCACTTTCACCTGTTGGTTAACTGGAAAACAAATAATCCAACCAAAATTCATGGGTTTCTCATATGCAACTCAAAATTGCATATGTGTCCATTTAAATTGTGTTACCATGTCAATTAGTTTATTTTGATGCATCCCTTAACTTGACATGCATCATCCCATGATTGTGCACTATGCCATGACATTGATTGTTTATTTTTCCTGTATTGTTTGTTTGCTTCTTCTCGGATAGACGACGACGTTGAGACCGACGATCTTTACGACACCCCTTCTGAGGATCTAGCTCAGTACCCGGCTGCTGAGTTTGCAGGCAAGTTATCACTCACATGAACCATTGTGTTCCTCTCAACATTGGTTACCGATACTTTCCGTTGTCTATTCCTGCTAGCCATATGTATCGTTGCTTCTGTTACGAACCTATCACATGATACCCTGAACCCTGATATGCCTCACCTCCAGTCCTATAACCCCGTTGCTTGGGCCCGTGTCTTACTAGCATGCTTAGAGTTGTTTTTGCTCGAGTCTGTTATCAGTTACTTTCTGTTATCATATCTGTTTATATTCTGGGGCTCGATGTTAAACAACAACCTGTTAATTTGAGGTAATAATAATTTGCTGATAAGGCACCGGCAGGAGGCCCGGCGTGGTTTTGAGGCCTGCTAGTGTCGACCCTAATAGGAAAAGGGTCTTGTCTACTGATCCATGATGAGCGCACTATCCGCATGTGGGAAGCGTGTATGGGCGCCCCCCTCAATTTGATTCGATCCGCATCTCGTCCAAATCACCACACTTAGTTCGGGCTTTCCATTTGATGCACGCATATGCAGGTACGAACCCGAGGCCAGGGTGGCACTTTTGTAGTCGGCATTTAGGGCGGCGTGGTCTTCCAGTGCTATGAGGGTCCCCTTTTCTTCGTGGGGCTCGATTAGCCGCGCACGCACAGAACGTGGTGCTTTGGGCTTGATGCGAAGAAGAGTTGAGTTGTGTTGAGTGCCCCGCTTGGTGGGAAAGGCCTTCCCATCTGGCGGGTTATTCTTACGTGTACGGCCAAATTGGTGCACCCCTGCAGGGATAAATCTTCTCGAGAAGCCGTGTTTTCCGCGGTTATGGTTAACTTGGTGAAAGTACTGGCTAACAAGTACTCAGAACAACTTACACCTAACTAATGATAACTTGACTAGTAATAGGCTTATTGACACAACAACTTGATCCATCATTAATTCAACTGTGTGAGTTATCCTCGGATTGCTTCTTTGGATAAGGGGCGAGATCCAGGATGGGTTTGTTTGGTGGTTAGTTGTTAGTTGGTTACGATACGCTATCTTATCCCTTTCTGTTAGACCGGAAGTTGTAGTATTGCTTTGTAGTTGGTTAGTGCAGCCAGTTGCAGCATCTTTTATACCCTTTCTTCCGTTGATCCCAAGGCATCTGTGCTTGGTGTTGACGGGCTACACTTTGGTGAATTGTGAGTCTTGCTTGCCAGTACGTTCATGTACTGACCCCTTTGGGGCTGTGGTTTCCGCAGACTACGCTTACGAGGATCCCCGTGACGGCTACTACGTGGAGTTTGACGAGGCTGCTGACGAGTAGGTAGCGGACCCGGGCAGGATCCGAGACATCGTGGATGGGCTCCGTTTTCTTTTTATTCCCGGCTTCTTAAGCCTATTTGGATTTGTCTGTACTCAGACCCTTTGAATGCTTCCGCTGAGATGTAATGATGTTATGTTGGGACATGTGACCTCTGGATGATTGTATTTGCTATTCTCTGCCCTAGTGAGGGCCAGTTGCAACTTATTTCCATCTTTTGTGTCTTAGAGATATGTTATGTTATCATCTTGTTCAAAGCCGTTGACGTACCATGTGTGTATGGTATGAAGTACGTCAATGGTAGTGTCCTGATTTCTATGGGATAGTTTACATCGACGGTGAATAGTAAAGACTGGTTGTCACACATAAGTGTTGGCCTACTCGTAAGAGATGCGGGTGCCGGTAAGCCCCGTAATCCAATCAAAATACTGTTCAGTTCGTACGGTGAGTATCCTCTAGAAGTCCGGGTGCGACACAATGCGGACGCAACAGGACGAGTAGCCAAATGGGGCATCGAGTTGGCTGCGTTCGACATTAAGTACCAACCCCGGACGTCAATAAAATCCTAGGTGTTGGCAGATTTCATCGCTGATTGGACAGAAGCAATGGAAAACACACCAATGCCGGAGTCGGAATACTGGGTTATGCACTTTGACGGATCCAAGATGAAAGAAGGCGTTGGAGCTGGTGTAGTACTGAAATCCCCCAAGGGATACACAATGGAGTATGTATTACAAATACACTTCAACGCCAGCAATAATGTGGCAGAATACGAAGCTCTGCTTCATGGCTTGCACATTGCAAAAGAAATTGGTGTCAAGCACATCTTATGCTATGGTGACTCATATTTGGTACAGCATCAGCTCAACCAAACATGGGACGCTAAAAGCCCCATCATGGCCGAATATCGGAGAACGGTGGACGAGTTTGCAATTTGCTTCCTAGGATTTGAAGTACTTCACGTCAAAAAGGAAGAAAACTGGAACGCGGATGCATTAGCCCGCATGGGATCTGAAAGAGTGAAAACCCTACCAACAGGTGTGTTTGTCCAGCATTTGCACGAACCATCCATAAAAGGTAGAGATGTCGACTATCCTCTTGTTTCCGAGTCAATCAAAGTCATGCTCGTTAACCCGGATTGGATAATTCCATATCTAAACTTCTTAGTAGATCAGAAGTACCCGGATGGAGCAGACGAGGTCTTGCAAAGACAAATAAAACGTCGATGCAAAGGATACACGGTAATCAATGATTGCCTGTATAAACGCAGTACTACCGGAATTTTTCTGCGATGTATTTCGCCAGAAGAAGGACGAGAAATCCTGCAAGAAATCCATGCTGGAGATTACGGACATCATGCTCAATCAAAAAGCATAGTCAAAAAAGCATTCCGTGCGGGGTTTTTCTGGCTAACAGCCAAGACAGATGTCGAACACATAGTAAATACGTGTGCCGGATATCAGTATTACGCCAAGCAGACAAATATGCCAGTCCAAGCACTCAAAACTATCCCTATTACATGGCCGTTTGCGGTCTGGGGTTAGATATGATGGGACCATTCAAAACTGCAAGAGGTGGACTTACACATCTACTCGTGGCAGTGGATAAGTATACCAAGTGGGTGGAGGCAAAACCCGTCAAAAAGCTTGACGGTGTAACTGCCAGAAATTTTATCATTGACGTAGTCATGAGATACGGCATTCCACACAGCATAATAACCAACAACGGGACAAATTTCTCTATTGGAGAGTTGGCAAAATATTGCCGACAAACGGGAATACGCCTAGATCTTGCATCTGTGGCACACCCGCAATCCAATGGACAGGTTGAAAGAATGAACAGCTCAATCCTGCACGGAATACGCCCAAGACTCGAATCTCCTCTTCATAGAGCAGCTGGAGCATGGGTGGAGGAATTACCCTCTGTTCTTTGGAGCATTCGAACGACACCAAATAGGTCAACAGGGCAAACCCCGTTTTCCCTAGTTTATGGTGCGGAAGCAGTTCTTCCAACTGACATGATCCATTATAGCCCAAGAGTGCAGACTTTCGATGACTCTGATGCCGAAAGCGCACGACAGGACGCTGTCGATCTCTTAGAAGAAGAACGAGAGCTTGTGCTTCAAAGATCCGCCATCTATCAGCAAGGTTTACGACGTTACCATAGTCGGAAAATCAGGCATCGTTCTTTTAAAGAAGGTGACCTAGTGCTAAGATTGGTGCAGCAAAGAAAGCACAAATTGGCCCCAGTTTGGGAAGGACCATTCGTCATCAGCAAGGCTATGAAAAATGGATCATACTATCTTGTAGATATTCGAGACACGAAAGACGATCCCGAGAAGCCGAATCGCAAAAGAAAGAGAAAGATAGATGATGAACTAGGAGAGACCAAAAGGCCATGGAGCATCTAGCAGTTACGTCCCTTCTATACTTAGTTCAATTTCTATGTAAACATCTTTGAGATCATGAAATAAAGTTGTCGGAATTCATACATCTATGTTTTTTATATGTTTATTATAGTATAAAGCATAATTCCGTCTTATCTATTTCCCAATGATCTTTCAAAATACTCAATGTTAACCCGAATTGTGCCTGCCTGCTCGGCGTTTAAAAACCGGATGATTTTCAGCCTAAAATGGCTTAAGGAAAATCAGATTGTGCATGCGTGCCTGAGTTTCATTCAAAAAATTCCTTACTGTTCTCTAAGTATTATCTGATTGTTTTTATGTTGGGTCGCTGGAGCTAGTAAGTAAAAATGCCTTTAGTATGATCCATGTTTCCGAGTTTAGACTAATTGGTTACACCCAGTCGCTTGGCATGAAGATTAAAATACTATCGAGCCATTTCAAACACTAAGGACAGTTAAAGCATATAAACCAGAGAACTTAGAAGATAAAGGAATAAAAACCCAGAAAACTTGCAAAAGACCTAATAATATTGCTGCAACAGGTGGAGTACTTGTTCATACAAAAGAATAGGAAGCATTACAATAAGTTTACATTGTAAGATCAGTAATGCTCCTATTTCCTATCTCTCTACCCAGGTCCAGGAAATTTCCTTCAAGCATCCGAGTCATCTTCGCTGCTGGACTCCTCGGGAACTTCTGGAATTGCTTCCTCCGGGTAGAAGATGGAGACGTTCACCATGGAGGCAATCTTGGTGGCGTGACCTTTGATCTCGTCAAAGATGTTGTCCCGGTGCGCCTCCGTGTATCCTTGCGGGATGCCGGATGCCACGCGCCAAGATTTGGCAGATGGGTAGTGCATGCGCATGAGCCCTAGAGCCATGCGCGCACCACCGCGTGCTGCGGAGCGCAAGGTGGACTCCCTGGACTCCGCCACCTCCACGATAGCTCCCGAAAGCTTTTCAACTTCCGAGAACTCCACAGTCCTTGCGGGAAAGCATTTGTTGACAAGCAACATTTTCGCAGCCTTAATTGCGGTGAATACCTTCCCAAAGGCTCGGATTTTCTCAATCCGAGTAAGTGCTGGGTCATCTCCTGTTTTCAGAAAAAACACCAAAGTGTTATAGAAAAAACAGAGAAAGAATATAAAACATAGAAAATCCGGTAAAGATAAATTACCGAGAATTTTGTCCATCTCGGATCCCTCCTCCAGGCGCAGGGTCAAGGCGTTCTCCAAATCTCGAATGGTCACCTTGTCCTTAGCAGCTTGATTAGAGGCATTGGACTCGGCAATGCCGACAGCCAGTTGGCTGGCCTCCAGTTCCTTCTGTAACTTCATATTTTCCTTATGAAGTTCCAGATTTTCCCGGCGGAGGTTTTCGGCATTGCTGGCATCTTCAGCAATTTTCTTGGCTTTCGCCAAAGAAGCTGAAAATCAAGTAAAAAAGATGAGTTAGAAAACTCAGAAAAATACTTTAAAAAAATCATACAACTGGAAGCAGAGAAACTTCTTACCTGATGTTTCCTTCAGCTGATGCTGAGAGGATGCCAGTTCCGCCTCCTTAATATCAAGAATAGAGAGAAGGTTTCTCACCTCCTTATTCTTGATGGTAAGTTTATTGAAAACTTCCAGGTTAATGCTTTCAACGGTTTGCTGAAACACGGAAAAGAGACAAAATGCTTAAGTTAATAACAAGCATAAAAATGAGGGAAGCATTAAGTTAAAAGCATGCATTTGACTTATTGCTTGGGGGCTAGAGATATTACATGGCTCATCCGCTGTAAACCTGACAAGTTTTCGGTGAACTCTTTTGCAAACTCTGCAAAAAGAGTCCCGACATTGTTAAGGCCTTCGTGGATAACCTTGAAGTCCTTATCGAAGGTGGGAATGGGATCCTCCTCAGCTGTCCGAGAAGGACCTCCCATTTCCGGGGCCGCCCTTTCCCTCGTGTCCGTTTCCAGCACAATGGGATGGCTGGTCTGCTGGGTTTCTTCGTTTGTAGCAGCAGCATGCTCTTCTGTAGCTACAACTAGGGTATCCGGGGCAATTGCAGGAGAAGGATGTGGACCTCTGTTGGCCACAGACTTAAGCCTTTTTTAGCTTTTTAGGCTTCAAGGTTGAGGGAGCCAAGCTAAAAAGAGAAGTACCGGAAATTTAAAAATCCGAGACAAAGGAAGAAATTCCGACAAAAATAGAAAACCCAGATAACAAACCTGGAGGTAGCGACGGGGACACCGTCAAGATCGATTACTTCCTGGGAGGCGGAAATCTTCTTGCGTTCCCGTCCACTAGCGAAATTGGCACGCAATGCGTCCAACTCGGCATCAGTTGCAAGATCCGACTCAGGAAGATCGAGGATCTGTCAAAAAAGACAAAGTCCGGGTTAAGACAATTATCCGAGAAAGAAAAAGAACACAAAACCCAAAATATGAAAGACATACCTTTGGAGCCGGTTTAGACGCCGTGTACATCGGCCGACTTTCCTCATATTGATCGCGCGAGGCGACCAACTGATTTACGCGCTTCCGCAAATCCTTCGCCATCAAGGATTTGTTCCTCGTCCGCATAGCGTCCGCGGTTCCCGTGTAGTCGCATAAAAGCCGGGAACCGTGGTCAGCCAAAGGATGAATTTGCCTCTCTAACCAGCATAGAATTGTATCCATGCTGGTCAGAGGTGGATCGGAGGTGACGAGTTTGGCCATGCGCCGCTTAATCCTAAGTAGATCTGGCGGCAGGGTCTGCACTGCCTCTGTTCCCTAGTTTTCTTGGAGAGTGGCAGCGGTGTTGGCGAAAGGTGGAATCCCAGTGGTTTTTCCGGGAAAAGGAACGTCTGGATGATAGAAGAAGGAACCCGTCCAGAATTTGACGGATTCCGAGGTTTTGATCTTGGGGAACCAATCTTCCCTGAATCTACGCAGGGTAAAAGAAATGGTTCCGCAAGTTGGGAGTGCGCCCTCTCAAGGGTTACGCTTAACCCCAAAGCAATATTGCCAGAAATCTAACCTAGGGGCTAAACCTAGGTACCCTTTGAAAAGAGGCTAGAACCCGGCTAAGTAGAGGATGGAGTTAGGTGGCATGTTGTGAGGCTGGATGTGGTAGTGGTTAAGTACCTGGAGGAAGAAGGCGGATGGCGGAAATCCCATACCTCGTAAGATATGAGAAGTGAGAAGAACCCGCTCTCCGACCCTAGGAAGGGGCTTAGACTCTTCCTCCTTGCACCGCCATTTGCCTTTCGCGATCATTCCCTCCTTCTCCAATATCGGAAGAAGAGAGGGGGGAATGTTGCACCGGCTCCAGTTGCCGGCACTTTCGCCCTCGTCGTCAGCTCCGGCGGTGGCGGACGCAGCGGCGAGTTCCTCTCCGACGAGAGTGATCTTCTCCTCCACCGTTTCGGGGGCGAGAGGCGGAGGTGGCGCGGAAGAAGACGCGGCCAGGTTTTCGGCCGCGAGATGTGGATCCTCGCAGGCCTGGCCGCCGGAAGATCTCTCCGGCACGTCGACGGTAGCGCGGCTTGGCGAATCCACCATGGGATCCATGGTGTTGATTATGTCGTCGATGTCCGTGGCGATGGAGCATTCCGGAGATGCGCGAGGAGAGTCCATTTTCTGGCGGCGCGACAAGGACTCCGAGCTCTCCGACGAGAAGTCCGGGAACGGCGATGTCGCTTGTACGGGCTCGGGTTTTGCTCTGCTCTGCTCTCACTGAGGCTCGGAGGCTATGGCGCTTGAGTCTTGAGGGTGAGAGGAGAGTGGAAGGTTTGCCAGAGGGGATGAAGTGGGCTATTTATAGCCGAAAATCCATTATGATACATGCTAAGGGCTCTTTTGACCGTTGGATACTCAACGCGTGTCACTCGCTGGAAATTCCGGGAAATGAATCGACAGGTGATTATGGCTATCTCCTCGTTTCCCACGAGAATCTGTCAGAGATACGTTTCAGGATTTCACACTCGAAATCCAAACGTCCCTGACGTCAGCATGATTTGAGCGCTGACGTGGGAAGTTCTTCTCCACGAAGGTTTGTGGAAGAAAAGCCGGATTTCCCGAAATTCGAGTTTCGCGTTATAGCATGATTTGAAGGAAAAGAAGAATCAAGACGAGAAGCCGATATTTCTCGGAAAGAATGCAAATTTGACGAAAGACGGCGAATTGAATTCTTAATCCTTCTTGGGGGCTACTGTCGGATATATACCAATTAGGGGTATATCAGATGGTGCTCTAAAGTGCCGGATTACCAGGGTGGCCTAAATGGTAATGGATTACGGTCCATTAGGCGGCCCAGTAAGCTGACGCGTGGAAGCCGGATTCTAGAAGCACACGGACCACGGCCCATGTGGTACAGCTTGGAGTAGAAGGCGGATTCCTTGCCTTCCAAGTTAGGACATACCGTAGTCTTCTAGGTTTCCTATTATGTAAGCCCTAATCCGGCTATTATATAAAGTCAGAAGGGAGATAAGAAAGATAGACAAGAAGCTAGAGGCTAACTCTCCAAGAGGTTGATCCTTGTCGAGTAGCTAAACCTAACTCACATTGTACTCTGTATACCTCAGGCTTCATCCCTGATTAGTGAGATTGCAGGAGTAGGAACGCCGCCTTGTTGCGACGTACCGAACCTGGGTAAAACCCTGGTGTCATTGTTCGTCATACGATCACGTCTCCCCACCTCTCTATCGGTAGTCTCATGGCACCCCCGTCTATGATTTCTACTACGATGTCTCAACACAAGGTAAATAAAAACAATCCAACAAGAGAAAGTTAATGGACATTGGAATTTTGAATTTCTCATGAGAAATACATACCATATAGAGACAAGATAATATTGATATATCAACACTAAGTGGTATTCCTCATGTACACACATTTTAGGATAGTAAAGTGCCAAGAGCATACTACTCCCCCAAAATGGGATAGTCCATTAATCTCCCAAAGAGCCAACTAAAATAAGCAATAATTGCAATGAAGGCTCAACACAAATCACACAAGTACATGGAGTGCAAACCAACAAACTCATACTAGATTAACCAAGATGGGTAAGTAGTAAGCACAAAATATACAAACACATGCTAGACACAAAACCAACACATGCAAGGGGGCAAGTAACTTTCAATGAATATATGAATTAGATACAAGTTACCGCAAGGAGGAACATTGGATAAGAGATATATATAATCCACATGACTTGGCTTGAGGAAATATAATTGATGAAGATCCCTTAATTCTTAATGAGATAGCGAAGTCTCCAATGCCCTCCAATAACACCTATTGATCAAGTTTGAGCTTGTTGGTCCCCAACCAAGTTGGGTCCTAAGAGGTTAGTCACAATAGGTTTGGCAACCCAAATGGTTCTTTTCTTAACACCACTTTGAGTACCAACAAACTTGGCAAACACATTGCCCACATTATCCTTCCGAATGGAATACACATCATCAACAAGGATAGGGTTGGATAATGTACCATTAGTGCATGAAGAAGCAAGGTGTCCCTTCTCACGATAAAGGTAGCAACATCGACTCTTCTCTTTCTTCTTAAAGGGCTCTTCAACTTGAGGAGCATTGTCTTGAGACTTCTTAGGAGGTGGTCGTTGTTCAACTCGTGGTTGAGCATGAGATTGAACAAGAGGCTGCTTTCCTAGTTTCTTCTCACTTAGAGACTTCTTCTTCAAAGGGAAATATCTAACATGGTGCCCTTCAATCTTGCACTTGAAGAAAGTAATCTTGGCCGGATCTTTTACTTGTTCTTGGCCCTTCTTATTGTCAATAATGGACTTGTTATTGATATTGGAGTTGAATCCAAGTCCACTCTTGTCATCAGGAAGTCTTCGCACTCTCAACATCTTGTCAAGGGTGGAACTCCCTTCATGACGCTTTTCCAAGTCTTTCTTCAAAGAAGTGACTTGGGCCTTGAGCTCTTTGATTTCCTCTACATGGTTAGAAACAACACAAGAGCTAGAGGAAGTAGATGCTTCATTGTTAGAGCAACAAGGCAAGGAAAGCAATTCATCACAAGATGTAGAAACATTATGAGAGGATGAATTACTAATACGAGCACAAGTCAATATAGCATTACTGGAAGATATTGTGCTAGTAACCACATGAGGATCACAAGATGTTACCTTTGTAGTGATAGCCTCAAGATCTAATTTTAGCTTGGTATGGATGCTAGAAGATCCTCATGAGAGCTAGATAGCTTTTCATGACTTTCTTCCGATTTCCCACACTTGCTAGTCATTAACTCAAGTTGAGCCCTTAGCTCAACATTCTCCTTAAAAATAGATGCTTCACAAGATGTGGAGTTAGTAGCACAAGCATAATTAGAAATAGAAGAAGACAACTTGGCAAGCTCATTATTCAACCTAGAGTTTTCCTCAATAAGATTAGCATTGCCAACTACCAATTCACCATTTTCCTTTTTAAGCACTTTATATTTAGCATTAGTATGGTCACGTGCATTAGTGAGATAGGCTATTTGTTCATTATAGAGCTCATCAATAGATTCAAGTTTCTCCTCAAGAGTAACTCGGAACTCATACTCTTCCTCAAGAGACATAGTGAGGGATGCCTTCTCATCGGCATCACTTCTCTCAATCTCACCTTTCTTCTCAATGATTTTAGAGCTATAAATAGCAAAAGCCAAAATTTCACCCAAAGGAGTGATAGCTTTACTACCTTTAGGGAGATCAAGAAGAACCAACTCACCCTTCTCCATTAAAGAGACCTCATCCTCATACTCTCCATAAAATAAATCCTCATCCTCATCATCACAAGATGTAGTGGGTTCCAAAGGTGGAGATACCTTTGAATCCTTAGCCATAAGGCACATATGAGAAATGGATAACGAAGATGAAGATTGACTTGAAGCACCAACAAGGTCCATGTCTTGTTCCACCAAAAAATGGGATTCCTCTACACTGTTAGCCACACAAGTACTAGAGGAAATGGAAGCATTGTTTTTATGAAAACAAGACATAGGAAGCATATCATCATGAGATTTAGTTAAACTACTATTACATGATATGCAAGGACTAACAATACTAGCATGTAAGGAATTTTGAGTGGTAGAAGAGATTAAGTCCAAAGATAGAATGTTGCACTGAGATAGAGATGAAGAATACTCAAAAGTAAATTCACTATCTACAATGCAATTTCTATCACCACTCACCATATCATTACCTTGTGACAAATCACGTGTTGGTGGAGTGGAGAAAGATGTGAACTCATCACAGCCGGAAGTGGATGGAGAACAATCATCCTCAATAGTGTTGGACACATCATATATATCTTGAAGTTTTGTCCATAGCTCATGAGTGTTCCGAAAAGGCATGATTGATTCAATAACTACATCGCTCAAAACGCACAAGAGACCATTAGATACAAGAGTATCGAGATAAGAGTTTTCCTTATCCTCTAAAGATAAATCTTGAGAATCCTTTGGAGGAGGAAAATCCATATCTACAATTCTCTTAACATACTTTGGACCCATGTCCGTAAGAAAATTAAGAAAGCGAATTTTCCAAACATCATAATTTCTACCATAGAATATAAAAGCGGGATCATGCTCTATTTCCCTAAACGACATCGTACTCTCTAGGATGTAAATCCTAATAAGAGAGCCCAGGCTCTGATACCATTTGAACGGACAACGATGTCGCCTAGAGGGGGGTGAATAGGCGATTAAAACTTTTCCGGTTAAGGGTTGCTAAATGCGGGAATAAACTAGGTGTTTAAATTAACAGGCATACAACCTAAATATTCTAGGGTCAACTAGGTGTACCAACAACTTATGCTAAGAAAGACAAGTAACAAGGTGATAGCAAGATATATAACTTCAAGCTCGAAGGCTATCACAATGTAAATTGCATAAGTAAAAGCTCGGGTATAGAAATAACCGAGGCACACGGAGACGATGATGTATTCCCGAGTTCCTCCCACAAGGGGAGTACGTCTCGTTGGAGGGGTGTGAGCTCGCCACAAGAGGCCTACTCAACGCCACAAAGGCCTCACCCTATTCTCCGATGAACCCTGCCACAAAGGCCTAGTTCACCTTCCACTATTGGCAACCTTCAAACCCAAGCCACGCATCCACAACTTAACTGGAGGCTCTCGGTGTCACCACAATCTTGGGGCACACATCCACAACTCAATTGGAGGCTCCCAAGAACACCACAAGTCGTCTAGGGTCCAAGACCCAAGAGTAACAAGCTCACAAACTTTGAACTTCCACGAATCCTCGTGGAGAGAGCAAATCGATGCAACCGATGCAAAAGGCAAGAGCACAAGTGCTCAAATCCTTCAGTATCAAATTCCAAAAAAGCAACAAATGCTTATGGGGGAATAAGAGAGGAAGAACAATGGAGGAGAAACACCAAGAACTCCAAGATCAAGATCTACTAGGTTTCCCTCGCTAAGAAGGAAGATGGATTGGTGGAAATGTAGATCTAGATCTCCTCTCTCTTTTCCCTCAAATATATGCAAGAATCATGGGAGGAATTGAGAGAGGGGCAAGCTTTCCAAGGTCAACAATGGAGGAGAGAGAGGGGGAAATTCGTGCTTAGAAGACCTAACTCTTTGGGGAAGAAAGGGGGCCTTTTATAGGTCCCCACGAAAATGAGCCGTTGCAGGAAAAATTACACCGGAGACTCCGGTGTATCTCCGGTAAGTCTCCGGTGTGAGTCCAGTGGGTGACACGGACTCGCAAACACAAGTTCATACATAGAAAATGATCCACACAGGAGACTCCGGCCTGAAGACCGAAGACTCCGGCCTGAACCGGAGACTTCGGACACTCTCCGGACCCTATACAGTGAGTGACAACATTGGAGAAACCCCTGGGGGTGTTTTTGGTCCGGAGACTCCGGACTGAACACCGGAGACTCCGGATAGCCGGAGATTCCGGCCCTATGTCCGGAGATTCCGGACTGGCGAAAACTACAGAAACACCAATACTAAAACACTCATAACTTTTGCGTCCGGACTCCGTTTTCGATGATCTTTGGCTCGTTGAGTTCACAACGAAAAACTATACAAGATCATGCAGAGAAACATCACTACCCAACAATGGAAATTAAAACCAAATGTAGAAAGGTTTAACCTCTCTAAAAGGAACAACCGGTAAACCTCTCTAAAAGGAACAACCGGTAAAACCTCCATCACCGAAACGAACATAACTTTTGCGAATGAACTCCGAAAGAGGTGAATCCAATTGGGTTGGAAAGATAACAGAAAGGAGTATCCAAACAAAAATGAATGGAGAAGTTACCACACATGGAAGGTGGGAAACATTCTCAAATCTTAACCGGATATTTTTCACCACCGAAAACGCAACAAGTTTTTCTTACCAAAACCGTTTTCGATAAACCTTGGCTTGTCATGAAGATCACGACAAGCACCAAATCCCAAAGGAGAAAAAAGAAAAATAAGATCCAAGAAATATGATATGCCAAGTATGCAAAGGTTTGAGCTCTCCAAAATGATTCGATCAAGTTACTCACTTGAGAGCCCTTCTTGATAGTACGACTATGTATCCTATAACCCGGTCTCCCAAGACACGAGACCGGTAAAATAGAAAACCTATCAAGATTATACCTTTGCCTTGAGCATTCCACTTGAGCTAGATGATGACGATCTTGAATCTCTCAAGTTGGATCTTCTTTCTTGATCGCGCTTGATAGCACAAGCTCCGCTTGATGAAGACTTGCAAGTTGCTCCCTCATACACCATTATGGGAGAGACTAGCTCCCCCATACACCATTATGGGAGAGACCCCTTCTCGGCAAATCTTCACAAGTCCACAATCTCCAAAAGGGTGGCAAGCATGAATCAAAGGATTTCTTCTAGATGCTTCACTTGAGCTTCCACGTCAAGCTAGGTGACGAACACCGCTTGACGACGACATAGACCATGGGCTATATGAAATCTTCCTTTTGGTTCATGCCCATGGAAAGATACCTAACCACACATATAGATGTCACACACACATATCACGGGTTAGTTCACAAAGCTATATTGATAATTGCTTACTCTACCATGAGATACATAATCCCACTTGGTATATCTTGTAGCTTTGTGTGTTGATCACTAGCTTGATCAACCTTGTATCTTTGCTTCTCACTTCAAATGATGATGTCTTGAAGATGATAATGAAAGATCACCTAATCCTTTTCTTCAAGACACACTAGCAATAATCTCAACTCAAACCATCCATTCTTCATATAAATACTTGAATATAACAATGGCCATCAAGGAAGCTAATAGAGTTCAACACATGAACTCCATTATTTCCTATGGACAAGATCTACAAGGATAACTCAATGCAAACATTAGTCCATAAAGATTGTCATTAATTACCAAACCACATATGGGGGCACCATGCGCTTTCAGAGAGTCTGACCAAAAATGAAAAAAAAAAAGGTACACAAAAATGGCTTCCTCGGATCCTCGAGCAGGGGGCAAAGAGCTATGTATGATGGCGGCGGTAGAAATGAAGAGAAATCGAGGAGTACATGGACCACGTGTAAGCCTAAGGGGCTAATTAAACTAATTCCTCCAGCAATTGACTTCAAGTTTAGCCACACCAAACAACAACTGGCGGCGTCAACTTCTTCTGCCGAGCCATGTAGTTAAAAAGTTTGTCTACCTATATATAGAAAAAAAAATATACAAAAATTAATGGCATTAGCTCAATTTAGCAAACTTTAGAGGTACTTTACTAATACATGTGAAAGCCATTGACATGGTCGTAATAACATTCGGACTGCCCGCGTCAGCTTTAGCATGCAACGTAGCGCGCGAGACTTTCCCGCCCAACCGGCCATATATTATGCCCGGCCCGAACTCTAAGGAATTTCGGCGGCCTATTTTTTTAAATCTGCCACCTCAATGCTTTCAGACGGGCCTTCGGTCCACCCGTCTCTAACCCACCTTAAATGCCGAGGTGGCCCATTTCCTCTCTCGCCTCTCCGATTCGGGAGACGCGCAATTTTCTTACACGCCTCCGATCGACGAATATCTGAGCCGGCATTTTTCTTTGCAGGCGGTTTATCTGCACTGGCCGCCTGATGGTTACGTTTTCCGAGCCTGTTTTTTTCTCAGGTAAACCGTCTCTATTAACAGTCTCTAATACTCGGTTTTCTACTAGTGTGCCCTCGTTATAATTTCTCTCTGATATATAAATATATCTATCACGCAAAAACAATATTGTGATACTCCTAGTTGATCTGGATCTACCAACATACATAAAAATAAGCCCAAACTTAAGTGTGTTTCCCCTACAGGTTCAATAGTGTGTGGACATGAAACTGGAAACTCTTTCCTTTTCAATAATCAATAGCGGGACCACGGACACTCATATTGACTCCCACATACTAAACGAATTAACTGCTGAACTTGTTGGTTATTATACAAATCTACCATTACTCATGATACCGAACTTACCCGAGACTATTGATTCTGGTATTGCCTGTGAACAATCTCTGGTTCACAAATACCTTTGTCTCGTATCGTTATCTGGTAAGTTTCCTATTTCTCGTTACCGTATTATGATATCCCACATGATGTATCATCATCATGCATTGTTTGCAGAACTTTTGGATATCAAGAATACCGAGTGGGCCCAGATATGTATCTCTCTTTTTACGGAGGAGTAGTTCCCATCTCAGAACATCGAGATAACATACTCCTTTAGAATTACCCAGTAATTACCTTTATGTTTACCCAGTTTATGGTGTGGCTCTTGATAGCACCAAATTAAATCCTCCAGAACATATTATCAAGATAACCACATGGTCAAAGGATGCATTGTGATATAACTGTGTTGTGATATGATTCTAAGGACAAAGATGTCTTATGATGCGTTTGGATGCAGGAAAAACTTCTTGTGAGCGAACAGGTACAAGCAGGCGGACAATAAGTTTTCGAGCAATTCGGAGGTGATCACCTTGGAAACTACCAGACAGGGTCACAGGCGTGCGGGAGCCTGGCTTGGAATTCGATCGATTTTCCACGGGACAATTCTTTAACCACCCCCAAACATCGAATTAGTCCACAAATTCTAGATTTCCAATTCCAAGGGTGTTTTTCCGACATCCGAACAGAGGGTTAGTGGAATCTCTTAGCATATCTACTTAGGGAATACCTAGCCATATTGTTCCCTTCCAACAATATGATATTCATTGGTGTTAACAAGAACAATGTTCATGTCGAGGAAAACATAGTCATCAAACATCTAATGAATTAGTCGTAAAAGGCAAGACTAGGGTTTGTTTCTGAGTTCATGTTACTACACATGACCGTGAGTTTTCCTCTGAATCTCATGTTCAGGAACCATGTCAGTTATAGCATAGTAATATGAATCATAATTATGAAACAGATGTATAAATATTATTTCCTTTTGGGCATACATCTAACACTTTCGTCCTCTTTGCCACCCCTACTGCTCGTCGCCAGTTCCCCCACCCACCCCTGTCTCCATGGGAGTAGCTTGATCCTCGCAGCCCATGTCACCTTCAACCTAGGTTGTCCTCGTCCTCGCCACACCACTGCCGCCGCTGGAGGACGTCGAGTTCAAAGGCCCTGCTCCGGAAGCGACCTTGACAGGGGTTCTTCACTGGCTGAGGCTCGTCCACACCAGCGGTCGGCGCTGCTCACAACGTGTTTGTATGTTTTCCTGGCCTGGTTGTGAGGTAAAAATTCATCAATTCTGGTGATCATGGATGATAGCTCAGCTGAGTGTTTTTTTACCATAATATCATTTGTTCATCATCATCCGAAGAATCTTCCTACTATGAGAGTATTTTTTTGGTTGCTACACTTCTCGTCAATGAACCCATTGGGAGGAAGTGGGCACCGTTCAAGGAATGGTAAAGGGGCGTGTCGGTGTGTTGGATCGTAACATAGAAGGGGGCATTTCCAACTCTACAAAGATTACTTCCATCGCACAAACCCACTTTTCCCTAAAAAAAATCAGCGACGCTTCTGGATAGTGAAACATGTGTTCAGTCGTATTCGGAAGGGAGGGATGGGTTATGTTGATTACTTCCGATGGAAGTCGGATGCCCTTGGTAAGATCGGCTTTTCCTCTTATTAGAAATGCACCACAACTGTTTGGATGCTTGCATATGGAGTTGGCAGCGATCTAGTTGATGATTACATGCGCATGAGTGAGCCCACGTGCCTTCATGCAATGTACAATTCCGACAAATGTGTGGTTCAGGTGTTTGGCCTGGATTATTTGGGAGAACCAAATGTTGGGGTTACATGAGGTTGTTATCGATTAATGCCTCAAGATGGTATCCTAGGATGCTTAGAACCATAGATCGCATGCCTCTGACTGGAAGACCTGCCTATTTGCTTGGAAGGGGCAATATAAGGGACATGTTGGAGAGTGCACGGTTATATTTGAAGCTAGGGCATCACAATATTTCTAAATTTGGCACTTTTTTGGCATGGCAGGTTCTCACAATGACATCAATAAGCGCTAAGCTTGTTGAAGGCAATTTCCTCGAGGTCGGCTTTGAGATCAATGGACACTCATGCACCAAGGGACACTACCTAGCTGATGGTATCTATCCTCCATGGTATACAATTGTGAAGACAATCTCCAATCCGTGATGAGAGAACACGTCTAGGTTTCCTAAAAAAAGGAGTGCTAGGAATGATGTGGTGCTCCAATCTTGTTGGACTATTATTTGAACTGTGCTAAACATGAAGCGCTCACACTACGTGGAAGGTGATTACTGTTTGTGTGATCATACACAATGTGATCATAGAAGGTGAGAACGTGATGAGAGTATCTATAACCAAAGGGTGGTACTACTAGGGTAACGTTTGAAAAGTTCCTCCAATTTCATCATGAAATGAGTGATCGGACAACTCACCTTCAACTTCTTTTTTTTTGCAGGAAACTTCAAAATTATTTGGTTGAGCATGTATGGACTCATGTAGAAAACCAATAGTTATATCTTTTCATTTCTTCCAGTTTAAGTTGTTGCCATTTAAAATTTATTTGGTTGTGAACTATGTGATTTTAATTATTTGGTTGTAAACTATGTGATTTATTTATTTAATAGTGTGCAATATTTCATTTGTTCCCATCAAAGATTGTATAGAATGGCCAAAATGCCAAAATGATGGGGAAATAAAAGGAGAGGACAGACCACATGGGTCGCTCAATGGCTAGGAAAGCGCGGAAAAGAGCCAGACGCCAGCCACCCAAACAGACCGAAGGTGTCCGTGTTGGGTCGGCCCGTTGGAGTTGCCCTTACAATACATTCCAAGTTCATACATCAACATGCAGGTTTTTTTCATTTCAAAGATATAATCTGGTACGAGGTTCGCAAGTCAACAAAATAATACAACACACTGAAGGTGCAAACTCCAGCACTCTCAACTCATAACATTTTTGTTTCCTACCGCCTTGCACAACCTCGAGTTCTCAGTACTCAGTTCAGCCCTCACGACTGGGTGAGAGGGCACAGCATAACTAGATAGGTTCCCATCTCTGACAATCGACCAAAATGACAATGCCGGGATATCATCGTACTTGGCCTCACGGTAGTCGGATCCACCCCTACTCAACTTCTTTGATGAGTCTTCTCCTCCTGAAGGGTGGCGGCTCCCTGCTGCCTGGAGCACTGTGTGCTCGCCTCCTTTCTTCTTTGCGGCTTTCTGCTTCAATCATGGCGCGCCTTATGTTGCCTGCCTTGTAGATTGGCTTAGGCAGGTGCCTATGCCTGCAGCAACACAACGCCCATACAGCATTAACAAAATGATGGATGGTAGCCAATAATGGTAAAACGAAAAACAAGATGACCCATAAGTTGAAGCAATGTCCCATGACTAGAAATACTAGCTTACCTGACAATCCGCTTGATTTCCGGAAGGTGTTTATACCGCTCCTTTACAGCATCTAGGTATTCTTGCTTTTTGCGTTCCCTTGGAAGAATCTGCAGAACAAATTTGTCGACAATCATGCACCACTCCAAACACCTTAGTTAATATTAAGGCCTTATAAACTCAAGCAGATAAAAATCCAAAAAACAACAATGCGCAATAAAGCATTGTGTTGCTCGTTAACAATACTCTATATAGCTTAAAGTTACTTTTCCCATGAGCCGTTAAAGAAACCGGAAGGCCAAAGGTCCGCGGATAAGGCAAAAGATTACCAGGTTTCAATCAGACAAGCAATGCCCTCTAACCTAAGTAAGCATTTTCGAACTCATAATTGTATCTTGGAAACAGCCCAAAAGAGTGCATGCAACCAGCTGATAAGTCAAATCAGACAGAAAAGAATCAATAATCTGTTTGCTGCCTTTGTCTGAGTGTAGCTCATACAGACTACCACCTAATGCCTGAGACCTAAAACTGATCCCTAATCGTTCAAGGCTATTTTCAGCAAGGCAGGGGTAGAACTGGATAAATCAATCCATTATGAACTATTGCTCTTTTCTAAATAGTGTTACAAAACAATGTACTCCCTAAAATAATAATGTGAAAGTTGAAAATAAACTGGATTAATTCCTAATATTAATTTTCAGATTGCTGATAGTCACCTTCTTCATGCTAACATTCGAGCCCAGTGCATGCATCAACGATATATTGGATAAAGTACTGGAAACAGTTTGCCCGTGCCTGAGATGTAGATAATTAACTGTGCTTTCTTGACGATCAATAATCTGTACATAATTTTCTACTGGTCTTCTACAACTCTTAATTAAGTACACCATTTGTGTCTGGTTGTGGGATATGATGTTGCTAAAGAGAATGAATAAGCGCAAGTCAACAACGGTCTCCACAACAGACGATTAGTGTTATGCTACTTCATTGGGCACCAATATGTGAGCCAAATCATGGCATGGAACTGGAGGAAGCAACAAATATGCTGAGATAGAAACATCTGGCAAACATAGCATGGCATTAGCAAACTTACAACTCCCAATTGTTCTGAAGCTTTGGACTTCCACAGTCGAAGATTTGTATCATCACTGCCAGAAACTAGATAGGTTCCGTCATATGTGTATTTCACACAAAACACCCTGCAAAGGTAAAGGGTAAATTGGTTACAACAGAACCGAATTTCTATAAGGCAAGGTATTAAAGATAAACATGGGCCCTAAGAAAAAATAAGACAGCGAACTGCTTTACAAGTAACCGAGAAGTATAAATATGCACATGCAACAAAACTGCTACATCGGTGCTACTTCGGATAATCATGGTTCGGTTGCCACGCATCAGGTACCAATCGACTCGTTCTCATACGTCTCGGTGGAGCAACATAATCAACTGTAAAACTGGTTAAACTGAAAATATTATACTGGAACCCTCAAATAAATCGATTTGCTTGGTATCCAGTAGCATAACAGGGCTTGAGGGTGATAATCCATGGTATCACAAAAATAATATCGCCAACTAGGGATAAAATAGAACTTGGGAACAAAGCAAGGAATAATGAAAAAAAAAAATAGGAACAAACCTTTGCATCCTCTTAGTATGGTATATCTCTCTGCTATGATCACCATTATAATTGAAGATCCGTACCTGCAAAAGCATTAACAAATTGGTCAATGAAAAAAATTATCTAGACATGGTTAAAAAGTGAACTAACTGTAGCGTTTTGAAAAGTCACGCCTACCGTTCTATCGTAGGAACCAGTAACAAATTCACGTCCTGTTGGTGAATAATCAATATCCATCCTGACAACACAAACCATGTAAGAATAAATTTCCACAATCACGAAAGTTGCCAATGGGCTTGATACAGACTATTTGGGGAACTGCGTAACTCAGAAAGTTCAACGACGCCAGAACGAAATAGCAACCACATGAGAAAATAAGTACGAAAATCAATATTGCAGCTTCAGTTTTTGCTTTAAAATGGATCACTGAACTATCCGTGTGATCTTCAAAATTGATAAGACAAATGCATGGTTCCAGAACACGCAACATAAAAATCTACATAATGTTTGCCCATTTTCTCTACTAAAGTATCGATCACTGACCTTTGCAGACATTTATACTTTCTAAAATCAGGACAATAGAATTTTATTTCCAAATAATACTTACACTGCTGAAACATGACCCTTGTGAACAATCTTTGCTTCATTCAGCTTTCTAGAATCAAACGAGTAACAGTTTGTATCTTCATTTGCCTAGTAACAAAAATTATCAGCACCAAACTTCTTAATTGTTCAAAAGCTCATATTTGATTCATCTATATTTGAATTTTTAATCTTACAGCAGTGAAGTTCATGGGCTCCCTAGGATTCCAGCATACTGAATTGCACCTTGTCTGCATAAGAAATAAAAAATACATTAGCGTCTCCAACTATCGATACCAAAAAACAGCAAATATTCAGCAAGGTTCCCCAAATAAGTATAAGAGCATCAAAACAAGGTAATTATTAGCATGATGAACAAAAACATGCAAATTTCAACATAACGGTTGACATAAAATTAATTGCTCTAGTTGGAATCAAAGCAGTAGTGAACTGAAACTAGCAGTCCGTTCCCATAGAGAAAAGGAATCTTTTTGGTCAGAAAGTGATCTTTCTCACATATACATTATGTTTCGTTCAGTGATGAACAAATGCTGATGTATTAACAGCAGAGTATAGAATGAGAGAGTTACATATACATTATGTTTCGTTCAGTGATGAACAAATGCTGATGTATTAACAGCAGAGTATAGAATGAGAGAGTAGACAGTATGACCTATTGTAAGTGCACTTTTAACAGTTTATGGGAACAAAGTAAATAATTTCTGTATATCAAAGTGCATAGTGTTAGCATGCTCCAGGTATCTATGATGAATTTTGAAGGTATACCAACATCGACGAAAAAGGAGAATTCAACAAACCTTCATGATTAGCTTTCTAGCCGGGGATGACATGCGTAGGTCATAAAGTGTTAAACTCCGATCACTGAAAAATTAACATAATCCTGCTTTATTAGTAGGAAAAAGAAGTTTTAAGGAGAGCAGAATACAGCATTTATAATAGCCAATTACCAACATAAAAGCCATGAATATGATGGTATTTACAAAGAATAACCAATAAAAGACAAAATATTTTATACGGAATCTCCAGCTTTACCTGGCTGACGTAATTAAGACATCTGGTTCACCAGGATTAAAGCGCACAGAAATAACTGTATCGTTACCCCATTCGAAACTATTTATTGGCTCTGACCTGTACAAGAGAAACTGCCATTGGTGGTGATGCAAAAAACAGAAACAAAATGCTGGGAATAGGCTATCAGTTATTATACCTGTTATGATCCCATATATCTACCTGAGCACCTACGGTTGCAAAAATATTTCCATCCCACTGGTGGTCAACACCCCTAAAATTTATCACAAGAGAAATGTTTCATTCAGCAAAGAAGATGAGAAAAATCTCGAAGAAGTCAAGACAGTGCAATAATGCTCTTACCAAAATGCATGCTTCCAGGTATAGACTGCTGACGGCTGTAAACCACATCAGTAAGTTAAGAAGTGTGACGAATAAAGCAAATAAATTGAAGCATCCATCCGCAGCATACCTGGGAAGAATCTCCAATAGCATCGTTAGTGTCCATCATCTTACGCATAGGATCTTTCCAGAGTCGAACACTGCAATCATAGATGGATAAGCACATAGTAAGATCAGGGACACTGACAAACATTCACCAGTCACACACTCGAACTTCAATATTTTACAATTGGAAGTTTAACACATTTTTACCTGTGTACAGCATAAATCAATATGTTAGTGGAATTTCTCCTAACCTATATATGAATCCATGTACAGAACAGACTATATGTTTTTGGTGGTGCTTACTCTTGTGGCAGCTTTAAGCTAAAGCTCAAATCCTATGTATAATGCCGTACAAATACATATTCAACAAAGACAACGATTTGACTATTCCTGGGACATAGTGAACATTAATCTCTAGGTATAGACTATAGAAACATCCAATCGCAAAACTCATGGCAGCGAGTGAACACTTCTGGGATTTAATTGTGTATCTTGAATCCATGTATAATAAGCGAAAAAGAAGTGACATCCGCAATTTCACTTACGTGCTGTCAACACCACATGATATCAGAAGATCGCCATCGGTAGATGTTGCCAAACCTTTCACAGCACCCTGATGTCCAGGGAACTGGCAGATTGTCTTCCTGTTTTTGTTGTTGTACAAGAAATTAAAATTGCAGTCACAAGTGATAGTGAACTATAAAGAAAATCTCAGTTCATAGTGCATTGGTTGTACCTTGCAGCAATGTCCCATAGTCGAATATCTGCAAACAAACAAAAGGTACGGTTTACAACTTCCAGTACAAACTTAGACTTGATTAAAAAAGATTTATTTTAATCAAATTTAAATAAATGAAGTGAAAACATCAGCTGTAATACAAGATTGAACAAAAAAATGGGTTCGAAAAGGCAACAAACCAGATGTTACTGTGCATAAAAGGGGTTGGCAATCATGCTCTAGTTTCAGAAACAGGGCAGAACTACAAATTCACTAGATACAGTAACAACAATAAGTCAGTGCCAAAAATAATAAAATGTACTAACACAATTATTAGTACTCAATGTTCAGTCACTCAAACTGATACTCTGTCCAGATCATAGAAACAGGCCATTTTTGGTTATGCAACTAAACATTGCAGACTGCCTATCAACACCCTCAAATATTTAGATTGCACACATGAGAACAATGTGTAGATTCGTCTTGAACAGTACGTCCATAGTGGTCAAATATTCATTTCAGGGCCATGCCCATGTCTAAACCAGCTTCTTAGGTGAACTGAGGGGTACCGAATTAGACTCCTTGCTCTTCAATCCTAACTTAACAAGAAAATTCAAGCAATGACTCCGTCTAACAAAATAAGTCCCAACAATCCAACAAGCAGTAACATCAATGTGTCTGCCAAGCCATTCACATGAACCATTAACTTTCCATAGGTAAATTCCTGAGAACGCTATGATAGTTGAGACACAATAGTGAATTACAAACTTGCCATCAGAATGTTCAGATATGATGGAGCACAATAGCACATAAACTGCGGATCACCAGAGCGAGATGATACTCTCGATGGTCCACATAAAGTATTCTTTGCAACAGATAGAAAATGTTCCAGGCCTTATTCCAGTTTTTACATGCATCCAAAGTGAGTATCATGTTGTGTTTTAATTAATCAGTACAATAAATTCTAGTAGGTGGGCCAGTCATGAGAAGTTTGTAACAAGACTCTAACGTATTCAGGCATCAAAGTTAGTGACTCCTGAGGTGCAAACTAAAAAGCACAGCAACAACAGATCGTATGTTATACTTCACTGCCTTGAGATTAGTTAGCTACTTGACAGAAGGAGCAAATAAAAATGCATAAAACACACACTGAGACAAAAGCAGCAAGCTAGTGCAGATTCATGATAATTACCCCCGTCCATTGAGCCAGAAAACATAGCTTTCAAATAATTGGAGTTTTTCGCCATGCACGAAACTGCATCAATGTGACCGTCCATTGCTCCAACAAATGGCTTGGCAAATATCTGAAATGGAGAGCAGCAAAAACCAAATGAGAATAAACAATAAACAGCTAATTCAAAGAAGGAAGATGAGACATACCTTCTCTAACTTTGCAGCATTAAGGGCCCGAGTGTACTCAACAGCTTTTTCTTGGCTACGAAGTGCTGGATCATAATTGCGAAATACTTTCTGTTGGGAATAAAAGGTGCAACAGAGATTGTCATTTATCAGCAAAAAATAAAGCAATCTTCAGGCCAAAGCAAGCGAGCAGACAACTTTTATAAGACCTGAATAAACAGCTGGCAATGGCAACCAATTAAACTTTCTGAACTTTTTCTCTCTGTGTGTGGGTGGGTGGGGGGGGGGGGGGGGGCAGCTTGAACGGCAGCTATCATGCAGTGGCGGAACTAGGGGGACCAGCAGGGGCCTTGGCCCCCCTTATGCATGCTACATCAAGTCATACATAAGCCTCGTTAAAAAAACGATTATTAGTGAAAAATAGCATGTTTTGGCTCCCCCTAATGAAAAAAATTCAGTTTTGGCCCCCCTTAAGCTTAATTCCTGCTTCCGACATTGCTATCATGCTACTACTCCCTCTATCCCAAATTAGATGTCATAGATTTGTCATAATATGAATGTATCTAGACGTATTTTAGTGTATAGATACATCCATATTTTGACAAATCTACGACACCGAATTTGGGATGGAGGGAGTATATATTTAGTCAATACTTGACCAACAGGATTGATGACTACCAAATGTTAATACGTTTTCCCCCAACGGAAACTGAACTCTGAGAGAGACAACTCCTGTAAGTATCAAACTGATGATTGACCAAAGTGGATTAGCGAGAAGGGGTCAATTTGGCCCCTCAAAATAACTTCACCGTTTTCGTTTTCATTTCAAAGTGAGATCTAACAATTTAATTTAACTACATATAATGGTAGAAGTACCAACATCTGTAGTTGCACGCAAACAAACTCTGTGCTTCGACACTGTTGTTATTTCTTATCTACAGAATTAGTACGAATACCGTACACTCGGCTGAACGCAAACCAACCAGTCCAAAGCTACAACATATCGAAGCAGGAGCATAGTCAACAGAAACAGCGAATGAATAAGTGCTTCACCTGCAGGTCCTGGCTACGCTCGCGCGTGAAATCGTCGGTCGAGCGCGATATCACCTTCACCCTCATCGCGACCGCCGATGCAGCGAGGCAAGGAGCTCGGCGAGGAGACGGGGCAGGGGCGCGAAGAATCCGCAGGCGAAGGTGCGGGGCTAGGGTTTTGGGCCGTGTAGGCTTCTCCTCCTCTAAACCCCGGTTGCCACCCGCCGCCGCCGCCGTCGAGGGAAACAAAAGGGTGAAGAGAAGAGGCTTTCGGAGCGAAGGTCGGGGGCTTAGGGCGCTCAGGGTCGTAGTCTCGTGGAATCAACAGATTTCACGGGCCCATCAGGCCCATTGAGTACACCCCAAGACCCATTTGATGGCCCGATCAGACCTATGAATGGCCCAGATTGATTCCCTTTATTTGCAATAATTACAGCATTGCCACTCGAGCACAGGCTAGCCGGAAACACCCATCTCGCCTCGACTCCTCCCGTCTCGGCAAGACACGATGGCCGCCGCCGCCAGGTCGCTGCTCCGCTCGTCCGCTACGCTTCTCCGCGCTGCTCCGGCGAGGGCTTCTGGCTCTGCGGCTCGACCGTCCCTTCGTCGCGCGTTGGGTGCGCCCCCTCGCCTCCTCAGGTACGACCTCGACCACCGGTCAGCCATGTCCCCCTTAATATGCACCGATTGTGATGGCTCTGGTCGTTTTGCAGGTTGCCCGTCGAGGCGAGCTTCTGCGTGGAGTCTCTGCTGCCGCTGCACAGCGCCACCGCTGCGGCGAGGATGACGTCTATGCTCGCTGTGCCCGGCCGAGGCATCGGGTGGCTCACGGAAGGTGAAACTGAAACTACCCTCCTCTTCAGATGTGTATATAGTTCAGACAATGCACTAGATTTGTGTTGATATCAACCGTATGCCAATAGTGTGCCCGTTGTCCCCAACAATCCAGCTCAAGCTAAACGTTGTAGTTGCATTAACCTGCCATAGCTGATCCCAATGTGCAGAAGAACATTGACTTGCACTAATTTAGTCTTGGTATAACATTGGTCCAAATGCGCATAACGATCTCTTTGTATCATTAGCCTCATTCCTTCCACATCTGCTATGCACTACATACATAAATCAATAGATGCATTCACAATTATCTCTGACATGTTTCCAGCATTTAGTTTCATGTTAACATCATTCTCCAGTCCTGTTTCTAGTTTGGTTGACGAAAGACACCCATTTTTTTCTGTTTTTCTTTACATTTCTTGTTGTAGGGAAAGACGAAACTAGATGAAGACCACCTGGGGATTGGGGAAAGGTGACCACTAAAATATCTCCACCATTTTATTGAAATATTAGTTGATGCCATGTCACTTTACAATCTTAGACGATTACCAAACCTTGTTCCAGTGTGTGTAAAAATGCATTATTGAAACAACTTATTGTTAAACGATAACTTTGTTTGGGACTCATGTACACCTTTTTAGAGCAAGTTTGTAGAAGAAGGTAAAAATAATTTACAAGAAAATGCAAGAACTGGTACATAAGATGTAGGATCTTTTCAAGCTTTCACCATTTCCAAAATGGGATGATGACGGTTCATTTTATTGGAAGATTTCCTACTAAACTTAGTGAATATGGCTCCTAATTCTGCTCGTAAGAATGATATACTCCTTGACAAAGCATGCATTGGAGCAAAATATAACAAATTGATGATAGGTGTTACTAGTCATTTACCTAAAAAATATCAGAGAAGTTGTACAGAATATGTATTGGGGTGGTATTGTAGAAACGAACTAAGAAATAATGCATAAGCTCTAAGAGGACTAACTCACTAAAGCTCTGTTGTCGCATTAACTCGTAGCAGCTCCCCAAGACAATACAAATTGCAGGGTAATGTTTTTTTTTTTAACATGGAGTATAAAGTATTACTGTACAAATGGATTCTTCCCATGGCTCTTCATCTGATACTGCATAAAGAAAAATATATGTTTGTGCCTCATCTGTTACTGGGAAAACAGGTTTTAAATCTTATGTTCTTTCCTTCTAACATTGTATAGAAACTTAGAATTTTTGACATTTGGTTATGGTGTACTATGAAACACTTCTTTCCTTTCAACATTGTATAGAAACTTAGAACTTTTTACATTTGATTATGGTGTACTATGAAACACCCTGGACAAAGAGTAACACTCTAGTCATGTTTTTATATACACCCTTCTTAAATTTGTATAACACTGCTGACGATTTATTATTTTGTTGATAACAGCTGAAATTGATGACGTATGATGCTGACCTGCCCAGGGAGCCAGAAGATTACTAGTCTTTCAGGATGAGTTGACAAGAAAGGAAGCATGATTTTTTTTTCTGTATGTGAACTATGAAGAATTATTGAATAAATTGATCTAAGATGTTGCTTCACTTCATTTTGCTCATCCTTATTTGATAGAGAATCGTGCCAGTGATTCAGAAGTTTGGGTCGCTAGCACACGAATAATATGCTTGATTGTTTTTATCTGTTTGTTTGGTTTGTCAGCGTGATCTTGTATAGACGGTGTGGCTTTGTGTCAAGCGTTATTTGATCCTTGTAGTCTACAATTGTCTATCTCATTCATCTTGTATGGGAAACATCATTGTTTCAGTAATGCTCCTATAAAGACTGGAATAATATTTACATAGACAGACGTGGCAAGAAGTATGCTAAGGCCCGGTATTCACATGTCTTCCTGTGCACTACATAACTCGATAACAACATGATCTGAAATCATTTACAAGCAATTTCTGTAAGTACTAGTCTGTATTATTACGAAGAAGTAGCTAATTTAGGTAGGAAATGATCCTGCATTTCCTCAGTCTGATAATTAGATAAGAACTTCATGCAAATGGGTGGCTCGATTTGGAGAATTGAAAGTATTGCCGATGGCAATGCAAAAAGTCCATCTCCACAGATTAAACCTGATGCTACAACAACTGAAAGCATATTTGCATTTTTCTTGTCCTTTTTCTTCCAGATAACTAATAGTAGACTCCCCATGGCCATGTCTATCGCGATATTTGGTCCAATTAAGAATGGAATAGCCATAGCCATGGCGTTTGGAATGTAATTTCTCACCTTCCACTTCTTTGCTTTGGCTATTGCTGCCAGGCAATCCAAGAAAAATGCCACAAAGAAGAAAGCTATACAGAACATCATGGAGTGTTTTGGAAGTATCTTGGTTCCTTCAACGCTTAAAACTGCGAGCCCACGGTATGCGGTGGCCAAAGGAGCCGAGAACACCGATCCAGCTTCTCCCAGATGCTCTTTGCCGACAAGTTTTTGGAAGGACATGAAGACAAGCGGGTTGATCAAGCAACCAAGCGAAGTCCCAATGGCTTGGCTTACGAACATGGACAGTGGCGAGGTGAGTGTGAGGTATCCTGTCTTGAAGTCATGCATGAGCTCAGCGGCATTGCCAATGATCATCAACATGACACCACACGCAGCAAGACCAGCAATGGTGCCACCAGCAGCTTCACCGACCCATGCCCCAACAATGAAGATAGCGAGCTTTCCATAGACAGATGCGAGGGACCAGTCACACAATCCAGAAGCATATGAATTGCAGAATGCCAGGATCGGAGCGGCAGCGTATAATAAGGCCACGTGGTAATATCTTATTTCTGGGAAGATGTGTGGCACAAAGATTGCTGAGACGGCTGCGAAGAGGATGTAGCCAGCAACTGCGACATAGTCTGACAGCCCTTCGTTCAGAAAGATTGTGTTCCTGCGATGATCATCATAACTAGGAGCTTTTTTTTCATCATCATCTAGTATGTTGGTACCGCCAAGATTCTGTTCCTGGCGATTCTTGTTGAAATGGTTCGCAGCTCTTATGGTGATTGAACCCAGCTGGAACAGGCAGTCCCCAAGCACCATGGATATGCCCATGGGCACCTGTTTCATCGATGCAGCAGGGTATGGTGAGTGAAGTGCAAAGACTGAAACTTATGGTGAAGTACCAACTACTGTAAACTTCAAACAGATGAAGTTATGTTGCTAACCTTGTATCCATTAATTCCCCTGAAGTTTGTGGGCGAAGGATCGGTGTACCATTTCCCTTTCTTGGTCTGGAGGGTTGGCCATAGGATAAAGGAAGTAATGGTAGATCCGAAAAGCATCGAGAAATTTACCACGGCGGGGCAGATCATGCCCACGCCGACGAGACTCGCGGAGAAATCGAAGTAAAATTTCTGTTTATATGCCGTCAATCCGAACATAGGAAATTCTTGGAATCCACACCCACTTCCTCCGTGTAGATCCACTGGAAGGATGCCCACGAGAAGCTCGCAACAATGGCTTTGAACATAGCGAGCACTTGCAATCTAAGGAGAGAAAGGAGAGAAGACAATGATGCCGGTTAAACTTACAGACGGTGGAGTAGTAAAGAACCAACGGTCTCTGACCAAACAGCTTGCAAAATGGCATAGTATTTATTTACTTTGCTGTTGCAGCCCCCGCTGGTGTATGAAAGCTGTTTACGATTCCGGCGATGGCTGAACCAGTTGGATACATCAGTTTGTAGTCCAGTATCATGACCTGCCCAAAAATGACGAAATATCTTCAAAATCGATTTAAAAAACACGATTATCACGGTATTGAAGAAATGCGGCGAGTTTTGCTTGCTGTGTGATAGATAATAGCAAAAAAAAAATCGATCGGATATTGGTGATTCTTGGTCGGAAATGGTTTATTTTCTTCCTCACCTTCCGTAATGGGAGAGTGCAGAACAAGCTGGCGAAGCTGACGAGGCCGAGGAACGCCATGACCTTCCCCGGGTGCAGCTCGTACACGTCCCGGCCGGTGCCTGTCCCGCCGGCTGATTTCGCCACCGTCTCGGTCATCGCAAGCAGATAGGTCGAGAACCCACCTGCAAAATCACGGCCAGCTACTGAGAAAAGCTCAACGAAAAAATGGTGGAAATGGCAATGCGATAATCGCGTGGCCGGCCGTACCGTAGAAAGACAGGGTGGCGCAGGAGATGATGCACGTCTGGAGGACGACGTTCTCCTGCCTGGTGAAGGGCTGGGAGGCGACGCCGCACCGGGCGAGCAGGCGCGTCCACGTCTTGATGACGAAGAAGCCCAGCAGGCTCGCCACGATGTTGAACGCCGGCCCGACGCCTGCCGTCAGGCCGATCCGCATCGACATGAAGGTGAGCACGGTGCCCAGCACCACGCTCGCGAGCACCGACCGCGCCGTGACCTGCCGCCACCACGGCGGGAGCGCCTGCCCCGCGAACGCCACCTCCACCGACGGCTGCTCGTCATCGTCATCATGTCCGGCAGGGGCAACAGCCGCTCCGTTTTCTGCCTCCGCATGGTCGCCGGCGACGGCTGCCATGCTTTGCCTGAGTGGGTATTATTCTCAGCCGCGAGTTTTGAGCACGTTCACCAAAAGTGCTGGCCTTGCTAGGCCTTGCCTCTTTAACCGTCGCCAACATAAGTATTGCTTTTTATAGGGAATATGTAACGGAGAACTGCAGGGTTCTGGTTTTGGCGGAAGATTGTCTTCGTTGGAAGATTTCGACCAAAGATCGATGTGAACACAGCGCAGCGAATACATACAATCAACATAACGTAACAGCAAATAACAGCCATGACATAGTAGGCAATTAAATTCCATTGATTCTCTAAGAACTCAAGTGCATCATGGAGAGGAGCCACGCATAGCTTCTCCCATTACAGCAACACAAGCAGTGCCAAGAGGAATCACAATCAGTAAGATAGCTCAGTTTAATCCACGGAACATTCTAACTTAAGTGATGATACAATCTTGCTCTTATCTACTACCATCATACGAAATAAGCAAGCTTAGCAAAGGCTTCAGAATATTCATTCATAGTACTTCACTTTTATGGCAGGAAAAGGGCTCTGGAAAACTTCCAACAATTACTCGGCCACGTTAACCAATTCATACTCTACTTGTGATAGGTTGTTCTCTTCGTTCACTGTAAAGTTGGCAGGTTCAGCTGAGTCCACTCGTCCCCACTTGTCCACAGCAAGCCTCATGGAACTTTTGAACATGTCAATTTTAGCGTTGCGCAAGATCGCTGTGGCACCAAGCTTCAACAGGTCAACTGCATTGGGAGAGTAATACTATCAGTCCATGGTACATGCATAATCAAATATATCGTGAATCTTGTACGATGACTGTGGTACATATAAAATATTAACAAATCTTGTACAATGACCACAAGAAACCAAAAAAGAAATATGTGAATAATGGCATGACTGTGGATTCCTAGCATATTTCTGAAGGCCGTGGTTTTTAAGGCGGTAAAACATTCCAAGGCGACTAACCCACACCTTACCTTTTAAGCGCCCAAGGCGAGGCAGTAAGGCGACGCCTTAGACATTGCAGGAAAAGACGAATAAGCAGTTCTACACTTATATTACTAGGGAAAATAGCAACAACTAACTCCCAGCGGCCCAAAAGCACATCTAGTACTCCTCCCGTGACCTAATTCCACTATCTTCCTTCCCTTCTTCCCCACCACAGTCGCCACACACCTTCTGCTCCCTTTCCTCGTGGTAGCAGCATACAACCCTCAAACTCCTAACTCCTCTTCATGGCCACACCATTCAACCTCACCACAGCATCCTTCACCTTCACAGCAGCAGAGTAGATCAGGCAAGGGAAGGTGACCACAGAACCAGGTGCACAACGGGATGCTCGCTGGTCTGCCAGGAGCAGCCACAGCGACGGTGCAGCGAGGAAGAGGCAGCGGCAGAGATCTCTTATGATGCTGGACACTTAAGTAAGGCAAACCGTACGCTTCATGTCTAAGGCAGTTGCAAAAAAAATGGTAGTACTCTTGCTGCTTTCCGACTATGCAATTAACTAACAGATGAAAAAAGTGAAGCCATTATGCTTTCCCATCCGTTACTTCTCCACTCCCTGAAATTAAGCTCATTGCCTGCGCTTGATAAAAAATATGTGATATCTGACAAGATGCACAAACCAAGTGAACTATCACTATGTCCCTTCAACTTTACAAGCATCCAAGTCCCATAAACGTGTATAGCCAGATCACAAACAGATACATACTCCCTCCATCCACTTTTAATCTACATTCTACAAGTTTTAAGACAAATTAGCAAGTCATTTAAAATTACTACCTAGATATGTGAACAACCAATCCAAGACACATTAAAGATGATGACATCCAATAGGAAAATCAAGACTGCATCGTTTTCTGTGTTGGTGTTGATTACCGAGGAGAGAATTAATGCGCAGAGCCTAGGATGTAGATTAAAAGTGGACAAATTTCTAGTCTAGAACGTAGATTAAAAGTGGACGGAGGAAGTATAAGATCAAAGGACAAAGTAACTGCACTATTCGTATGGTATGCAAGATGTTTTCACGCATGTAATGGTGAAATTATAGCTCAAGTAGACACTCAAAAGAATTAACAATTATAACAATCATCCAAACTTAGAAGCCTACAGCTATAAATATAATGCCCTCATTTGGATATGCAGAAAAAAACACCACAATAAAATATGACAAAAGTATTGTGCTGTTTCAGAATAATACCAAATGTGAACACAATTCAACTGTGCAGATGGTCCACAAAACAGCAGATGACTTTTGTTAGGTGTGCAGCCAACTAATTGTACTTCAAATTTTATTGGACCTTTTTCACTCTATGCATCACTAAATTTTTATATTTAGTTTCATAATTATTTTGGAATATAAACTTCCGTAGAGGTCATCAAAGACTGGTTGTTTTAAGCATAATATACCTGTTGATCCTTCCAGTGTGTTAATTTATCAAAATCCATTGGATCAATTACTAGGCAGATGTTGATAGCAGCACTTTGTTAGTTCGAGATTCTAATGATAAGGCCTGCTGTGCTTAACAGTGCAACTTATGAGTGCCAAGTAGTGGAAATCAGGGAAGAGCAAAGTTCTATGCTCCCACCGTCTAAGAAAACTATAATGCCAGCCATCAGGATCACGGGATAGCCATCTAATCATATAACATGTGACTTAAATAAACTGTAAAAGGAAGTGGCTTCCACACCTATTGGTATAGAAAAAAGAGATATATGCCCTCTTCTCCTGTCGTCACCACTACTGACCTACAAAAAAATTACCCCCGGCAGAATAAAAAACTAAACTAAATAACAGGAAATCACGTTCAAAGACGAAGCGCCTAGCAAAACTACAGAACCACGTTAGAGATTATTATCTACGAATCCAAACAGATCAGCGGACGACCACCCGGTCCGAATAAATCTATCATAAACAACTAATGCCAGCGGTAAGGAGTGGCAACCCAATCACCTTGGTCGTTGCGGGCAGTGAAGATGATGCAACCAGTCTCGTCGCCGACGAGGCACTCGGCGATACGGGGAGCGCGGGCAGAGGAGGAGGCCGGAGCACCAGGGCGCACGCGGCCTGGGACGGGATTGGCGCTGACGACCTTGACTAGGAGGTTGTGGCCGTTAGTGCCCGGCTTGAGCTGGTCCACCTTGACAAACACGGGCTTCCTCAGCGCCGGCTTCTCGCCTACCTGGGAGGCCGCTGTCGACATCGCCGCCGGAGGTGGTGGTAGGGTGGTTTCGGATCGAGAAGGGTGCTCGTGGGGGTTTGCGGGGGTGGTTAGGAAACCCTAGAGTTCGGGTGGGGAGTGGAGTGTTGGTGGAAGAGGGGACGGGAGGAGGGCAAGGCATGTTGTAGTACGGGCTTTGGCTTGCGTGCATTGGGCCTGATGACCTGATCTATGTAATGGGCTCCGGTCTCATACTACAGTTCAGTGACCCGGCGATCCTGCCAGTAATGGGCTCCTGTCCAACTCCCAACAGCTGATATAAAATTGCCGATTGTCACATGGTGATGGAGTCACCACGTACGACCTAGTTTTTCTAGGGTTTGGCGACTCCAAGGCGATCTGACGCCGGCGAGGTTTCGAACCTGATCCCCCCGTCGTTTCTCCTCTCCGCCCACTTCTCGGGCTGATTAAGGGGCTGCCTCGCGCAGCTACCCGGCCTTGGTTGTGGTGGAGGGCACGGACAGCGGGGAGAGAGGATTTCATGGCTGGTAAGATGGCAACGGAGGCGGAGGGGATACCCAAGTTTCTGGAGGTGGATGATCTGCTAAGCAAGCTTAATCTCAGCGAAGCGGAGCGGGATGAGGTGGTTTTGGCCAAGGCGGACAGGGTTGATCTGCCAGAGGTCAAGTGGATGGCGGTAGCAAAGCTGCTCACCGTGAAGGTTTTCAGCGAGCAGTCGTTGGAAAGGACGATGAGGGCGGCCTGGAGCGCGGCGAAAGACGTTCTGTTTCGCCGGATTGAACCGAATCTGTTCATAGTGCAGGCTTCCTGCCTAGGGGATTGGAACCGGATTATGAACGAAGGGCCCTGGCTGTTTAGGGAGTGCGCGTTGATGCTCGAGGAATTTGATGGATCGACGAGCAGACCATCAGTGATACCACACAAGGTGCAGGCGTGGATCCAAATTCATCGGATTCCACCCTTGTATCGAACCGAGAAGATTCTGAAGATGCTAGCATCTAAAGTGGGCGAGGTTGTTAAGGTAGAGGTGCAGGCAATCTCGGGCGCCAATGGTGACTTTCACAGGGCACGAGTAAACCTGCTGGCGGACAAACCTCTGCAGAGGGTAGTCTCGTTCATGCCAGAAGGGAGTGCGAGAATGTTGCTTTTGATCCAGTACGAGAAGATACCAAAGTTTTGCAATTATTGCGGTCGGATGGGTCATGAACACTTGGAGTGCGGCACGGGAGAATTCAGAGAAGAGGACTTGCAGTTTGGCAATTGGATGTTATCACCAGAGGTGTCCTGGCATGCTGGCACGCCTCGAGTGAGGAAGGGCTACGCCCCTCCTGTGGATGGAGGAAGGGGGGGACGGAGTTTTGGAGGCGATCGGGGGCGGTTCTCAAACCGTGGAGGTGGACATGGGCGCTCTGCAGGTCATCGAAGCGGAGCCGCAGCTGTTTGGAAGGAGAGGGAGACAGAGAGCTCAGAAAACATCAGAAGTTTCCAGAAAAAGCGCAACTCAGGTGATGCGGGGCTGGAAGATGGGGGTACCGATGCACTCGCGGACACTGCGTCAAGCCCTTTGAAGCCGGTCCAGGAGGCGCAGGAGGGGATCACGAAACCATCGGTACAGAAAAAGCTTGACATGGGCAATACAAATGACCTGGCACTAGTTCTTGTTCCTCCAGCACCGCCACAATACATCAGGCAGAAGGAACTGAAGAGGCAGAAGAAAACGGAGGTAGGAGAGACACAGAAGAATGGAGGATCGGTAAAGGAGGCGGGCTCCCGTGTGGAGGTCCGCCAGTTGCAATGAGTTGCTTATCGCTAAACTGTCGCGGACTCGGCAACGCCGCGACAGTTAAGGAACTCCGTGATCTAGCAAGGAGTTTTGCCCCCTCGATACTATGTGTACTGGAAACTCAAATCCATAAATCGAGGGTTGAAGGATTGAAGTCCACGTTAGGTTATGATTACGCTTTTGCTGTAAGCAGTAGGGGCCGGAGTGGAGGCCTAGGAATTTTCTGGAATAAAGAAACAATGATTGAAATCTTACCGTATTCGCAATATCACATTGATACAATAGTGAGAGAAAGCACGGGTGAACCGTGGAGATTTACCTGCGTTTACGGGGAAGCACAGACCAGGGAGAGACATAAAACCTGGGATATGTTGAAGTTCATCAAGGCATCATCAGACTTACCATGGGTCTGTATGGGGGACTTCAACGAAGTTTTACACCGTTCGGAACACGTGGGCACTCAGGAGAGAAGCCATGCGCAAATGGCAGGATTCCGAGAGATGGTGGATGTGTGTGGTCTACGAGACCTGGGATATGAGGGACGGAGTTGGACCTTCGAGAAGCGAGTTGCAGGGGGTTCGTTCTGCAGAGTACGGCTGGATAGAGCCCTAGCAACTTCGGATTGGAGCGCGAGATTTCCACATGCAACAGTCAAGAACCTAATAGCGACGGCATCAGACCATGGCCCGATCTTGTTGAGCTGGAGACAGGACGGTGGATTCCGGCAGCGAGGAAGGAAGGGCTTCAAATACGAGATAATGTGGGAGGAACATGAGGAGTTCTCTCCTCTGGTTACCGAGTCGTGGAAGGACGCAGGTGATGCACAGAATTTACAACAGCTACGTGATAAGCTAACAGTATTTGCTGCGGGTTTGGACGGATGGGGACGAGCTAGTTTCGGCCATGTGAGGCTCGAGCTGGGTCGGTTGAAAAGGGAGCTGGAACACTTACAATCGGACCCCCAGAGATTGGGGCCTTCGCATGCGGAGACAAAAATAACAGACCGGATCGTTGAACTAAACCACAGAGAGGAGATAATGTGGCAGCAGCGCTCTAGGGTACAATGGCTCTCGGCGGGTGATAAAAACACTAAGTTTTTTCACCTACGAGCTAGTGCAAGGAAGAGGAAGAACAAAATTACACATCTGCGCCAACTGGATGGGCAAGTGATCAGCGATGAGAGGGAGTTGAAGAGCCACGCAATGGATTTCTATAAAAATCTGTACACGACCGAAGGGACAACAAATATGGATGCAGTACTGTCCACTGTCCCTTCAAGGGTTACGCCGGCGATGAATGACATCCTGCTGGCGCCATACAAGGAGAGTGAAGTCAAGGAAGCTTTGTTTCAAATGTTTCCTACTAAAGCGCCAGGCCCGGATGGTTTTCCTGCACATTTTTTCCAGAGATACTGGGACGTGTGCGGGACAGAGGTGACCGCAGTGGTGCTGCGGGTTTTGAAAGGGGATGATGATCCAAAGGTAATAAATAACACTTTTGTTGTTCTTATCCCTAAGGTGGCGAGCCCGGAGGAGCTGGGACAGTTTAGACCCATAAGCTTGTGCAACGTGATATACAAGATCGCATCGAAAGTGGTTGCAAACAGGCTCAAGAAATTACTCCCGGAGATTATTTCAGAGGAACAATCGGCGTTTGTTCCAGGGAGGTTGATTACAGACAACATCATCACAGCATATGAGTGCTTACATTTTATGAAGAAGAAGAAAGCGAGGAGTTTGAGGTGCTGTGCTTTGAAGTTGGATATGAAGAAGGCTTATGACCGGGTAGAGTGGAACTATTTGAGTGCAATTATGTTGCGGCTAGGGTTCCACAGGTTGTGGGTGGACATGATCATGAGGATGGTCACATCGGTTTCGTTCTCGATCCTCGTCAATGGAGACAGAGCAGATAGCTTTGTTCCTTCAAGGGGAATCCGTCAGGGTGACCCAATTTCCCCCTATCTCTTTCTTTTGGCAGCAGAGGGCCTTTCGTGCCTTTTAAATTCCAGAAACGAGTCATCAAGCTTAAGTGGTATTAAAGTGACACCGTCGGCCCCGATGGTAAGTCACCTTCTCTTTGCAGATGACAGCCTGCTGTTCTTTAGGGCGAATCGGGAGAATGCGGAGGAGATCAAATCTGTGCTGGATATTTACTGCAAGGCCTCAGGGCAGCAGGTAAACATGGACAAATCATCTATTCATTTTGCAAAAGGTTGTTCTCAGTTAATCCGTTCAGAGATCATGGATCTACTTGATGTACATAATGAGGCGTTGAGCGAGAAATATCTAGGTATGCCTTCTGATGTGGGTATAGCATCAAACAATGCTTTCAAATACCTGAAAGATAGGGTGTGGAAGAGAGTACAAGGGTGGATGGAGATGTTACTATCATCCGGTGGTAAGGAGGTACTCATAAAGTCCGTTGCACAAGCTATACCAACCTATTCTATGTCCTGCTTTAAGCTACCGAGAGGGCTATGTGAGCATATCAATGGCTTACTTCGGAACTTTTGGTGGGGAAGTAAAGCAGGGAAGAGAAAGACATGCTGGGTAGCATGGGAGGAGATGACTAAACCCAAGCATATGGGTGGATTGGGATTCAGGGATATAGAATTATTCAATTTATCTCTTCTGGCAAGACAGGCATGGCGTATGATGCAGGATCCACATACGTTGAGTGCCAGAATACTCAAAGCAATTTATTTCCCACAGAGGTCCCTTCTGGAGGCAGAATTGGGATCATCTCCATCGCGTGTATGGAGAGCGATTGTGGAGGGGAAAGAGGTGCTAGCACAGGGACTTATCCATAGAATTGGTAATGGAGAGGACACGAATATTTGGAACACAAATTGGCTACCAAGGGACGGAATGTTGCGGCCTATTTGTTGCTCGGAAGAGGATCCTCCACAGCAAGTCAGTGAGCTAATTGATCATCATACGAGATCATGGGACTCACAGAAGGTACGCCAGTTCTTATTACCGATGGACGCGGAGATTATCCTTAACATCCCGCTACCATCAAGAGATCAAGGAGACTGGTGGGCATGGCACTACGACAAGCGTGGCATCTTCTCTGTGCGATCGGCGTACAGGATGCTTGTGCATACGCGTGAGAGGAGGACAGCATGGTTGCTTGAGCAGCCAGGATCGTCGAACACAAGGCAAACGGAAAACGAGTGGTCTGAACTGTGGAGGGTTAAGGTGCCATCCAAGTTAAAGATTTTTCTATGGAGACTTGCCAAACAAACCCTTCCATCTGCGGAGTTACTCCACCACCGAAACATGGCGCTGCATAACTCGTGCGCTTTGTGTGGAGCTCTGGACACATGGAAACATGCTCTTTTGGAGTGCAATATGGCAAGGAGTGTGTGGGCTTTACTTCCTGAGGAGATGGTGGAGGTACTAGTGAATATCCAAGAACCGGATGCCAGGAGCTGGCTAGCTGGGATGATAGGTGCTCTCGATCAGGAAGAAGTGACTAGGACGGTGGTCACGTTATGGGCCATCTGGTACGCAAGGAGGAAAGCAATCTATGAGGATAGCTATCAAAGCCCGTTGTCCACGCTATGTTTCATCGACAGGTTCATTGCGGACCTGGGAGCTCTGAAGAAGCAACCGATTGTTGCTCAAGGGGCGGCGAGGCGGGAGCCACGGTGGTGCGCACCACCTGCGCAGGTGGCAAAAATCAACGTCGACGCGGCAATCTCCAAGAACACAGCCAAAGCCGCGATTGCAGCGATCGCAAGAGATTCGGACGGCAACTTCTTGGGTGCTTCCGCAGTACTCGTGGAAGGAGCTGCCGAACCAGAAATCATGGAGGCTCTAGCCTGTCGAGAAGGAATGTGTCTGGCCAGTGATCTATACCTCCAGCAGGTCAGGCTAGCGAGCGATTGTGCTAACGTAATACGCAACATCAAAGAAGGGTCGATTCTCGGTCAGTATGGCCAGATAGTTGAGGAGATTATTTCGTCGAAATTAGCTTTCAGTAATGTTGAGTTCACCCATGAGAATCGTCGCTCCAACGTCGAGGCTCAGGCGCTAGCTAAGAGCTCACTGTATCTTAGTGCGGGTCGTCATTTTTGGTTTCACAGTCCACCTTTTGGTGTTTGTACGAATATTCTGAATAATTGAATAAAGAGTGGTGTTTTCTCAAAAAAAAAAAAGCTGATATAAAATTGGGCACGATTCATCCATCAGCTGCCCCCAAAATAAATTCAAGCATTCCAAATTTTCATAAAAAAATTGAAGTAAAACATTCGAACTTAAAAAAACTAGACCATGAACTAAAATAAACATCCTACATTTTTATACAACATTAACTAGAACGTGGAACCAACATTCCTTTGAACTAAAACAAACTAAACACCACCTTCATCCTCCGAATTCGGACTCTTCACTCGAACTCCACTCAAAAGATTCAGAACTGGAGTCCAAGTTGATCACCTCCTCCTCCTTGACCCTCACCATCGAGGGTCCAGCCCCGTCGGAAGACTACCTCTTCATGTCGCGCTTTCAGAAGAACTCCTGCTCGTAGTGCACGAAATTTGGATTCTCCCACGCAAACCTCGCCCATGCTTCGTCATCACTCTCCGGGATGTTTGTTAGTTGCTTCAAGCTCACCGGGCGAGTCTTTATCTTCTTCATCGGTGGGGCCACGAAGATCGCATCCTGGAGAGTTTCGACGTCTTGGAAATTGAGCTCTTCGAGGGTGATACCGAGTTTCCACCCGACGACATGTAGCATCTCACCTTTCAATAAAGGTAGAATACATGTGTTATGTGCTAGTCTCTGGATCAATGCTAGCACCACTGTACAAAATTTAAAGTATCATTGCATAAGCATCAAAATTATTACTCCAGAATAGCCAAGTATAGCTTTATTACAAAGTGCATAGCCTTAAAGGCTAGCAAAACCCGAAGTTTCTAACAGTAGAAATAAAGTAGCAATGAGTCTACATCTTCAAGCATGTCCACAAGCAGTACATGTTGAGTGTAGACTCAAGTCCAAGAAACTTCTCAATCTTAATCCGAACTATCTGCATGTTGGAATATGCAGCCCCCGAAGGAGGTCAGTATAATTTAATGTACTGCCAAATAACACTATGGTGGATATAAATGACAAGTCTAAACTACATGAGTATTTGGCTTGGTGGAGTTTACGCTATTTGCACAAAGCTAGTTTTCTCCTATCTCTTTTGTAAAAGAGATTTCTTTTCAAAGATTGGCACCATGGATTGAAACCCATGAGCACCACAACTAATGTTTTCTTAGCCAATATTTTACTTCTTGAAAACGGTGTTGAAATTCTTATGTCCATCCTTGTTCAGTTGTTTGAAGTTGTTCATCACCGGGGACACGGCTAAGATCTTAGTTTCTAACTCTGCAGAGTTTGTGCACTTTCACCTTTTGCCTCAATTAGCCCAAACATCCTTGATACACCCGGAGTGCATCAAGGAAAAGAGAGAATTGAGACGAGATCTTTCAGAAGTAAGAATCCAGCCCACTAGCAAGACCCGTTCCACCTATATTATGCTACATCTGCTTTTCAAGCCCATGATGAACTCTCACAATTTAGTTGATCAAGATAGAGCCCATATATCAAAAGGCTGCATGGGGATATACTAAACTTAGAGGGACTTAGAAATCTCTTTGTTCCTGGGTGGCAATCTACAAGTGAACACCTCGAGAGATTAAAGGCCCCGAGGAGACACTCAATTTTCGAGAACCACGCAATACCAAATCCACCCAGGTGATTCGTTAAGCTTAGTACTTAGAATTTTCCTCAACAACTAGTAAACAAATATAGCATTGCTAAGAATTTACCAAGCTTAATGGCTACAAAGTAACAAGGAAAAAGGTGTGGCTACACACTACTAGGATTTAGGATGGCATATAACTTAGTAAAAATTCCATGTCATGCATAGTACTAAAAACTATATCGATGCATATAGAAAATAGTAGGTGATTTGATGGTGTCACTTTCCTTGACAATAGAATGAACAAGTACAACATGAATAACAGCAACAATAGCCTTGCTCTTCTTCACAATCTAAACAATCAAACAAGCAACAGATAAACAACAAAACAAATAATGTCATTACATAAACATGTATGCATGATATGGAATTAATGCACAAGAATTACAACCAGCAATAATTACTAACGGTGTTATTTCTGATGTTAATAACATAGATATGATGTATGAAAAACAAGAAAAGCACCAAAATTTTAATTTTTCACATTAATAGGGATTTAATATGGGATAATAAGAACATTACAAAATTTTCTCTTACAAAATTGCTCTATGAAAATTTATTTTTCTTCTACTAGATAGAGAATGTCCACAAAACCATAGCAATTTGAATCACTCAGAAAGGAGTTATAAAACAAAAGTTACGAGTAAAATAATGTTTACAAAGATCTATAAATAACAAGTGTGTGCACGTATCAATAGTGAAATTGTATTGTTCTAAAGTGTTCTACACATTGTGCTGATTTCAAAAGGTAAAAAATGATAGAATTTGGAATTACATAACTAAAGATCTGAATTTTTAGTTTAGGCAATTTCCTGCAAATTGAATTCAATTTTAAATCGAATTAACCAGGGGTTGAACGCATGCTGGCGTGGTGGGTGCCGTGGCGCGTCCCGATTGGGCATACCGCTTCGGGGGGAGGGATCTATCGTGGCTATCGGATTCTGGATCGAACGATCCAGATCGGATCTGGTTGGGTGGCGGCGGGTTCTCACCGGAGATTGGCGCGACGGCGACGGCGGCTCGCGGGAGTGGACGGCGCGGGTGCTCCGGGGCTCCTCCACCAACGTAGAGGACGGCGGTGGACGCGGCAGCTCACGGTGAAGCTCCTCGTGGTAACGGCGTCTCCTCCTGTGGCGTGCAGCGGTGGTGGCGTGAAGCTCCCGAGGCGGTGCGCCAATGGAGGCGATGGCGGAGCTCTCCCGATGGTGGCGGCGGAGATTGGGTTTAGGGTTTCACGGGGCGTGGACATCGAGGGAGTGGCGGCGGTATTTATGGGGGCCAGGGTGTTCGTGGCTTGCAGGAGGGGCTACAGCGAGGCAGCGGTGGAATCCGGCTCGGCCACGACACGGATGCCGAGACGGTGATGTCACCCGTGACGTTGCTGATGGGGCCCACCTGATAGAGAGAAGGAGGAAAGAGGTGGGTGCGGGCTATGCTGTTGTGTGCGCGCTGGAGAGAGGGAGAGAGAGAGTGGGTTGGCCTGCGTTTCTTTTTTTGAATTTGTTTTTTTTTTTGAAAGTCATTCAAAATAATTAAAAAACCCTCCAAACCAAATCAGAAAAATACACAAAATATGTTTTGGAAAGCCCCTAACAAATAAAACCACTTCTTAGGGTTCATGTCTCCAAAAAAATTTGAAATTTGATTTGAATCCAAAAAGCAATTAAAAAGGCATAAAGGAAAAACTCTAGTGTTTTGTCCTTTTAAAAAGGAATCTTTAGGCAAACAAAATGCAGTGATGCTATGAAGCTCATGTATGCATGCTGGCTTTGAAATTTTCAAATTTTTCAAAAAGCCGGGATGTCGATTGTTCGTAGTGTGGATCATGGCACTGTGTGTCATAAGCCGGAGGTAGAAAATGGGTTAGAACGTAGGTAAGTTGCTGGTGGCGGAAATCTTGTTTTACCTATGTTTGGTACGCCGCGGCGGTGGCGACGTCCTTTTCCTGCATTCTCACTAAATCAGGACTAAAGCCTTTAATATACAAAGTACACGTGAGTATGAGGTCTCTGTACTTACCCCTTGGGTGGCTCCTGTCCGGATTTATATAGATAGCCGGACTAGGGCTTACAGAAGAGGAATATAATATTAGGAACATATCTCTAACTTGGAAACTAAAAATGTGACTTCTTCTCCAAGCCGGATGCCGGATTGCGTCGCCTTCCGGGTCTTCTAGAATACATCTCTTCTGCACGTCGGCCTGCTGGTCCACCCGGAGAAGCCTCTTGTTTCTCCGCCGATGGGCCACCCTAGGAGGTCGGCTTTCAGCCAATGTCGGGTTACCCCCTTATTTGGCATAACTCCGATAGTAGCCCCAGGGTGAATCAAAGCGTCTTCGCTCCCATCTTTTCTCCTTTCATCAAACTAGAGAAAAGACGGTATTATGATGTCTTGAATCTTCCTTCACATGAAAAGCATATCAAATCTGCCTTTTGCTAGCTCGGATAAACTTCAGATTCTTTGAAGAGAAGGAACCATTTTGACCTGGTCAACCATGATTAAAGCGATTAATTCTTGCTTACGTCATGGGAATTTTGAACGGACCAAATCCGCAGACATTCATCATTTCGATATTTTGCGCGGGAACCGAGGAGACAGAGTAAACATAGCCGTTTTACAGTTTTACCCGGAATCTTCATCGGACACGCGTCAATCATCCAACGGCTCAACTAGCCTTTACATGAATCTCCTAGCAAGGATATAAATATCCCCCCATCCTCGTTAGCTTTTCCTTCTTCTTCCTCCATTCACATTCATGCGAGAGAAGAAAACGAAAAAAAAACAGAGCGCTCAAATCTTCGCCAGAATCCACTGCAAGAAGCCGCTTTTCTCCAGCGACCAACAGTCGGTTGCGTGGTCTCCAAGCTTCGTCACCCTTACTCCATGGCTAGCGGGGAAATATCAACGCTCACTCCTCCACTTCTCCAACTTAGGGAGACACCGCGGTGGGGCTGCGTACTACCGCAACCATGGATACGGTGGTTGATCCGTCCGTGCCCACAGCAGAGACGATGCCCGCGACGGAGATTGTGGCCACAACACTGGCTCCAAATGTGGCGACGGTGTGTTCTTCCGCAGCGGGAGGATCTAGCGCTGATGCGGGTTTTACTCCACCACCATTCTAGGCGAGGACTTCTTCCTCTGTGGCCCTTGAGGCCACTCATACCAATGATCCTGGTGTCGACGACGAGACCGAGGGAGAGCCGGCCACCATCGTCGTGGAAGAAGTAGAAGGAAGCTCTCGGAATTGGATCGGGTGTTTGAAATCTCATGATCCCTCTAATGATTTTGGTGATGATGATAACACGGGTATCATCTATCTAACAGTGTTGTTTTAGTCTGTGCAGCTATTATCTCAGATGCTTATTGTTATATTCTTGACGGAAGATCAAAGAGAAGGCCTACATTATGGTTTCTATGCCACCGGATTTTTCAGTATGCACACCGGAATTTCCGGTGCCTATGGGGCGGAATATCCGGCCCCAGCACCGGAATATTCCGGCCCTCTCTTGGCGTCCCCAGAAACGACTAAGTGTTCTCACTTCCCGCGGACAGAAGCCAGGGCGGAAATTTGCCCCGGAAATTTTCGGTGCAAAAATCCGGCCCTCTGGGACTTAGCGAAAATTGGAGTTCTCCCAAGTGCCCGCGCACAGAAGGTGGGGCGGAAATTTGCCCCGGAAATTTCCGGTGCAAATATCCGGCCCCTGGTCCTTAGCAGTTTTTCGTCAACGAGCTGGTGCCCGCGCGCAGAGAGGGGGGCGGAAATTTCCGCCCCGGATATTTCAAATATCCGCCCCCCGGGACTATTCAAAAATCCGGCCCAAGCTGACCGGAAATTTCCGGTGCTAGCACCGGAATATTCCGGCCCTGGAGGACTGCAACGGTCAGAAATTGGAGGAGCCTATAAATAAGTTGTCTTCTTCCTCTAGATAGGTAGCTCGTCCATTCCTCTCTCTCCTCCATTGTTGTAGAGCTCAAAACGCCCCGATCTCCATCCTCCTCCAACCAAACTCGATGCCCTTCAAGGATCTCATGGAGGAGGACTAGATCTACCTTTCTACCAAGCCAAAACGTGTGTACCCACACCACAACTCTTGGGATCTTGTAATCTCTTGGTTGCTTTGTCATCCAAGTAAACCCTAGTGTTTGTAGCTTCCACCTTGTAGCAAGAAGCTTCGATTGTTGAGAGCCTCCATCTCACTTGTGGAGTAGCCTCAACCCCTTGTAAAGGTTTGGTCAACGCCTTCAAGTCGACCTCATAGTGGAAACGAGAATCTCCCTCACCGGAGAAGCTCAAGGAGAACAAGGTGTGCACATCTGTGCTATTGAGGAGCGCCTAGGTGGCTCCCCACCTCTCCAACGTAGACGTACTTCTTTTAAGAAGGAACTATGGGAAACATATCCTTGTCTCCGTGTTTTTCACTTGTTGTTATCTTGTACCGTTCCTTTATTTCCGCTGCTACTTGTTCCGTACCACCTAGGGTAATCACTTAGTTGCACATTTAGGTAATCAAGCATTTACTTTCTTAAAGACCCCATTAAAAGTGAAAAAGAAGTAAAATTTGTAGGTCACCTATTCACCCCTCCCCCCCCCCTCTAGTTGACCATATTGCACTTTCAATTGGTATTAGAGCCTCGGCTCTTTTATCGGGCTTAACCGCCTAAGAGTAATCATGGTCAATGGAGATGATCCCGAATCTTCTAAGGAGGAGCTCTCCAAAATGGTCGACACTATAGCCAACCTAGAGACAACGGTTTGTACCATTCAAACCTAATTGTCCAAGGTTAGCTCTAGTGTGGGCTCGGAGGTTTCCTCCATCAAGAAGATGTTGGAGAACATGATGGGTAGAACTAAGGGGCCGTCTCACTCTCCCCATGTCACCGATGAGGATAGTTCGGATGAGGAAACAAATCCGGATATTTCCGAAATCGAAGAGAACATTGCCAAAGCTAAGGCTAAAGCCGCACAAAAGGCTAAAGCCAAAGCTAAGGAGAGTGACGGTGGCTCCAAGTCTCAAACGACTAATGGTTCGGGGTCCAATTAAAAAGTTCCACCACCACAAAACTATGATTCTATCCACCCAATCGTTTCCATGCCACACATCATTAATGTTGGAGTTCCACCCATCCTTAACACTAACGAATTTTCATCTTGGAAGTTTGAAATGGAATCTCACATTTCAGGATCGTGTACCGCATTGTGGAGAAGCGTGATCCATGGATTTCATCCTCATGACCCAAGCAACTTGACTCCAAGGGAGGATGTTGAATCTCAACTCAACAAAACTGCTCTTGTTATTATCCAGAAGGCTCTCCCAAGGGAGCATCTCACTCACATCCGCGGTTGCAAGACCGCCAAGGAAGCTTGGGACAAACTTGACACCTTGTTTCAAGGAAATGCTAGCATTCAGTCTTCCAAGTATGATGTGGCCATTGACAACTCCGAGAACTTCGTTATGCAAGAGGATGAGACTCCTGAAGAGCTCTATAGAAGAGTTGTTACTCTCGCCAATCAACTGAGAGACTTTGGCAAGGAAGAGATCACCGATGAGTGGATAAAGAGGAAAATTTTCAAGGCTATCACACCCTTCGAGAAGAATCTCGTCACTAGTATCCGGACAAGAGCGGACTACAACACTCTCAACTCCATTGGTGTTCTTAGTGAGTTCATCGCAATCTCTCTCTCTCACACAAGAGTGCGGATGATGCTCTAGCTCTCTCTAGAGGGATGGGAAAGTCTCCCAACCTTGCATTGAAGTCAAAGGCAATGGCTCGGGTTGATGAAAGTGAAGAAGATGATGATGATGAGGAAGACTATGAAGATACTTACACGGGAGCTCACAAGTGCATTGCCCTTGCTATGCATGGATATTGGAAGAGATGGGAAGCTCACAAGGCCGGATCTCCAAGGCCTCCACGAAACAAGAACTACAAGAAGAAGGGGGAGCGACCAAGGACATGCTACAATTGTGGTAGCGCTAACCACTTCGTGAAGGAGTCCCTTTTGAGCCAAGAGAAGAAAACGAAGGCAAGCTCGTTCGCAAGAACAAGACCAAGACTCCTCAAAACAAGAACTTCGCAAGGAAGGTGCCAAGGGCTCTCTACGTTCAAGAAGGGGCGGTTCTTGAGACTTACATCTCCGGAGATGAAGGAGAAGATGAGGTAGTTGGAGTTGCTCACATCGCCAAGGCCACCGCATCCTCACCTTCGATCTCCCTATTCGAATCCCCCAATGAGAATGTGGCTACCCGACCTACATGTCTTATGGAAAAAGCCACTTCGGTATGCTCTCCCAACTCCAAGACCATTGTCACTAACCCTCCTTCGTTATTGGATTGTGTTGAAAATGCTTGTGAGGAGGATAGTGAGTCTAATGAGTTAAGCATATGGCTATCTAGCCTTAAAGGTGAGACTAAGGAAAAGGTGAACTCCCTTTTGAGGCAACTTGATGAGTCTAACTCTCTTGTTGATGAAAAGGAGGAGATCATCATGACCTTAGAAAGCCATGGAGGTCACACTTGCAATGAACAAGAGCTTGAAAAAGCACTTGATAATGAGCGTTCCATTCGTGCCTCACTTGAGGAGAAATTGTCTTGTCTTGAAGAAAACTTTGCCATGAGTGTCTCTAAGCTTAGGAAGGAAAATGCTCAATCTCTTGCTTTAATTAAAACTCTTGAACATGAAGAATTGAAGCTAGGAATTGCTCACGAGGAACTTGGCACTCGTCATGAAAAACTTGAAAAGGAGTTCATGTCTCTTAAGGAAATTCATGACAAGTTAACCAAATCTCGTGACAATCTTCTAGCCCAACTTTCAAACAAGAAAGTTGTATCCACTTCACCTTCTAGCTTGAATGTCTTGCCTAGCAATGCTTGTAGTACAACTAATCTTGTAGGAAATGAGAAGAATCCCCATGAGATTGCTTCTCAACGTGCCAACAGTGGAAAGGAGGGACTTGGCTATATAGCCAAGTCAAAGAAGAAGTACAAGAAGAAGAACAAGAAGAGAGTCACCTCCCCCTCACAAGAAGTAAGATTTGTGAAAGAGGGAGAGGTGACCAAAAGGAAGGAGACCAACACCATTGTGGGTGGTGAGACCTCTAGGGGGAGCACCACTCACAATAACTTTGCCGGGAAATATAATCCATCTTATGTTCTTATGAAGTCTAGAGATGGTCATGTATATGCTAAATATGTTGGTACTTCTTATGATGACGATTATCATTGGAGTATTTGGGTTCCCAAGACCCTTGTCGCTAACATGAGAGGACCCATTCAAAGATGGGTCCCTAAATCAAGAAACTAATCTATTGTAGGGAAGTGCTTCCGGTTCGAGCAAATGGACGGTGGATAGTGGTGCATCCCAACATATGACCGGAAGCAATGACGCAATGAGTGATATTCATCCTCCATTACCTCATCTCAATTGCGTTACTATTGGTGACAACTCCGAACTAAAGGTATTGGGACGAGGCAAGGTAGCAATCTCAAATGACTTGTCAATTGAGAATGTTCTTCTTGTTGAGTCCCTTGGCTACAATCTCATCTCGGTTCTTCAACTTGCTAAAAGTGGTTTTACCTCTTTCTTTAATAAGGAGAATGTGATTGTCACTTGGGAAACGACTCTTAAAGTAGCCTTTGTTGGGCATGTCGAGAACGGCATGTATGTAGTGGACTTCTCCAAAGGAGACACGTGTGCCGCGACATGCCTAATTGCTAAAGTTGATGTGGGTTGGCTATGGCATCGCCGGTTAGCCCACACCAATATGAGGACGTTGCATGACCTTCAAAGTGGCAATCACGTTCTAGGACTAACAAATGCTAAGTTTGCCAAAGATCGTGTGTGTAGCTCTTGCGTTCTAGGAAAGCAACATGGAGAAGCACATCCCACCAAGACGAACATCACCACATCAAGAATCCTTGAGCTCATTCACTTGGACCTCTTTGGTCCTCTATCATATGATAGTCTTGGAGGCAAGAAGTATTGCTTGGTGATTGTGGATGATTACTCACGATATTGTTGGGTGTACTTCTTCAAGAGAAAGAGTGAGACTCAAAAGCGGGTCATCGAGTTCATCACTTTGGTGGAAAGACAACATAATACAAGCATCATGGCTATCCGAAGTGATAATGGCTCCGAGTTCAAGAACTACACCGTAGAGGGATTTCTTAGTGAGGACGGCATTGCTCATCAATATTCCACTCCCTACACTCCTCAACAAAATGGTGTGGCGGAGAGAAAGAATCGGAATCTTATGGATGCGGCTCGAACCATGATTGCGGAGTTCTCTTCTCCTTATAATTTTTGGGCCGAGGCCGTCTCCACCGCTTGTCACGCTAGCAACCGATTATATCTCCGCAAGATCTTGAACAAGACCCCTTATGAGATTCTCACGGGCAAGAAGCCGGACGTTTCATACTTCAAGGTCTTTGGATGCAAATGCTTCATTCGCAAGAGAGGGAAACGCTTGTCAAAGATCGAGACTAAATCCTATGAGGGTATCTTTGTTGGCTATGCCTCAAACGCTCATGCTTATAGAGTCTATAACAAGCCCACCGGACAAGTTGAAGAAGCTATAGACGTGGTATTTGATGAGGATAATGGGTCCCAAGGGGGCCGTATAAATCATGGTATTGTAGGAGATGCAATTCCTCCCATCGTCATAAGAAGAATGGGGATTGGTGAAATAATCCCCATTGAGGGTTACCGGATGACGGAGGGAGAAGGACTATGCCCCACTCAAGTGGAGCCATTGACTACATCCATTGATAACCAAGCTACCCAACAAGATGCACCAAGCCCTCACGCTTCACCACAAGGCCAAGCTAACAATCAAGGTCAAGCTCATGATGAAGGCCAAGCTCACAATGAGGAACAAGATACACATGGTGACGATACAACTCGGAACATAAGGGATCCACCTCCCGTTGATGATCAAGATCAAGGTGGTCATGTCTCCGATGATGAAGGTGATGATCAAGTACTATCCAAGGAAACTTTGGAGGAGATGCTAGCTCGTAGGGCAAAGAGAAGACTAGATAATCTTGCTCGTGCCGGTCACACGGAGGACATGATTCTTGGACAAGTTCGTGGAAGGGTCGTCACAAGGAGGCAACTAGCGGATTTTAGCAAAGCGCATGCATTCGTCTCTCACATTGAGCCAAAGAAGGTCTATGAAGCTCTTGAAGATCAAGATTGGCTTGAAGCTATGCACGATGAACTCAACAATTTCGAGCGCAACAAGGTGTGGAAATTGGTGCCAAGGCCCAAAGATTGCAAGAACGTCATCGGCACTAAGTGGATCTTCAAGAACAAACAAGACAAGGACGGCATCGTCATCCGCAACAAGGCTAGATTGGTTGCTCAAGGCTTCTCTCAAGTCGAAGGTGTCGATTTCGGTGAAACATTCGCTCCCGTTGCTCGTCTTGAATCTATTCGCATCTTACTTGCATATGCCTCTCATCACAACTTTAAATTGCAACAAATGGATGTTAAAAGTGCATTTTTGAATGGTCCCATCCATGAGTTGGTTTATGTCAAGCAACCTCCGGGTTTCGAAGATCCCAACCACCCCGATCATGTCTACAAACTCGATAAGGCGCTATATGGGCTTAAACAAGCTCCACGTGCGTGCTACGAGCACCTTAAAGAGTTTTTGGTAGATCGTGGGTTCAATGTTGGTTTAATCGATCCCACCCTTTTCACCAAAAAGGTTGGAGGTGACTTGTTCATATGCCAACTCTATGTGGATGATATCATCTTTGGTTCTACTAACGTTGCATTCAATGATGAGTTTTGCAAGCTTATGACGGATAAATTCGAGATGTCAATGATGGGAGAATTAGAGTATTTTCTTGGCTTTGAGATCAAGCAACATCCCGAAGGCACATTCATCAAGCAAGCCAAGTATACTCAAGACATGCTCAAGCGCTTCAACATGCACGATGCCAAACCTATGAAGACTCCCATGTCCACGACTATTGACTTGAAACCCGACCCGAATGGTAAAGAGGTAGATCAAAAGGTATACCGCTCCATGATTGGCTCTTTGCTCTACCTTTGTGCATCTAGACCCGATATTATGTATAGCGTTGGTAAATGTGCAAGGTTTCAAGCCTCCCCGAGACAAAGTCATTTTGAAGCGGTTAAGCGTATCTTTCGATATTTAGTTCATACCCCAAACTTTGGTCTTTGGTATCCCAAGGGTTCAAGCTTTCAGCTCATTGGGTATTCGGATGCGGACTATGCGGGAGAGAAGACGGATAGGAAATCTACATCCGGAAGTTGTCAATTTCTTGGCCGCTCATTGGTATGTTGGTCTTCCAAGAAGCAAAACTGCATTGCACTCTCCACCACTGAGGCCGAATACATCTCCGCGGCGAGTTTTTGTGCTCAATTACTTTGGATGCGGCAAACATTGAGAGATTATGGCATCATCTTCGACAACGTTCCTCTCTTATGCGACAATGAGAGTGCCATCAAGATCGCCTACAATCCCGTTCTTCACTCCAAGACGAAGCACATTGAGATACGGCATCACTTTATTCGGGATCATGTTGAGAAGGGTGATATTGACCTCTCCTATGTTGCGACCAAGGATCAACTCGCGGATATTTCACGAAGGCCCTTGATGAACCAAGATTTCGGGGTTTGAGGAATGAACTAAATGTGATCGATGCGTCTAACTTCTCTTGAACCCTTGCATAAGTACCTTCACTATATGTGCTATCTAGTCTAGATGTAGGCATGGACATAGGGGGAGCGTAGTTCAACTCATGAACAAACACTCCACCTATCATGCGCAAAACAATCAAAACGTCCTGCATATCTAGTCAATTTGTGACTTATTGTGCTTAAACCGTGAGTTATACTTTTGAGTCCAAGATACATCTTCGCGGCTCCTTGGTATCACTCAAACACGGTGGCTTCGGCCACCAACTTTTTCCTTTGAATTTGTATTTTGATGTTTTCCTCGTGTTCGTGCGTTTGTTTGTGTTTTTCGTTTTTGGAGGCTCGCGACTTGTTCCATCTTCCACAAAAACTCGGATGGCGTGGGAACACCGGAAATTCCGGCCCTCGGACATTTGTCCCAGAAATTTCGCCCATTTCCGATGTGCCTGATCGCAGAAGGCACACCGGAAATTTGAGCGGAAATTTCCGGGGTAAATTTCCGGGGACCCAGAATATTCCGTGCCTTAAGCCCCGGAAATTTCCGGGGTTCGAAAATGGACTCGAATAATCCCCCAAATATCCCGCGTGCCCGCTCGCAGAGGGCACACCGGATATTTGGGCGGAATATTCTGGCCCAAATTTCCGGACCCCGGAATATCCGGCCTTAATACCGGAAATTTCCGGTGTGGTTAGTCTGGGGCTATATAAGGGCGACGGGAGAGAGCAGTTCCAGGTTGCTTCCCTCCCTTCGCCTCCACTCCGCCTCCAGACGCCGCCGCCGCCTCCAAGACCTCCGGGAGGCCCCTTTGCCTCCCCTCCTTGTCCTCTAATCGCCTTTTGCGGATCAAGAGACCGCACAACCGTTCCTACCTCATGGATCCCGGTATGTGTTCCGTTTTCTCCGTAATCTATGGTTGATTAGATGGCTCGATCTCATGTCTAGTGTTGTTCATGATATTGTACTATCATATTTTCACACAACTATCGCATCTATTCTAGTTTTTCATCTCTGTATTTCAATCCATCGTTCTAGATTCGTTCTAGGCCCAGTTTCAGATCTGGATTCGAAAATTTCGCAGGCCGGAAATTTCCGCCTCAGGACCGGAATTTCCGCCCCCCGGAAATTTCCCTGAGACCGGAATTTCCGCCCTGCGGAATTTCCGCACCCACGACCGGAATTTCTGGCCTGTACTGAATCTCGAACAGACATCTACTTTCTTCATTCCCTCAATTCGTGAGCCCCCGTTTTTGATTCTTGTTTGGTTTTCTTTGCATCTTTTCTGCTTTCCTCGCAGATGGTTCAAGCTCTAGGCCCGGCAAGCTGCTCAGTACCCGCAAGCGCCTCCGTCACCTGACAGAAAATGAAGAGGGGACTTATGTTGAGGATAATGAGACTCGCCGGCGTGCGAGGGATGCTGAGAGAGAGTATGAGCGTCAACGTGATGCTGACAGGGCTGCCCGCAAGGCCGGCAGACAGCAAGGCAAGGCCGCTTTCAACTTGGCCACCATGTCCATTCTGGAGTTCAAGGCATGGAGGGCCAAGGCATGGTACACAGAGGGTCCTCAGGACCCCACCATTGATTCGTGCTTTTGGCATGTTGAGCAGGAGACCCTATTCAAGCAGGTGTACACTGTGATGAGCAAGCCCGTGTGCCCCATGAAGGTGATCACCTTTTCTCATCTGGCTGCAAACCCCTCCTACTTCAACAACTCTGTTCAGCTAGCTGAGGTACTTGGTCTGCGTCCACTGATGGAGACTAGATGCTCCTACAATACCACATTCATTCAGCAGTTCTATGCCACACTTGTCATTGATGATTCTGAAGATATTGGGATGTCCTGGATGTCTGGCCCTCACTTGCTCACTGCCAACTTCCATGACTTTGCTTCTGCGCTTGGGTATCCTTTTGCTGGCCTCAACACTCCACAGGGTCACCGCATGCATGTTCACGGGGTGGAGTATGAGAAGAACAGGCTGGCTGAGTTGTATGGCTCCACAAGTGTGATTGGCTCGGCCAAAGGACTGTATCCTATATATGACATCCTGCTGCGTATGTTCCGGGAGTCTATTGCCCCAAGTGGTGGCAATAATGATGCTATTCGTGGTGGCTTGGTCAACCTCATGTACCACGCCTACCTGACCTTCACTGAGGGTGACCTGGAGGACACGGAGACCCACAAGGTCGATGTGATGGATTTCATCTTCAATGAGATCCACTTTGCTCTCTTCCACCGCAAAGTGCCCCCATATGCCCCGTACATCATGAAGCTCATCAAAGCACGCTATCCTGAGGCACTCCGTGAGGACTTGGAGCTGGACTGTGAGGACCACAAGGATGTTACTCTGTACAAGAAGGCAGCTCACACACAGCATGCTGCACATGATGTGGGTGCCACAGGTCAAGGCCACCGTGATCCTCGCATGCGTCCTCCTCCCCCTGGCAAGAAGAAGCGCTCATGGCTTGTTCGCGCAATTGAGAAGGTGATGTGAATGAATGTGTGCCTCCACAAGGAGAACTACAGCGCCTATGTGGAGCGCCACAGCATCCTCGAGAACCAGCATCACATCATGACTGCTCTTGGTGCTCCCAATGTGCCACCACTTCCTCCTCCCAGGATTGCCTACAAGAACTGGAACAACCGCGACGTTGACTGGGATATCGGTGTGGATGATGATGAGGACATGGAGGATGTCACCGAGGATGAAGCAGAAGAGGAAGAGGAGGACACCCATGCCTAGAGTTTGCTCCATGGGACGTAGCTCTCTCTTTTCTCTTTTTGGTATCCTGATGCCAAAGGGGGAGAAGATCTAGATGATCGCGGGTATTTGCTTGGGAGGGTTTCGTTCTTTATTTGCCTTTTTTTTTATCATTTCGTGCGTCTTTTCGAACTTCGTTCTATCGTACTCGTTATTCGTTGGTGAACCATTATTATTAGGAGGCATGTCTCCTATATATGCTATCTGTGATGTTTTCATATCGTGCACTGTTAGTTTATTTCCCCGCAAATACCCGTGTTGTCATCATTCACCAAAAAGGGGGAGATTGAAAGCTCATGATCCCTCTAATGATTTTGGTGATGATGATAACACGGGTATCATCTATCTAACAGTGTTGTTTTAGTCTGTGCAGCTATTATCTCAGATGCTTATTGTTATATTCTTGACGGAAGATCAAAGAGAAGGCCTACATTATGGTTTCTATGCCACCGGATTTTTCAGTATGCACACCGGAATTTCCGGTGCCTATGGGGCGGAATATCCGGCCCCAGCACCGGAATATTCCGGCCCTCTCTTGGCGTCCCCAGAAACGAGTAAGTGTTTTCACTGCCCGCGGACAGAAGCCAGGGCGGAAATTTGCCCCGGAAATTTCCGGTGCAAAAATCCGGCCCTCTGGGACTTAGCGAAAATTGGAGTTCTCCCAAGTGCCCGCGCACAGAAGGTGGGGCGGAAATTTGCCCCGGAAATTTCCGGTGCAAATATCCGGCCCCTGGTCCTTAGCAGTTTTTCATCAACAAGCTGGTGCCCGCGCGCAGAGAGGGGGGCGGAGTATTGGGGCGGAAATTTCCGCCCCCGGATATTTCAAATATCCGCCCCCCGGACTATTCAAAAATCCGGCCCAATCTGACCGGAAATTTCCGGTGCTAGCACCGGAATATTCCGGCCCTGGAGGACTGCAACGGTCAGAAATTGGAGGAGCCTATAAATAAGTTGTCTTCTTCCTCTAGATAGGTAGCTCGTCCATTCCTCTCTCTCCTCCATTGTTGTAGAGCTCAAAACGCCTCGATCTCCCTCCTCCTCCAACCAAACTCGATGCCCTTCAAGGATCTCATGGAGGAGGACTAGATCTACCTTTCTACCAAGCCAAAACGTGTGTACCCACACCACAACTCTTGGGATCTTGTAATCTCTTGGTTGCTTTGTCATCCAAGGGAAACCCTAGTGCTTGTAGCTTCCACCTTGTAGCAAGAAGCTTCGATTGTTGAGAGCCTCCATCTCACTTGTGGAGTAGCCTCAACCCTTGTAAAGGTTTGGTCAACGCCTTCAAGTCGACTTCATAGTGGAAACGAGAATCTCCCTCACCAGAGAAGCTCAAGGAGAACAAGGTGTGCACATCCGTGCTATTGAGGAGCGCCTAGGTGGCTCCCCACCTCTCCAACGTAGATGTACTTCTTTTAAGAAGGAACTAAGGGAAACATATCCTTGTCTCCGTGTTTTTCACTTGTTGTTATCTTGTACCGTTCCTTTATTTCCGCTGCTACTTGTTCCGTACCACCTAGGGTAATCACTTAGTTGCACATTTAGGTAATCAAGCATTTACTTTCTTAAATCCCCCATTAAAAGTGAAAAAGAAGTAAAATTTGTAGGTCACCTATTCACCCCCCCTCTAGTTGACCATATTGCACTTTCAGTGTTCTATCCTCTCTAGTTTCCTGAAGGATCTATAGAAAAAGGGTTCCTCCGGAAAGACGGTTGGCACACCGCCGAAGTCGACGAAGAACCCAACCCTCGGGGTGATGCTGGCCTCGCATGCCATTCGAGGTTTGAGCTTACCACCTTCCGCCTTTTTCCTTTGCGCCCTAGATCACTATAGGGTTCAACCCCATAATCTCACTCCAAAATAGCATCCTTTATATTTCTCGCTTTCAAGCCCTTTTAGAAGGATACCTAGGAATAGAACCTAGATTAGATTTCTCCCAGTGTTGTTTTTACGTCAAAAGAAATACCATAGATGGGGTACCTTCCGTATGTGGTATAATCACATTCAATCTCCATAGAGGTAGAGAGAAATGGTTCCCTAAAATCTGAACAAGTGAGTCCGTCAAACACTAGACGAGCTCATAGTTTTACTGTTCCGGCATTCCCTTCCCTGGAAAGGCACATGGAATTCCACCTTTCCAGAACATCGCCGCCACTCCTAAAGATAGATGGGCTCAAGACGCATTCAAAGAGCTTCCAACAGATATTCTGAAAATCCAGCATCGTGTCGCTAAATTGACGGTGTCCGTCTCGGGACTTATTGGAACGGATACCGTCCTCTATTGGTGGCTACGGCGGATTCAACCTTTGAACCATCATCCAGGCCAGATCTTGTGCTCCTATACCGGCCCGACGGATTCTCTTTACGGGACGTCGGAAGGCGTGGAAGCACGCATTCTCCGCCGCTGGATTAATCACCTAATCTCGGATTGTACTCGGTACGAAATGCAAGTGGATATGTGTACCGTGTCCAACCCTCCACCTCATGTGAGTTTATTAATGTTAGCTTTAAGGTATGTCTTTGCAAAAAGCGAATTTTATGTGTTTAATCATTGTTCGTCTTTTTGCGGTTTGAAAGTCTCTCCGAGGAACAACTAGTGTCCAAGGAAGAAATGGATGCGAAGAAAGCACGGAAGGCCACGGCTGCTGAAGACCGAAAAAAGCGCAAGAAAGTGCCAGACACCAAGGAAGTCGTCGAAGTGGACGACATTCCTGTGGCCACATCCAGGTAATCCAGGACTTTGCTCATTTCACCTTTCGGTCTTTCAAAAAGTTAGTATTTTGAGCTTTATTTCTCAAGAATGTTTTATCTTTTCGCAGCCATCTCCCTCTTCTCTGAAAACTAAGAGAAGGAGGAAAGCAGTTTGCCACTGTTCGCCCAAGCGCTCTCCAGCCATGGCGCTAGAGATACTCATGCCGCCAATATTGCGAAAGGGTCTTTTGTGCCGCCAGAAGACGCACATTTCCCTCTCCCGAGTTAACAAAGCCAGACCAACCAGCCTGATGTGTCACTGGAGGACACGCGGGAAAGGGCAGTCCCTAAGTAGGGAGAAGAGGATCCTTTCATTCCAGACGAAAGCATGCCATTTTTTGATGAATAATTCAAGGTGGAGGATGAATTGTTTGACGAAGATGGTCACTACTAAAACAAACAGCTCTGAACAAGAGACGCATGAAAATAAGAGTTAAACAAGAATTTTCGTAACAACTAGAAGAAAAACTAAGAATACTAGCATGGCAAGTATTCAAACAAAAAAGCGGAGTGTGTCTCTCTCCCAAACAAGGATGCTAGGTTCCGATGATATTATTTCAGCAAGGAAAACAAAATAAAATAAAGGAAAACAAAAGAAAAACAAACATACGCTCCAAGTAAATTTCATATGATGTGACCGAATAAAAATATAGTTTCACTAGAAGTGACCTGATAGATGGTTGATGAAGAAGGGGATGCCTTGGGCATCCCCAAGGTTAGATGTTTGAGTCTTCTAAAAATATGCTTGTATGAACCACAGGGGCATCTCCAATCTTTGACCTTGCACACTTCTTGATCACATATATCACCCTCTTCTCTTGACCCTTGAAAACTTCCTTCACACCATACTCAAAGAGTAATTTGCATTAGAGGGTTAGTGAAACAATTAAAAATTCATTGGTTCTGTATGGAACAAGTTCTACTGGTACTTTTGAACATAAGCTACATGATGGAGGGATGATAACCCGGTAGGTCAAACTCCAAGGAGTAACCCGGCCCAAGGGACGCTGTATAGGATCCGGCTAAGGATAAGGAAACTAGTGAAGGCCCCCGCTTGTAGGCCCAGTAACCCGGGTTGTGGGTTATGGTAGAGGAAAGTTAGGGTTTGTGCGCCGTGTCCGGGTAGGATCCGGGATGCGCCTTGGAGAATAAGTCAGGGGGTACGGGTGCTTTATAAACCGACCCCTAGGTCTAGTTTAGACAGAGATCTAAGAACCCTAGCCATACCGCCTGATATCGAGCATCTAGTGTAATCCCAGAATTGAGTTGTTGTATCGAGATCGGAGACTCGGCGACTTTGATTGCCGGCTACCAGATCGAATTGCACCATGTTTTCCTCTGAGCTAAACCCTCTCCCAAACGCCTGTGTCGTCTTGCCCCAAGATCAGTTACCCCCGGTAACATCTGCCGTGATTATCCCACGACAGTTGGCGCCCACCGTGGGGCCTGCGTCCAAAGGTGTTTACATCACGGGAGAAGCTCGGAAGAGCATGGAGAATCTTGTCGTCGGCGAAATCTACATCGATCACAAAGGAGAAAAGATGGTGGACGATTCCGGCTGGGGGCCAGAGTCGGATTGTCTCGAGTCCGGATCTATGGTGACGGTCGGCCGGATCAACATCTTCGTCGGTATGGTACGAACGCCTAATTTAAAAGTACAGTATCATGTGCATACTACAGGAACTTCTAGCAGGGACAAAGAGACATTAAAGCAAGCGGCAAACTCGGTTTCCTCGGCCGCGCCGGGATACCTTAGATGGGCAGAACAAGAGGTAACGTGGAGTAGAAGAGATCATCCGGAAAAAGTAGAGCGTCCAGGAGTCTTGGCGTTGGTGGTCGCTCCACAGGTTAATGGTTACGAACTGAAGAGGGTCCTGATGGACGGTGGAAGTAGCATCAACATCCTTTACTGGGAAACCTTCTTACGGATGAGTCTCAAAGAGTCCCAGTTACAGAAAAGTTCGACAATCTTTCATGGGATCGTGCCAGGTCACTCGGCGAGCCCCGAGGGAAAGATCACTTTGGAGGTTGCTTTTGGAGAATCGACGGATAATTATCGAGTTGAGTGGCTCACGTTCGAGGTGGTCAAATTGCGCATTCCTTATCACGCGCTGTTCGGAAGACCGGCTTACGCCAAATTCATGGCTAGGCCGTGCTACGTGTATTTGCAGCTGAAGATCCCGGGTCCTAAACGGACCATCACCATACATGGGAACCGGGATATAGCGGCCGAGTGTGACGAAGGAGATTCGGTTATGGCTGAGCAAGCATGCAGAAAGGAAGAGCTCGAATATTACCGGTCTCAAGTAAATCCGGATGATAGAACAGCCTTGAAAAAGCCGAATACCGAGGATGAGAGAGCAAAATTCAAGGCAGCACAAGACACCAAGAAGATAGATTTTGTCGAAGGTGATTCCACTAAGCAGTTTACCATAGGGTCTAACTTGGGAAAAGAGCAGGAGGAAGCGCTTGTGGAGTTTATTCGTTCAAATGCGGATGTGTTCGCCTGGACGCCTAGCGACATGCCGGGTATCCCTACAGAGCTAGCCGAGCACAGTTTGCATGTGGATCCCAAGTCCAGGCCCGTGAAGCAGGGTTTGAGGAAAATGAATGAGGAAAGAAGGAAGGCTATAGGCGAAGAGATCGCTCGGCTATTGGCAGCCGGCTTTATCATGGAAGTATTTCACCCGGATTGGTTGGCGAACCCGGTTCTAGTAATGAAAAAGACCAATGAGTGGAGGATGTGCATTGATTTTACGAGTCTCAACAAACATTGCCCAAAGGATCCGTTCGCGCTACCAAGGATAGATCAGATCATAGATGTAGTAGCTGGAAGCGATCTATTATGCTTCCTGGACGCATATTCCGGGTATCATCAGATTAAGCTCAAGAGGGAGGATTGGGAGAAAACATCGTTCATAACCCCCTTTGGGGCCTTCTGTTATAAAACTATGACGTTTGGATTGAAGAACGCCGGTGCAACTTACCAACGGTGTATTCAAAAGTGCTTCGAGGACCAAATCGGACGCAACGTCCATGCCTATGTGGATGATGTGGTCATCAAGACCAGGAAGGCGGAGACATTTATCGATGATCTAAAGGAGACGTTCAAAAACTTGAGGAGGTACCAGATGAAGCTTAACCCGACAAAGTGCGTGTTCGGAGTTCCAGCTGGGAAATTACTCGGCTTCATAGTTTCCGAGAGAGGAATCGAGGCAAACCCGGATAAAATCAAGGCCATCCAGAGTCTGAAAAAACCGGAAAATTTGAAGCATGTTCAAAAGCTCACGGGCTGCGTAGCAGCCTTGAGCCGATTCATATCCAGACTCGGAGAAAAGGCAATACCCCTGTACCGGCTCTTGCGGAAATCAGATAAATTCGTGTGGGATCAAGAGGCGGATGAGGCGTTTGAGGCACTAAAGAAGCAGTTATCTGAAGCACCAGTACTAGCGGCGCCGGGTCCTAAAGAGCCTATGTTGCTATACGTGGCAGCTGGCCCCCGAGCCGTCAGCGCGGTAGTTGTTGTGGAGCGCAAAGAGGATGGGAAAGGTTACCCAGTTCAGAGGCCAGTTTATTACGCCAGCGAGGTATTATCAGAAGCAAAGCAGCGCTATCCACATTGGCAAAAGTTGGTGTTCGGGATCTTTATGGCCAGCCGAAAGTTGAAGCCGTATTTCCAAGAACATCCCATAACAGTGGTTAGTTCAATACCAATGTCGGATATCATCAGAAACTCGGACGCGACGGGAAGAATAGCCAAGTGGGAAATAGAGATGGGGGATTATCACATCAACTACGAACCGAGGTCAGCAATCAAGTCCCAAGCTTTAATTGATTTCGTTAACGATTGGACACATACAGGCATGACTACGACGGTTCCAAATTCCGAGTCATGGATCATGCACTTCGATGGATCTAAGCAATACGAGGGATCAGGAGCTCGGGTGGTGCTAACGTCACCTAAAGGAGATAAATTAAGTTACATACTACAAATTCACTTCGACTGTTCCAACAACGTGGCCGAGTATGAGGCCCTATTGCACGGCCTAAGGGCAGCTAAGGAGATGAACGTCAAGAGGATACGGTGTTTTGGAGATTCGGACCTTGTGGTACAGCAGGTGTCAGGAACTTGGGATAGAAAGGACGCAACTATGGCAGCATACCGCAGGGAAGTTGATAGGGTTGCAGGATGTTTTTCCGGGTATGAGGTGGAACATATAGACAGAAGAAAGAATGAGGCAGCCGACGCGCTCGCTAGACTCGGCTCGCGCAGAGAGCCGGTTCCACCTAACGTTTTCCTGGACGAATTATGGCGACCATCAGTTAAAACCGAGTCAGAGGAGGAATTGGCAAATCAAGGCCCGGATTCAGGACTTGTGGCTACTGTACGCACTGTTCCCGAATAGACAGAACCGTTTTTGGCCTACCTATTGCGAGGCGAGTTACCACAGCAGGAGGTATTAGCAAGGCAAATTTCGAGGCGAGCAAAGGGATACTCTATCATCAACGGGGAACTATATAAGAGAAGCGCAGCAGGGGTCTTTTTGCGCTGCGTAGCGCCAGAAGAAGGCCGACAGATTCTCAAGGAAATACATGAAGGCGACTGTGGACATCACGCATCCACAAGATCTCTCGTGGCTAAAGCTTATCGACACGGATTTTTCTGGCTCACGGCTCTAGCAGATGCAGAGCGATTAGTAGCAAGGGGTGACGGATGTCAAAGGTACGCTCGCCAAACCCATGTGCCGGCTATGGAGTTACGGACCATCCCGTTAACTTGGCCGTTCGCTGTCTGGGGTATGGACATGGTTGGCCCCTTTCACATGTCACCATGCAAGAAGACACATCTTTTGGTGGCTATTGATAAGTTTACCAAGTGGGTTGAGGTTATGCCAGTTACTAATTGCGAATCAGCCACAGCAGTCAAGTTCCTGAAGAGAATTATCTACCGGTTCGGGTATCCCCACAGCATAATTACCGACAATGGAACCAACATGTCCCTTGGTGAGATGGAGAAGTTCTGTGGCAACAATGGAATCCGACTTGACGTCGCGTCAGTGGCTCATCCGCAGGCCAACGGACAAGTGGAGAGGGCAAATCAAGAATTGCTACGCGGGTTAAAACCAAGACTACGAGTTCCCTGTATCAGGGCAGCTGGCGCATGGGTCGAAGAACTCCCTTCTGTGGTTTGGGGCATTAATACTACGCCTAATAGATCTACTCAGATGACACCCTTCTTCATGGTCTATGGCGCGGAGGCAGTACTACCGAGTGATATTATCCATGATTCACCACGAGTGTCAGCATACGTCGAAGTGGAGAATGAAAAAACCCGGCAAGACGCCGTGGATATGTTAGAAGAGCAAAGGGAACAAGCCCTGGAAAGATCAGCCATATATCAGCAGGATTTACGAAGGTATCATAGCCGGCACGTGAAAACCCGGGTCTTCCAGGAAGGAGACCTGGTTTTGCGCCTGGTACAGTCAAACGAAGGAAAGCACAAGTTATCACCACCTTGGGAAGGACCGTTTATCATAAGCCGGAATTTGCATAATGGGTCATACTACTTGATAGATGCAAGGGAAGAGTCGACCACAGTTAATGACACTGCTCACACCACTTCATCTATGCAAGAAAGAGACAGACCGTGGAACGTGGCTCAGCTACGTCCATATTATACTTAGCAAAAATTATATTGGCATTGAATGATGTAATAGGCAGCAGGTTTTCAGACGTACTCTTTTCCTATCCAGGGTACCTTTGGGGACTGGACGGGTTTTTAATGAGGCGGCTTGCTGACCTAGATGTCTCATATCAAGTAAAGAGGTGATTATCAAGAAAAGAGATGGTTATTATCAGGTTATGTACTCTCAATATGATGCGTATATCTAGGTCTTGGGGGCTGGTCGCTTGAATAGCACAGTTACAAACTCAAAGACCCGGCCATGATGCCTATGAGTTATAAGGGCCGATTACTTGCAAACGAGTACGGCTACAATCTTATAACCGGACAAAGAAGTACAAATTCCTTGGCTATTCTTACTTAAGCTCGATGTGACTCGCATTAAAGTGGCATGATTTGTTCGCTTACGATTACAGTCAGTCATGAAACCCGACGGGGCTTGAGTGGCTACGTTTTCGTATGGATGTAACAACATGGTATCCACGCGAAAGCCGGCTTACAGTACAAGATAGTCAAAAGGGTCATCTAAACCACAAGTTATGCAGAGTACAAGGCTAAACAGCTGGAAACTCAACGATTATTAAGCATAACTTCAAATCCTATGTGAAACAACTCAGGGATCTTTGTGAATTTAGCAGTAGGCAGGTCGTTCCCCTTTCAAGATCAAGTGTCCTAGACTTGGAGATCCGGGTCCGGGTGACTTGAAATCTTGAAAAGAGAAAAAATTGCTTATCTGTAGAATTCCAAAAACCCAAATATCCGAGTCTTGGGGACTTGGGGACTTAGAAGCAAATCCGCTTGTCAATACCCATGAGACCCGGAAAGCGAGTTTTCACAAAAGGAACAGTAAAGAAAGCCGGATATCGAGAACAGCTGAGCTCAATAATGGATAAACTTAAAAAGGCCGGAAGAGGCATAGAGTATATCAAGACCTTAGCGTGCATTACAAAATCTCGGCGAAAAGATATCAAAGGTGCACAGGCGCACCACCCAAAAAAATAATTGTTTAAACAGCATGTTGCCCGACCGGTGCATAAGAAGAGGCATTAGAGATCAGATATCACTCGGCGTTCATCTTGGCCTTGCCCTTGCCATCATTGGTGGTAGCAGCAGCACCCGGATCAGCGGTACCAGCTCGTGCAGGAGGTGGGACGACTGGTGTCGAGGTAGCAGGGGCAGAGCCGGCTTTAGCTTGCTTCTTTGCAGCCTCCGCCCTCAGCGCAGCAGCTTCCTCCTTCCACCGAGCCAGCATATCATACGGCTCGGGAAGATCCGACTTAATTGCTACACCAGCAGCATCATATGCTGGCACAAGGATATTAACGTCCAGTTCATCAGCGATCACGCTGGCCGGGTAACGGACCTCCTTCTGGACGGCCTGAAAATCCTTCACTGAGAACTTGGACCCATCAAGCTTGAACTCTGGGAAGCCGCCCATGAGCTTCGCCTGTTCGAGCTTGGGGAAATAAGCCTTGGCGAGTGCAAGCCCCCGGGTCATTCCAACCCGGCAAGACGAGCGTTTCCAGTGCCAAATCCACTCAGGAATAGTGGAGAAGGCATCCAGCATCCTCTTTAGATCAACATGCCCTCTACCCGGCCACCGTAACTCCTCCAGGATCCATTTGGTCCCGGCACATAGCTGCCGGAGAACACTCTTCATGGTTTTCAGCTTGGCGATGTCATCCTCTTCCGGCATGGTTTCGTCCGGGCCTGAAGGAATGGAAACGTAAGTCGGGAAAACCGTTGTTATCTATCAAAAGGGTAAACCCGGAGGAGGAAACGTACCAAGTAAAGCACGATATGTGTCTGATATTTGGACGGAAAGGCTTGTTAGATCATCTTCGGCTTTGTGAGCCCTTTTCCTATATTTCCTCATTATCAGCCTATTCCTCCTGGCCTCAGCTTCGGCTGCTTCACGTAAAGCTACCTCCTTTTCGATGAGCTTGGTGGCGTCTGCCAGTTTCTCCTCAGATTGAGTCACGAAAGACTGCATGCATGCAAACAAGGATCAGTCGGGTAGAGGAGCAAGTTATCAGGCGCTTGTATAATAAAGTCCCAAGCGAATTATGAATCAATTCACTCGGAACTTGGGGACTGGACAAGGGCACACGCAACATTAGTCGGATTTACCTCGTGCTTGGCTATTAAAGCTCCCAAGATGTTTTCTTCATTAGCCCTTAAAGTGCGCAGGGTTTCCAGCATCTGGGCAAACGTCAGTTCTTCGGATCGAGTACCGGAAGAGCCGGCAGCTTGGTCACCTGGTGGGGGGGCTCTCCCCGCCCTTGGAGTCGAGACCCGGACAGTTTGAGTACCCGGGTTGGGAGAACCCATCCTTGTATCCAGAACCTCGATCTCCTCGTCTACCGGTTCCGATGAGGAAGGAGATCCGGCGGCTCGGGGAAGCGGATTGTTCGGAGGGTCTTGTTCTTGGTTATTCGCTGTATCACCGCCAGTCGCGGCGTCTGCGTTATCAGTCGGCTTCTCCACCCGACGGTCATCTGTTTCTACGTTTTCCGGGTCACTGACGGTGACTTTAGTGCTGAAAGAAAGATGAGAAAAGGCAGTTATTAGTTATGACGGTGGCTTGAGTGGAAATTGGTCAGACGTAAAAGGAAATCATGTAACAAAAACTTACCCAGCATTCACGGTGTAATCCGGCGGGAGCTCGCCGCTGGAAGCAGATGAGGTGGTCACAGGGACCACTAGCGGAACTCGGAATTGCCCGGCACGAGGGTGGTTAGGAGAAGGGTGGCGTTGAGGAGAGTCGGAAGGACGAGACGGAGGAGCGCTGGCACAAGGGACCGAGGGGGTAGAGATGCCCGGGTTAAGGGGATCTTCACCCGGGGAGCTCCGAGTTACTCTGCGCTTGGCTGGGAAAGAATCCTTCAAGCACGATGAATTTGATAATTGATGGTTAAGTCGTCGCATGGCGTCAAAGGAGTAGGGTTCAGAGGATAATGAGGAAAAAGGAACCTTGGACACTGCTCCCCTGGCCTTCCTCTTGGCTCCGACTGTTGCCTCTTGGTCAGACTCGGTTGCCTCCGGATCATCCTCGTTGGTCTCACCTTCATTCTCCAGCCCTGCGAACCGGGTGTGTGTTCGTTGGAAAAAAGGTAAACGGGAGGAAAATAATACAAGTAAAGGTATACAAATTCTGTGCAAATACCTTCACTCTCATCAGCCGGCTCGTCCTCTTCTTCCGGGTCTTTGGAAGGGGGGAAGGGTTCAACTCTCCAGAAAGGGTCATCAACCTAAGACAAAAGAATGAGATCAAGGGTTAGAAGCTGTATCAAGTCAAAATGTGGAAATAAGTTATGAATATCGGGTATTACCGCTGGAGCCGGGTTTTCCCGAGTAAACGGGGGTAACCCGGTGATGCCCTTTATCACCTCCAGTTTCTCTGTTAAGAAGCCCTTGATGGTCTTGTTAGTATCGCTGGTCGCAAAGCTCTTGGTGGAGTAGCGGAGTGCATCTGTGGTGTGCCCCGAATACTCGCACATCAATTTGGTGCGGATGGAGTTGGGTTGGATCCGAAAATCAACCCATGTTTTTACTAAATTTAGCCCGAGGAGGCCTTGGGCTGAAAGGATGGCTATCTTGGCTAATGAGGGAAGGATCGCCTCCCTGTCTGAGTCTGGCGCAAAGGTATTGAAAGACTCGGAAGGTTCGAGGAGGTTTTCCGAGTAACCCGGCAGTTTCTTTTCGCCGTCTGGGGAGGTATCGTGGCAATAAAAGAAAGACAGCTGCCAGTGTTTGACGTGGGAGTTTAAATTGAGAGTTGGCATCGGTGAATTCTTGCGGCGTTGGATGGATACCCCGCCGCAAGTAAGAAGTGCTCCGTCACCACTTTCGCGGCACGGCTTGCACTGGAATAGTTCGATAAAGAGAGTCAGACTTGGCGGTATGCACAAGTACGACTCAGATAGAACAATGAAGTGGGTAATATTCAACATAGAGTTAGGCCCTATGTCGAATACCCGGAGGCCATAATGACTCAAGACCTCCCTGAAGAAAGGGTGACCCGGAGGACGAAATCCCCGGGTCACGTGTTCTACGAAGCAGATTACCTCGTTATCAGCGGGCGTGGGCCGGGTCTCGTTGCCCGGCGCCCTCCAGTGAATATCCTTCTGAGAAGGGAGAATTCCTAATTCGGCTAGCTCGTCCAACTTGGCCTTCGTAGCTGTGGAACGCCCCCAGTTGTCAGATATGGTTTGGGTGGTCCTAGCCTGAGTCAGCTGTTTTCCTTGTCGTTTGGGAGCCATGGGATCAACCTGCAAAGCACAAGAGAAAGAGGTATAGGAAATAAGACCCGGGAGTGTTGGATTATCCGAGTATAAGGTATCAAGAAAGTATGAAGCTAAAAATTATCCGGGTATCACGCTATGAGGTGGAGATTACAAGGTATCCGGGTGTTAAGTGCAATTGTGGAAATTATTGGTCACTTACGTATGGAAAAGCATTTGGGGAAGATGGATGGTTGCCCATGCGTATACTGCAAGCAAATTAGCTGGAAAAGGAAGGTTTTTCGGGTGTTAACGTGATGAGCGGAAAATTAAGGAGGAATGGATCTAGATGGGAAAGTTTGCGAGCGATTTTACAGGAGATTTGGTGATTAGTAATGGTAGGAGGATGAGTTGTAATTATCTAGCAGGTGGTTAAAGGAGTTGGCAAGCATCGAATCGATCTAATTTGATGCAATCGGAAAAATGATTCACGGGTTGACCTAGATCCGATCCTGGATGAATTGAAAAATTGCGGGGCCAAATTAAAACGGCTGCAAGAGGCTTACCGGAGGGATTAGAGTCTAGCGCGACGGCGGCGACAGGCGTGGCTCGAATTCCCCTTTGCGGCTCTTGGCGCGGAGAACGAAGGTGCGACAGTCTAGCGCGACGGCGGCGCGAGATGGTTCGATGGCGAGCGCAAGCTCCTTGCGGTGGCGCTGCGAGGGTGTACGGAGCAATGAAGGAAAGGGGAAGCTGAGGCGCAGTGATGAGTTTAGGGTTACCCTCTATGTGCTATTTATAAAGCAAGGGTGAGTCTATCTCAACGGCCAGAAGCCGGAAATCGTGGGGTGACGGTTATCGACGTGGATTTTGTGAGATATGCGCCAAATATTGAGCAAGGCATTGGGATAAAAGAGAGAAGGGGATCAACCCCGTGATATCGGGATCGATTATCGAGTATGGGATCTTGACATTTTTGTCAGGGTTTGGACCTGGAAAATTAAACCAAAGAGTTTGGGGAAAGCCCGGGTTACTATATGGCCACCATGGAGTTAGGCCTAGCCACTTATCAAAGCATCTTAACCCGGCCTCCACGTGCCTATGTGTTTGATATCTTTGCAGGGAATAGCGAGCGCTTCAAGGAGGATCCATGAAGCCCAGGCTATTCTGGGGACTACTGATGGAGGGATGATAACCCGGTAGGTCAAACTCCAAGGAGTAACCCGGCCCAAGGGACGCTGTATAGGATCCGGCTAAGGATAAGGAAACTAGTGAAGGCCCCCGCTTGTAGGCCCAGTAACCCGGGTTGTGGGTTATGGTAGAGGAAAGTTAGGGTTTGTGCGCCGTGTCCGGGTAGGATCCGGGATGCGCCTTGGAGAATAAGTCAGGGGGTACGGGTGCTTTATAAACCGACCCCTAGGTCTAGTTTAGACAGAGATCTAAGAACCCTAGCCATACCGCCTGATATCGAGCATCTAGTGTAATCCCAGAATTGAGTTGTTGTATCGAGATCGGAAACTCGGCGACTTTGATTGCCGGCTACCAGATCGAATTGCACCATGTTTTCCTCTGAGCTAAACCCTCTCCCAAACGCCTGTGTCGTCTTGCCCCAAGATCAGTTACCCCCGGTAACATCTGCCGTGATTATCCCACGACACTACAGCCACTGATGTTTCGTGAAGTAAACAAATCCACTTGACATCGCAAAAGAGCAAATGCAAGAAAAATGGCAGAATCTGCCAAAACCAGAATAGTCTGTAAAGACGAATTTTTTCGGGGAACTTATGTTGATCAGATCTAAAAACTTAAAGAAATAAAAAGTTGAGGAATTAGCCGAGGAATAAGCACAAGAAATTTCAGGTCATTTCGATTTTTCTATGAATTATACGATTGTTTACGGTGGACAGCAGAAATCTGCTTCCTGCGCAGAAATCCGAAAACCAACTCCAACTCTCGTCAGAAACCTTACTTGGCACTACTAAAACATGAAAATAAAGATACAAAAGAGTTTATACATAAGTATACAACCCCTTTACTCAAAGAAAACAGGGAAAAACAAAGAAAAAATAAAACCATGGGTTATCTCCCAAGAAGTGATTTTCTTTAACGCATTTTAGCTAGGCCCGGAAAAGTGGATTCACGTGTTTCCAAGTGAAAAGCACCCAAACTGTAACTTGTTCGAATAATGGAATCAAAAGGAAACGTCATTATATTTCTAGTAAAGTGTTCCATACCTTTCTTGAGTGGGAACTGAAATTTAATATTTCCCTCTTTCATATCAATAATAGCACCAACAGTTCTAAGAAAAGGTCTTCCCAAAACAATTGGACAAGAAGCATTGCATTCAATATTCAAGACAACAAAATAAAAGGGGACAAAATTATTATTAACCATGATAAGAACATCATCAACTCTCCCCAAATGTTTCTTTTTAACATTATCAATAAGAAGAATATCCAAATAACAAGGTTCCAATGGTGGTAAATCAAGAATATCATAGAGTTTCTTGGGCATAACAGAGATACTAGCACCAAGATCACATAGAGAATTGAAATAAAAATCATTCACTTTCATTTTAATAATGGGTTCCCAACAATCATCTAGCTTACTAGGGATAGAGGCTTCACATCTTAATTCATCCTCTGGTATTTGCATGAGAGCATTTGTAATATGTTTTGTGCAAGCCATATTCGTAGCACTAGCATTAGGACACCTAGAAAGCTTTTGCAATAACTTAAGCACTTCAGTTATGTTACAATCATCAAAGTCAAGATCGTTTTTATCAAAGATAATGGGACCATTGTCTCCGATGTTTCTAAAAATTTCAGCACTATTATCATGAGCATTTTTAGCAGTTTCAGGCAATTTGCATTTTAATAGAAGAAGTGGGAGTGTTTCCAACACAAATTACTTTACCATTGATAGTAGAAGGTTTTCTAGCATGAGAGGCTTTAGTTTTACTACTGGTGGTTATGATGCAAACATTAGCTATATTATTCTTCTAGCTATTTTATCTTCCTTTTCCCACCTAGCATGCAATTCAGCTAACATCCTAACATTATCATCAATTCGAATTTGGATGCATTTAAAGTTTTACTTTCTTTAACATCATGAGGCATAACCTTTAGTTTCAGAAAATCAACACCAAGAGCAAGGCTATTAACTTTAGAAGTAAGAACATCAATTTTGCCAAAAATTTCCTCGACAGATTTATTAAAAGCAGTTTGTGTACTAATAAAAAAAATAAGCATGTTCTCAAGATCAGAGGGTACACTTTTATTGTTGTTGTAGGAATTACCATAAGAATTACCATAAGTATTACTATTATTGGGAGGATATGGCCTATAATTGTTGCTACCAAAATTATTCCTATAAGCATTGTTGTTTAAATTATTATTTTTAATGAAGTTCACATCAACATTCTCTTCTTGAGCAACCAAAGAGGCTAAAGGAACATTATTTGGATCAATAGGAGTGATGGTGCAGATCGTGCACTCATTGGGAGACCCCAAGAGGAGGGTGTGATGAGCACAGCGGTAGGAGTTTCCCCCTTAGTTAAGAACCAAGGTTATCAATCCAATAGGAGAAAGAGGACCTTAGGAAGGTTGATGCCACCGACGATGGTGCTGGCGCTTCACCGGTGTCAGCAACAACGTGGAACCTGCACACACAACACAACCAAAATACTTTTCCCCAACGGTACAGTGAGGTTGTCAATCTCATCGGTATTGCTGAAAACAAAGATTAGACGTATAGTGTGGAAAACAGTGTATGCTTGCAGTAAGTAAAGAAAGCAGGAAATTTTTGTGGTTTGTTTAACCGTGTAAAAAAATGGACCGGGGTTCATAGGTTCACTAGTGGTGTCTCTCCATAAAGATAACATGATGGGTGAACAAATTACAGCTGGGCAATTGACAAATAGAGGTTGCACCGTAGTGCACATTATAAGATGATGACTACTACGATATTTAGTGCAGGCATTACAAAAAAATACATGGACCGAAATCCATATGCATATATGATTAATAATCCACCCTCAGGTTATCATCCGAACCCCCTTAGGTATTAAGTTGTAAGCAACAGATAACTGCATTAAACAATGTGTCTAATGTAAGCAATGATTGTACACGCGAGCACTCTCACCGCTGTTTTCTCCTAGTGGCAACAGCACATCCTCTCCCGTCATGTTTCTGTCACTCGAGCACAGGAGAAAAGGAGGCATGAACCCAGTATCTATAATAAATACTCCCTCTTGGAGTCACTAGCAACTACTTTGCCAGAGCAACCACTAGCAACGGAAAGCATGCAAGATCACAAATAACATATGAAATAAAGAATATAATCAACTTGGCATAAGTTCAATATTCATCGGATCCCAGCAAACACGGCATATAGAATTACATAAGATCAATCTCGATCATGATAGGAAGCTCACGAGATCTAAACATGGAGGCATATGAGGAGGAGACAACCATCTAGCTACTTCTATGGACCCGTAGTCCAGGGATGAACTACTCACGCATCACTCCGGAGGCAGGCATGGTGATGTAGAAGCCTTCGGTGATGATTTCCTCTCCGACAGGGTGCCGGGAGACAGCTCCAGAACCCCCCTGATCTAGGGTTGACGACGATGACGGTTGCAGAACTTTTCGGGGATTTTTTATCAGGTGCCTAGGGTTTTCCATCTAGGGGTAATAAATAGGCGAAAGGGCAGAGGAGGTAGAGGCCTGGGGGCCCTACACCTATAGCTGGTGCAGCCAGGGGGGAGGCCGCGCCACCCTATGGTGTGGCCCCCCTTAATGCTGATGACTCTCAAGTGCAGGAGATCAATTGTAGTACCTTTCGATAAGTATTTGAGTGTCGAACCCACGAGGAGCTGAAGGTAAGCTATCTATTCTCTAAAGCCCTATAACCCTCTTATATGGCTGTTTATGCAAAGCAATAAGTTTGACTAAAATGAACTAACTAATTAAAAGCAAGTGACGTGGAGTGTGGTTTGTCTAGTAACTAGTGAAGCAAGTTTAAAATGCAAGTAATCCTAGAGCAAGTTTCTAAAGCAAGTTTCACAAGTAGCAAGCATCAAATATCTCAAGTATCTCAAGGGAGCAAGTGTTCTAGCAATAGGTGTTTCGTTCATGTGGTTGTCACAATTAGTGAAGCACATGTTTTAATCTTAGTTGTTTCTTCTAGGAAGGAGCCATGAATAGGTATAGTCAAGTAAATTATCTACAACCCCTTATGATGGATCATGTGGCCAAGTAAATGACTGCACAAGATTGATTAAGACATAAAGTCCCACCATAGCCTTTCGTTCTAAGGTCCCCTATATATATCCCCCAATAACTTAACTTTGTGGCTCGGTCTCAGGTTACTGTCACTCCCAAGTCACCACCACTCCATTATGCTACCGGTGATCACCTTACATGCATTCCCCAACATATGCGTGCACTCATATATTTTACATAAAGACAATCAAAGAAGATAACAAACTTGTATGCAACCAATCAACGAACTATTTCACCATTGCCAAGAACAATTCACTACTCAAACATAGACGGGGAGACACAATACATCTAGGGAATATAGTATTGCATCATACATCGTGTTTGCCAAGAGATTACAGTGGAGAGATGGAGCTGATCTTGCTGTAGATGTTGATGATGAACACGCCGGAGGGGGGTGGAGCCCTCCGGGGGTGATCCCGGCGGCGTTTCCCCCCTCCGATCTTCTCCGGCGGCAGCCTTCTGTCTCTTTGTTTTGTGGTTTCGTCTCTCGGCGCCGCCTCCTTCTCAAAAAGGCCAGGGGATCCTTTATATAGTAGTTTTTAGGTCACGAGACACTCGTGAGAAGAAAGATCAATGGCGTCGGAGCCACGGGGGCAAAAAGGGGGCCCCACACGCGGCCAAGGAATCTGGCCGCGTGGAGGGTCCTATTTTCCACCTGGTTGGCCTTTTGGCCCTCTACTTTCGACCATGGTCTTCGTCTCGAAAATTCTGAACCGTGCTCTTTGGCCTTGCCCTTTTTGGAGTCCCGAAGCTCCCGGAAAGTCTAAAACACTAAAAAGTACGTTTTCTGGAGAAATAGGGTTAGAACCAAAAGAAGGGGGATTGTTCAGAAAATCCCCCAAATCATTATAAAACATGAACATAAGTTGCTAATATGTAGGAAAAACAAGTAATAACATGCAAAGTTCATGTATGCATTTTACATGCATCAACACCCCCAAGCTTAACCCATACTCGTCCTCGAGTATGAAGGTGATAAAACTAACATGGACTTTGCATTTTAAAACAATCATGGAATATCAAAGAAGATTATTCATGCTACATATAATCAAATGATTCATAATGTAGATGAGTAGCAACATACAATTCATGTTATAAGAAATATCAAATATGCAAGCAAAGATGCTTCATGAAAGTTCACAAAGTGTATAATGAAATAAAAGCACTATGGACCAAATGCATACACAAAATGAAAAATAAAATCATATATTGGTCAAAGAACAGCATAATGGAAAATAGAAAATATGGTGGACACTTTGGATAAAATTGAGTAGAGGTAAAACATGATCAAGTCTTATTTAGCCTCTAAATTATTCAACTAAAATTACTAATTGAAATGTGGCATCCATTGGTCTAAGACTCTCATTGCCCCTTTATCACTAGCATCTTAAATTGTGAATGTTGAAGTAATGTGATTGACAAGGTGTTGGTTGAATGCCTCATGCCCCGTGAGTGTGAAAACCTACTCCATGATTACTCAACTTAAGATTCCTAATAAGCTTTGTACAATCATAATAAGTATTAATGACATCATAGAGAACCGCAAAGAGGTACCTCTTGCCCCATGACATGGAAACCAGCCCATGTCACAATGACAAGATGAACAAACGGAGTAGACTCATCATCCTTTTTTATTTCATTCACTATATGCATAGCTTCTTATTTTATTGTAGGATGTGTTTGTAGAGTCCACTCTAGTTGTAAGTAAATTTCCACCATGATCAAGCATGGCTTGGGTTAGCGGCCTAATGCGTTTCTCTAGTCATAAATATACTTACTCATCAAAACTTACTATTCCTCTATTTCATTTCGGCATGGCAGGAGTCCAAAAACAAAAGTACATGATATCAACCAAATGTAAATTTTTGTGCAATGTTGAAAGCTTTCCAGTGATACACGTTTATAGCTAGCTCCCAACCAAACAATTGTCAAACGCAAAACTTTTAGCTCCCGTTATTGGGTCATGTTTATTAAGTGCAATGAAAAGTAAAGGTGTGCATTCAAAAGTTCGTGAGAGTCCTATCCCAAATTCAGCTCATGACAATTAATAAAGTGAATATCTTAATTTATAACATAAACAAAACTATAACATGGTGAACATACTCGGAATAGCTCTGAAGCTAATAGGTAGATATGGTGGACTCGCTGGAAATACTTGGCTAAAGGATGTTGGAAACAAGTTTATACTTATTGGAATTTTTACTTTTTTGGCTAGCAAGAGGGAGATGGTTGACCAGCTACTATGCATGCATTAGTGTCCGTAGAACTACTCATTTCATGACAAACTAAGTAAACTAACAATTAACATCAAAAACATGAATAAGAGATAGCTCATGACAACACTATTGCAAATTTCTACACCTAAAACAGCATATAAATCATGCAACTATAAGTAGCTTTTATAATCAACTAAAGCATCCCTTTCCCAATAAATATAACAGCATCCAACTTAATTCAACCCGTTATTCTAGTATCTGATTCTCATAAAGATAATTGTGGTGGTGGTCTCACAAATAAACTAAAAAACAAAACTAGACGCTTCAAGTTTCTAAGATAAATGCTTTGCTTAGAAAAACAGAAAGTAGACGTGTGCTAACCAAAAGAGTGTTGGTCCAGGGGGTGTTCACCACATCCCCAAGCTTGTGTTTTTCACCACTCTTGGATCTCTCTTGGCGCAGCTCCTCTATTCCCTGTGAAAAAAACTTTACAAAACATGTTTCTCCCATTGTTTTTCTGTGGGGTGAGATTAGCAAGGACCAACAAAACGTATGCATGCTGCGCAAAATTCCAAAACAAATGCTCCATAAGATAGACAATAAGGTTCATAATGTTGTATGTTCACTCTCTATCTCGAAAAGATCAAGGAAATTCAAGTCCCAAACCCAAAGAGTGCATCCAACAAAAGAAGGCAAAATCTGTCCAGAAAAGCAATAGCAGCAAAACGAACGTTTTCTCTAAGCTAGACTCATCAAAAAAATTAATCCAATTTTTTTCTTACAGAGTACGAAAAGTTGCACAACATACTAAAAAATTAGCTCAATCCGACTTACAGATAAAAAATAAAAAATCGTACGGTGAGGAGAATCGTGCTGAAACAGAAATTCCAAGCACTAGGATAACAACTTTTAAATCCAAATGGGTGAAACTTGACACTTTATTGAAAACTCCAGAAACTAAAGTGTAAAGACTAAGTCTCTTGTTACAACAAGAGGACACTAGGAAAAACCAACTAAGAACAACCGGGTTGCCTCCCGTAAAGCGCTTTATTGATAGCCGTATAGCTAGGCTTTTCTTACCTAACATCATGATGGTTGGAGTGAGGTGGCTCGGCATCCCCAAGCTTGGATTCTTGTACTTATTTGATGTTACACGCAATAGCAAAACAACGATGAAGTTAAACAAGATCGAACCAACGGGGACACGAGATTTTAACGTGGAAAACCCTTCCAACAAGGAAGAGAAAAAACCACAGGCGCCAGCCAGCAATACTTCACTATTTCGGGGTGAGATTACAATCGCGCCGGGATTTACAATATGTGGCTTATCCCGTGCGGCGGCTTACAAGAGGTATATAAAGGCGGTCCTGACCTAACTAGGTCGGTAACTGTGAATCCAACTCCGACTCGGTATCAACTCGTACGAGGCCGAACTTTCCTTTATCTTCATATGAATTTGGATCACCATAAAATAACATTTGATACATGTAGGGTGATCCCAGTGTTACATCCCCAAGCTTGATTGGTTGTCCCTCTTGATCTTTGTTCATCTCACTCAACTCTTCCTCCTGAAAAATTCTTCTTACACAAATCTCAACATAAAACTTGATTAGAGGGGTTAGTGCCTCCATAAATAAAATACACATAGGTACAGCAAATACACATCATGAGTTGATTCTAAATATTAACTACTGTTACTACAGTTGTGCATTGCTCCTTGATAAAAAGAACCACACAAAACATAAGTAATGAGAGCAATGCAAAATAAAGACATAATCTGCCAAAAACTGAACAACCCGTAAAGAGTGAATTTTTAGGGGATGTGTCGTGGGATAATCACGGCAGATGTTACCTGAGGTAACTGATCTTGGGGCAAGTCGACACAGGTATTTGGGAGAGGGTTTAGCTCGAAAGAGAACATGGTGATAAGCGATCTAGAAATCGGCGCTCAACTCGCCGAGTCTCGAATATGGCTCTCGATTTATACTGGATACTCGATAACAGGTGATATGATTATGTCGTGAATCTCTGTCGAGCTAAGCCTAGGGGCCGGTTTATAAAGTACCCGTACCCCCCCTGGCTTGCCCTCCAAGGCGCAGCTTGAGTCCTATCCGAACTCTGCTTACAAACCCTAGCTTTCCTTACCGCAACCCACAATCCGGGTTACGAGGCCTACAAACTTTGGGCCTTCCAGAAGTTTCTTTATCCTTAGCCGGATCCCGCGCGGCGTCCTTTGGGCCGGGTTACACCTTGGAGTTGGCCTACCGGGTTACTATCCCCTCATCAGTAGTCCCCAGGATAGCTTGGGCTTCCTGGATTCTTCCGTGAAGCGCTAGCTATTCCCTGCAAAAATATCAAACGCTCAAGCGTATGGAGGCCGGGTTACAATACTTCGATAAATGGCTGGGTCCAACTCCATGGTGACCATGCAATAACCCGGCTCTCCTCCGAATGCTTCTCCTAATTTTCCAGGTCTAAGTCTTAATAAAAACTCCACGACTCTACACTTTTCTCGATAGTTAATCCTGATACCACGGAAAGTATCCCTTTCTCTTTTCTGCCAGGATCTCTTGCTCAACACTCGATGCACCTCCCGTAAACTTTGAATAGGTAGCCGTTACCCCGCAATTTCCGGGTCCCCGCCCGTTGGACTTAGTTTTTCCACCCGAACCATTATAAATAGGTCCTTAGGGGTAACCCTAACCCCAACGTCTCACTTTTCCTCATTCCTCTTCCTCCGTACCCAAACCCGCAGAGCGCCATTACGGGAACTCCGCGCGCATCACCGGAGCCCATTTGTCGCCGGCTGCGCTCCGCCACAGCGCGCTCAGCCCCGCCGCCGAGATCCGCCGCCAAACACCCGACCTGCCCGCCAAGAGTCGCGAAAGGGCACCAGGCCTGCGCTATTTGCCTCCGCAAGGCTTCATTTCAACCTCCTCCAGTAAGTCTCCGGCACTCATTAATCTGCCCTTGCAATTTCTTGGTTTTGCCTCAAATTGGATCTAAATCGACCCGCCGGCGATTTCTCGGGGCACACCGAATTAGGTTGCTAGCATTCATCCTAACCCATCCATTAGATAAGAGATAGACTTCAGCTCACTCCTCTACTACCAGTAATCATTAATTTCGCCGTAAATCTAGAAATGGAATTCCCAATCTGGGCTCGAGCCGCCTAAAATTTCCGCCCTTGCTTCTGTCACCCGGAAAATCCTCCCTTTCCAGTTCATTTACTCGCGATAGATGCACGGACAACCATCTATTTCTCCTAAACACTTATCCATACATTAACCTCCATAATTTTTTTATAAGAACGCACGATACCCGGATAATTTGTACCGTGCTCCGCAAAACAATACCCGGATGACATTTAACTTTCAAGTTGCCTCAATACCTCTTATCAATACTCGGCCAACTGACAGTTTCCGAGTCTCGTTTCTCATGTTTTTCTACCTGATGTTTTACAGGTTAACCCCATGGCACCCAAGAAGCAGGGAAAGCAGTCAGTCAAAGCCAAGACCACAAACTCCATATCCGCCAACTGGGCGCGATCTTCGGTCACCAAGGCCAAATTAGAAGAATTGGTCGAGCTAGGGGTTCTCCCCCCTCAAGAAATTATCCACTGGAGGGTGCCGGGTAACGAAACTCGGCCTACTCCGGCAGAAAACGAGGTAATATGCTTTGTTGAACATGTGACCCGGGGCTTCCGGCCTCCGGGTCATCCTTTCTTTCGCGACGTTTTAAGCCATTATGGCCTTCGCATTTTCGACATAGGACCCAACTCCGTTTTAAACATCACTCATTTTATCGTTCTTTCCGAGTCTTACTTGTGCACTCCGCCAAGTCTGGCCCTCTTCGTCGAACTCTTCCAGTGCAAACCGTGCCGCGAAAGCGGCGACGGTGCACTTCTTACTTGCGGCGGGGTTTCCATCCAACGCCGCAAGAACTCCTTAATGCCTCCTCTCACACTTAACTCCCACGTAAAGCACTGGCAGCTCTCATACTTTTACTGCCAGGACACCTCCCCACCCGGCGAAAAGAAGTTGCCGGGTTACTCGGAGGGTCAACTTGACATTTCCGAAGCCTTCAATAGGTTTGCCCCTGACCCGGAAAGGGAAGAAATTCTGCCTCTATTGGCCAAAATCTCCATCCTTTCTGCCCAAGGCCTCATCGGGCTTAACCTGGTGAAGACTTGGGTCGATTTCCGCATCCAACCCAACTCCATTCGCACAAAACTGATGTGCGAATACTCGGGGCAAACCACGGACCCGATCCGATACTCCACCAGCAATTTCGCTCCTAGCGATGCCAACAAAACAATCAAGGGCTTTCTGACGGAAAAGCTCGAGGTGATCCGGAACATAGCCGGATTAGAACCTTTTACCCTCGAGAACCCGGCCCCCGCGGTAAGGACCTAACTCTAACAAGTTCAATTTTATTCGTTCCTCTTGGTACAACTGTTAATCCTTGCTCTGGTGTCTCCACCTCAGGCCGACAGTGACTTCTGGAAGGCGGATACTCCTCATAACTCCGGAAACCCGGAAGAGGAAGGGGATGCCGTTAACTCGGACGAAGGTACATACTTAGTCCCCTTGAATACGTCATGCCCTATTTCTCATTTCCATACTATAATCTTGATTACTTTCAGAGCAAGAAGACCAAGACGAGGAGGAAGAAACGGACGGCAAGGTGGAGTCTGCCAGTGATGAAGATGAACCGGAGCCAGCAATTAAAGCCGGATCCAAAAGAAAACCCCAAGGAATTGTTTTCCAGGTTTCATTTCATTTCCTTGTGCTTAATTTGCGTTCCCGTGATATCATTCATGAGCTAACCCTGTCATCACCCCTTTGGCCATACTGAAGGAGCCACCTGCGTCCAAGCGTAGAGTGACCCGGAACCATCCGGGTAACGAGACCCTTAACCCGGGTACTTCATCGCCTCCAGCTCGACATACTGGTATTCACCATACACAAGAATCTTTCCCAAACATTCCCTCACAAAGTAATCTCACACCTTGCTTGGTATTTTTCAGTATCTTCCGGGTCCAGCAGCGGCTTTCCCTCGGACTTCGCGGTGAACCCCGGGTAAAGTTCTTTTCCTGATGTTATGCCGAACTTTTATCGCCCTTTTCATGACTTATGCGCTAACTGCACCCTTGCACTTTCTATAGAGCCACGGTCGTTGTTAGCGACCAGGAAGACATGGAAGTTGAGGACCGGGGTAAGAATAAACCGACTGACGATGCATTCACCACAGCTGGTGATGAGCAAGCGTCACCAACGAACCCGGCTAGGCAAGAAGCCGGGTATCCAATAGCCTCGCACGCAAGCGAGAAGGAAAAGGGCGCAGCTGCGGGCGCAGGAGGAGGGCCAAACTCCGACATTCGGATGACCCGGGTGCCGTCTCCTGTTACGAAGAAAACTTCTTCTCCAAATTTCCACGCCCCCGAGTCTTCTAACTCGGATAACAATGATTTTAACCAGCTGATGAGTGCTCTCCTGTCCATGAAAGCTTCAGAGGGAAATGTCTTGGAGCGTATGGCCGCAGCACATCAGGTAACATTATTTGATATTCCTTACTGCACACCCAGTCCCCAAGTTCTGAGCATAACTTGCTGTTGTTGTGCTCGGTACTTCATACAATATTCGGCTTGTCATGATATCCGACTTACAGTTTCACTCGTTCCTTGCAGGCGGAAATTACTCGGTCCGACGAGGTATTACTCAAGACCGAGCAGCTCCTGCTTGCTGAAGTAAAGCGCAGAGAAACCCTTGAGGCGGAGGTGAAAACTTTGAAAAAAGACGTCTCCAGATACAAGAAGAAGTACGATGCTGCCCAATCTACACTGAAAAACTTGTCGAACCAAGTTGCGGACACTTATCGCATCTTGCTAAGTAAGTTTTTGTTCGCGATTAACTTACATGCCTCTATCTTATCGTTATAATAATCAAGATTACTGATATGCTTTCTTTTATTTCAATTGCAGGTGCTAACCTTGCTGCTCCAGAGGACGATGCCGTTGCTATGACTAAAACGCTAAAGACTGTGCTCCGTACATTTTTTGCCGGCACAAAGCTTTTATTGGATGCCGTGAAGTGGCCCTCCGAGGTATACCCAGGCGAGGAAAACCTCATGCAAGCGTTTTCGACGGTGCCTGGATGGGTTGAAATATGGAAGCGCTCGTCTTGCCGAGTCGGTATGACCCGGGCCTTTACGCTGGCGAAAGCTTATTTTCCTAAGCTTGACCCGGCAAAGGTAATATCCGGGTTTCCGGAATTCAAGGCTGACGGCTCCAAGTTTACGCCCAAGGATTTCAAAGTTATACAATCCGCCGTACGTCACTCGGCTACTGCTTTGGCCGATAAGATGGAACTGGACACAATCATGAGCTCGTACGACGCTGAAGGCAAAACTATTTTGGTAGAGGCACCCCCTCCCTTCGACATGCTGGAAAAATGGGCGACTGACCTGGCCAGGAGGAAAGAAGAAGCTGCTAAGAGAGAGGCCGAGTCAGGTTTAAGGCCGTCTACCTCTACGCCGGCTGTTCCTCCGCCTGTCCGTCCTGATGTGGAAAGTCCGGGTAATGCTGCTGGAAAGGCTAAGGAGCAGGTCCAAGACCAAGACCCGGAAGACCATTCCCAGGATGCCGAGTAGGATGATGTTTTGTAAAAAACTGGTGTGATTTTGATGATGCGCTTGTTGCGCCATTGATACTGGTACTGTCACTTTGTACTTTTAACTCGTGATAACTCTGTGCCTTTCCCGGCTTTTGATAATCTCGACCCTTGTTTTTAAGCTTATTCTCGATACCCGATTGCTTTTGATTCCCTTTTCGAGGCTCGGTTAACCGAGTATCGTGGGCTTTGATAACTGGACTTTTCTCTAAGTCCCCAAGACTCGGAAGCCAAGGTTTTTCGAGCTTTAATAGATAAACAGCTTGTTTCTGTTTCGAAGTCCGCAGTCCCCATGACCCAAAGTACGAGCCAGGGGGGTGTGGCCTTTCTCAGATGACAAACTGCTCTTTACTAAGCCGAAAACCAATAGCCATTTACGTAAATACTGAAGTCATGCTTGATACTTGTTGAGTTTCCGGCTATTTAGCCTTGTACTCTGCATAGACTTGTGGTTTAGATGACCCTTTTGATTATCTTGTACTGTAAGCCGGCTTTCGCGTGGATACCATGTTGTTACATCTATACGAAAAACAGAATCAAGCAAGTCCCATTGGGCTGCATGGTTTGATTGTAATCGTAAGCGAACAGATCATGCCACTTTGGTGCGATTCACATCGAGCTTAAGTAAGAATAACCAAGAAATTTGGCTCCTTCTTCCGGTTATAAGATTGCAGCCGTACTCGTCTTGCAAGTAATCGGCCCTCATAACTCATAGGCATCAAGGCCAGGTCTCTGGGTTTGTGACTACTACTTAAGCAGTTCAATTCCCAAAAACTCATGTACGTGCAACGTATTTTGATGATACTGATGCATTGATAATAACAAATATCACTTACTTGTACTTGAAGCAAAGACCATGATAAGACTTGAAAACCACCTCTTTTATTGATACGAAAAAGTTTGTGCCAGCAGGCCGCCTCATTAAAAACCTCCCAGTCCCCTTAGGTACCCTGGGTAGGAAAAAGAGCGCGTAAGAAACCTGCTGGCCGTTACACTGCTTTAGTTCTTCTCGAGAATCGGCCCCAGGCTGGCACGGCCGATGCACATTCTCCATTTGTTAGTCCCTTTCATAATGAGTACCGGGTTTGTTAGCCAATCCGGGTATGTCGTTCTTGTAGCGCGGCTAGTTGTAGATAGCGGTGTGCTTTCCTCTTCTACGCCAGGGAACTTGGAAGGACCGCTCCTGACGAAGGCCACCATCTTGTGATCTTGTTATGTCCTAGTTTTTGCTTTATCCCCTTCAGAGGTCGGCCTTTTTGACGTTGCCCTTTCCTCCAGGTTTGCCTGCGATCGGTAATGCTTGAGCTCCTCTTTCCTACAGGCTTGCTCAGCCATTGCTGCATCTCCTTCGTCGCATTCAGCTGCTATATCTCGATTTCCGTGTATGGTAATGGTCTTCTTAGGACCCGGGATTTTCAGCTGTACATACACATAACACGGTCTTGCCATGAACTTGGCATAAGCCGGTCTTCCAAACAATGCGTGATAGGGACTGCGCAACTTAACCACCTCAAAGGTAAGCCACTCAACCCGATAATTGTCCTTTGATTCCCCAAAAGCTACCTCCAACGCCATTTTTCCTTCAGGGCACGCTGAATGACCCGGCACTATCCCGTGAAAAACTGTTGTACTCTTTTGCAGTTGAGATTCTTTGAGGCCCATGCGCAGAAAAGTTTCCCAGTACAGGATATTGATGCTACTTCCTCCATCCATCAAGACTTTTTCAGTTCATACCCATTGACCTGTGGTGCCACTACCAAGGCTAAAACTCCCGGGTGATCAACTCTGTCCGGATGATCCCTTCTGCTCCAAGTTACCTCCTGTTCTGACCACCTCAAATACCTCGGAACAGCGGAAGAGACTGAATTGACCGCTTGTTTCAGTATCTTTTTATCCTTGTTAGAGCCTCCAGTAGTGTGCACATGATATTGACCCAACTGTTTGGGGTTAGCCTGAAAACCTCCCGCTCCCCCTTGATTGTTGCCCGGATTTCCTGCTGCCGGGTTACCGGCTGGGGGTGGACCGTTGCCCAAATTTCCACCTGGACCCGGGCCTCCTCCCCGACCCGCTCCTCGCATGGCTCTGTTTACTTCCTCATTCTTCCACCTTTGTAAGTCGGCGCATTGCTCCAAGGAGTGATTAGCCGGCTTGCCGTTCCTGCTATGCTTCGGGCACGCCATCCTGAATATATTCCAACTGTTGCCCGGCCTCGGAGGTCCCTGATAGTGTCCTCCATTATGATTTCCGGTATTAAAATTCCCTTCAGACCTGGGTCTCGAAGACCCGGCTTCAGTATTAGCTACAAACTCGGAACCTCCTTCGAATGGGCGCTTGTTCTGACTATTTCCGTTATTACTCGGTGCTGATCCATTGCCGGTTCTTCCACTGTTACTGGTGTTCACCTTCGCTTTCTTGTCATCGACTTCCTCCTCTGTAGTGTCTGTTGCAGCGTGCTTGTTGCATGCATCCATTAATTCTCCCATTGTAACCTCCGATGCATTCCTACTGGACTTCATGCGAGTTAACTTTTGTACTAAAGGAATATACTTGCACGTTTTTGCCATAGCTTGTAGCGCATCTTTGGGCTGAATTTCTGTGGATGAGTGAAGTATCTCCATAACCCGGCGTACCCAACTGCGTGCTGATTCTCCCTTTTTCTGAACGCATCGCTCTAAATCATCAATAGTGAATAGCTTTCTGCACGTTCCATGAAAGTGCTTGACGAACGCGGTCTTTAGTTCTTCCCAGGACTTGATCGATCTTTCTGGCAGGTTGGTAAACCATAACTTTGCTGCTCCTTCTGACATCATCAAGTACATGAACTTGGCTTGAAGATTCTCGGATGCATTGCGGATTGACATTGCCATCTCATAACTACTCAACCAGGTTTCCGGATCCATGGTCGGTTCATAGTTCACTACTTTTCCCGGCTCTTTGAACTTTTCCGGGTAAGGTTCAGCTCTGATGTCATCCGAGAGACACTTGGGCCCTGCGAGGACGGTTGAGACTGGCCTTACTCGGGGAGTGTGCGATCCAGCCGGGGGCGTAGCGGGGCGCGGTGCTGCAGGCAACCCATGTGCAGCAGACCCGGCCCCAGCTCTCCGAGCCCTGGAGCTATCCACAACGGCCTGCGCCACCGATGCTGCTGGAACACGGGGAGGAGGCGGCATTTGCTGCTGCTCTTCCCTCCGCCGCGCCGAGTTTGCTTGAATATTCCCTTGTTGTTGACTGGCGTATGGCGTCCCATGCATCCCGCTTCCGTGGTCCGGGTAATTGGTCTGCTGTGCCACCGCAGTGTGCAGTAGATCGATCGCTTGCCGGGTCCTTTCTGCATGGGGCGATTCTCCTCCCGGGATTTGGTTCAATGCAAGTGTTGCTGCATACACGTTGTCCATAGGATTGTTGTAGTGGCATGCTGGTGTGCGAAACCGTGACGGCGGATGCGGTGGCAACTCGATGCCGGTTGTGACTCCGGTTCGTGGTGGGGGTAACCCGGCCTGCACGTTTGCCGCGGGGGTTTCCGCTGTCGCCGGCTGAGGCGCAGTTCCCTGGTTTACAGCTGGGATCGGTTGGTCCTGAGGCGTAATAAACAAAGCCGCCGGGTTAAGGACCCCACCCGTGGCCGGTAGTCTAGTTTGAGTTCTCTGGTGTACTCTAGATGTTTCCTCTCGGAGCCGGGTTTCCAACGCATCCAGCTCGCGCTGACGCGTAGCCATCCCTTGTTTCTCTGCTTCCACTTGCCTTCTTTGATGTTCCAACGCGCGGCGAGCCACATCCAGGTCCCTGACACGTTCAGCTGCGTTTTCTGGAGTGATAACCGTAGCGAGGACCGTTGGGTCTAGGATCAGATTATTGACGAACAAGGCCGGGTGGCGCGGGTTTGACGGACCCGCCCCCGGTGTCCGGTTTCCCAGGAATCCGAACGTATTCGCGTGCAGCTCCTCATCCGCCGCACGGCTAGTCACTGATGCCGACTCTCCGTCGACCCGGGCCAGGATCGGGTTTCCGTTGGCCGCGTCCTGTCGCTGTGCCAATGTCTGAGCCGCCCCGACCGGAGCCGTGGTCATGTTTCCTTGATTGAGGTTGGCTGCTGGAGCCGTGTAGACCGCCGCTCGGCGTATTACGCCTGTTGTGAGTTCATACTGTTCTTCTCCGCTGTTGTCTTCTCCGTAACGGTCTTCCAGCAGGTCCCTGACAGATTCAGTATCATCTTTTCCATTGTCCGGGTCATGCGGGGCCCATGCCGGCTCCTCCGGCTGTTCCCACTGCGCGATGGATTCTTCTATCTGGTCTGTTGCTCCAACTGATTCTTCTCTACCTGACTGGGCGCAAGCATCCTCCCCTGACACAGAATCAGATCCAACATAGTCAGGAGCCGAGCGAGAGGAACATACCATACCGATGAAGACGCTGATCCGGCCGATTGTAACGACAGATCCGGATTCGAGGCGATCCGATTCTGGCCCCCATCCGGAGTCGTCCACCATCTTCTCTCCTTTGTGGTCGTCGTAGATCTCTCCAACGACGAGGTTCCTCATGCTTTTCCGGGCTTCTCCCGTGATGTAAACACCTTTGGACGCAGGCCCCACGGTGGGCGCCAACTGTCGTGGGATAATCACGGCAGATGTTACCTGAGGTAACTGATCTTGGGGCAAGTCGACACAGGTATTTGGGAGAGGGTTTAGCTCGAAAGAGAACATGGTGATAAGCGATCTAGAAATCGGCGCTCAACTCGCCGAGTCTCGAATATGGCTCTCGATTTATACTGGATACTCGATAACAGGTGATATGATTATGTCGTGAATCTCTGTCGAGCTAAGCCTAGGGGCCGGTTTATAAAGTACCCGTACCCCCCTGGCTTTCCCTCCAAGGCGCAGCTTGAGTCCTATCCGAACTCTGCTTACAAACCCTAGCTTTCCTTACCGCAACCCACAATCCGGGTTACGAGGCCTACAAACTTTGGGCCTTCCAGAAGTTTCTTTATCCTTAGCCGGATCCCGCGCGGCGTCCTTTGGGCCGGGTTACACCTTGGAGTTGGCCTACCGGGTTACTATCCCCTCATCAGGATGTCCATTCCATTCGGCAGGGACTCCATCTCGCATTCGATCTCCCTCCTTTCCCTGAAAGAGTAGAGGTCTCTCTGGACTTATGTTTTGCCTCTCTCCCAGATTCATAAAAAGGGAGCAAGAGGGCCTCTCGACGGGAGTGATTCCCCGAAAAGAGATCGTTCCCAGCATCCTCGAGTTCGTAGTCAAACTCACCTTCATCCACCTTTCATGGACTGGCGCGGGCAAGCGCCGATGTCTGGAGCAGAGGCACTTAAGTTGCTCAAATCAGAAAACTTAAAACTAATGAAATATGTAGTGATAACTAAATATTGTTGTCGTAAATTACCAGGTCAAAATTCCACTTCTGTGATTTTAAACATTTTTCGCAGTGAAGTTCAGGAATGTGTTTTCTGGACAGCTAATTACTATTGTTTAATCCTATCTCTCATATAAGATTATTCTTGCCATTTATGATGAGAAATAAGACAGAAATATGATGTTACAGTAGTGAACTAATATTTTTATTGTTTTTAGCTTTGGAAAAAGTTTTAATGATAGAGACTTTGCAATGGTTTCGTTGGCATGAACAACACATGTTCAAGGTCGACCCCAACTTCTCCATTACTCATCCTTCTCATTTACTTTCCCAATTTTTTTATAAAATGAAAATCTTAAACTAAATGATAGATAACAGTAGGTAAAGGTATTTTACATGTTGAATAGACATAAATGTGTGCTCAAACCGAATAGGAAATTAAAACATAAGGAACACACCAAAAAATATTAAACAATTTATTTTTAAGTCTAACCCCTTTCCTATGCATTGGCATTTTGTAATGAAACAAATAAAAGAAGCACATAATAGCAAGCATAGAAAGGTAGATCAAGTGCAACTTCAATACTTTCAGCATAAAGAGGGGAAACTTAATATTGTTGAAATATGTGTAACCATGTTTCCCTCTCTCATAATAATTTTCAGTAGCATCATGAATAGATTCAACAATATGAATATCACATAAAACATTCTTATCATGAGCCACATGCATAAAAGAATCACTACTCTCCACATAAGTAAAATCCTCATTAGTGATAGTGGGAGTTAAACATTCATAATTTTCATTGCAATCATCATATATAGGAGGCATAGTATCATCAAAGTGAATTTTCTCCTCCAAGCTTTGGGAACTAGAAATATCATGCTCATCAAAACCAACTTCCCCAAGCTTAAAACTTTCCATAGAATCAGCAAGTATATCATTTTTATCCTCAATAGTAGGGGGACTAAAAATATCATATTCATCAAGAAAAACTTCCCCAAGCTCAAGGTTTTCCTTAGCAATAAAGGTGTTCAAAGAATTAGTACTACCACAAATATGATTGTTGTGCAAATAATTTTTCAATTTCTCCTCAAACACTTCATGTCCTAATTCAAGGTAGATATAATACAGTTCTAAAATTGTTTGGTTGTTTTCCATTTTATATTCTTTTTTTTGTGTTTTAGGTTTATATGTTAGTATGCAATGCAAACAAGAATAAAAGCTTAGCACAACACTCCCCGGCAACGGCGCCAGAAAAGTGCTTGATGACTCCCAAGTGCAGGAGATCAATTGTAGTACCTTTCGATAAGTATTTGAGTGTCGAACCCACGAGGAGCTGAAGGTAAGCTATCTATTCTCTAAATCCCTATAACCCTCTTATATGGCTGTTTATGCAAAGCAATAAGTTTGACTAAAATGAACTAACTAATTAAAAGCAAGTGACGTGGAGTGTGGTTTGTCTAGTAACTAGTGAAGCAAGTTTAAAATGCAAGTAATCCTAGAGCAAGTTTCTAAAGCAAGTTTCACAAGTAGCAAGCATCAAATATCTCAAGTATCTCGAGGGAGCAAGTGTTCTAGCAATAGGTGTTTCGTTCGTGTGGTTGTCACAATTAGTGAAGCACATGTTTTAGTCTTAGTTGTTTCTTCTAGGAAGGAGCCATGAATAGGTATAGTCAAGTAAATGATCTACAACCCCTTATGATGGATCATGTGGCCAAGTAAATGACTGCACAAGATTGATTAAGACATAAAGTCCCACCATAGCCTTTCGTTCTAAGGTCCCCTATATATATCCCCCAATAACTTAACTTTGTCGCTCGGTCTCAGGTTACTGTCACTCCCCAACATATGCGTGCACTCATATATTGTACATAAAGACAATCATAGAAGATAACAAACCTGTATGCAACCAATCAACGAACTATTTCACCATTGCCAAGAACAATTCACTACTCAAACATAGACGAGGAGACACAATACATCTAGGGAATATAGTATTGCATCATACATCGTGTTTGCCAAGAGATTACAGTGGAGAGATGGATCTGATCTTGCTGTAGATGTTGATGATGAACACACCGGAGGGGGGGTGGAGCCCTCCGGGGGTGATCCCGGCAGCGTTTCCCCCCTCCGATCTTCTCCGGCGGCAGCCTTCTGTCTCTTTGTTTCGTGGTTTCGTCTCTCGGCGCCGCCTCCTTCTCGAAAAGGCAAGGGGACCCTTTATATAGTCGTTTTTAGGTCACGAGACACTAGGGAGAAGAAAGATCGACGGCATCGGAGCCACGAGGGCAAAAAGGGGGCCCCACACGCGGGCAAGGAATCTGGCCGCATGGAGGGTCCTCTTTTCCACCTGGTTGGCCTTTTGGCCCTCTACTTTGTCCCATGGTCTTCGTCTCGAAAATTCTGAACCGTGCTCTTGGGCCTTGCCCTTTTTGGAGTCCCGAAGCTCCCGGAAAGTTTGAAACACTAAAAAGTACGTTTTCTGGAGAAACAGGGTTTGAACCAAAAGAAGGGGGATTGTTCAGAAAATGCCCCAAATCATTATAAAACATGAATATAAGTTGCTAATATGTAGAAAAAACAAGTAATAACATGCAAAGTTCATGTATGCATTTTACATGCATCAGATGCCCATCTTCGACTCTCCTTCGGTGTTCTGGATGCTTCCGAGGAAAATAGGTACTTCGGGCTTTGTGGGGTCCAATTCCGATAATGTTTCCAGAACAACTTTTCTGAAACCAAAAACAGCAGAAAGCAGGGAACTGACGCTTGGCATCTTATTAGTAGGTTACTCCTAGAAAATGTATAAAAATGCTATAAATAAGGGAGAAAACATGTAGAAACTGGCATAATATGATCATGGAGCATCATAAATTATAGATACGCTGGAGACGTATCAAGCATCCCCAAGATTAGTTCCTACTCGTCCCTGAGTAGGTAAACGATAAAACAATAATTTCTGAGGTGACATGCTAATATCATAAACTTTATCATTATAATGTAAAAGCATATGTATGCTGAGATCATAAAACTTCAAACACAAACATGATAAATAGAACTTTAATAATAAAGCATAGCAATCACTTTGCACCATGAAGAGTATCTTAAATAAAGGATCATGGATGATAATACAAAGAAAGATAAAGGTTTGTTTCAGGTATAGAGAAAAGCATGGCAAAGTGGTATTTCGCTAGTCCTTAAGAGTGGGACAAAACATAAATGCCAGGACACTTTCAAAGTTCATGAGACTAGAACAAATAATTTAAGAACAAATGATATCACATCATGAAGTAATTATTGATGTTTATGGGACAAATGCACATAGAACTCAGAATGGAAAAAATGATCTCTCAACTGTGCATAAAGTTAGAAGATGGAGACTCAACACAAAATTAAAAGAAAGGCCCTTCGTAGAGGGAAGCAGGGATCACTCATGTGCTAGAGCTTTTTATTTTATTAAACAGAGGTATTGAAAGTTTGACACCATGGAGGAGTGTCTATTTTTTAGGAGAGGTGTATGCTTATGTCAATGAATGGTATACGGACAATGCAGTACGTCAGAAGACAACTGGATTCACAAGAGCGGCTCCCATGGTGAAGGACATAACTGGTGTAGAAGGTCATCCCTCTTTCTCTTTTGTTTACACAATTATGCTTTGACTGATAAATCAGGGGTAAAAATAGTGAAGAGAATTTGTTTGTTTAATTTGGGGCCGGGCACCCCGCTGCCAGATCTTCTATCATTTGGATAAGCGGATGAAGCCACTAGTCCAGGGTGTGAAATCCAATCAACAAGTGAGATAAATATTCTCTATTGACGTCCTCATGAGCAAATACAAGAACACAAAACTGGAGTAATTTTGAAAGTTTTAAAGGTAATACATGAGCAATTTACTTGGAGTGGCAGTTAAATACCACATGTAGGTAGGTATGGTGTACACAATGGGAAAACTTTGGTTTAAGGAGTTTGGATGCACGAGTAGAATTCCATACTCAGTACAGGTGGAGGCTAGCAAAAGACTAGGAGCGACAAATCAAGAGAGCATAAGAGCCATAATCATGCACATCGACATAAGCATCATTAATTAAAGAATAACAGGCATCACAGGTTCAAAAACTAAGTGGTCATGGAGGCAATTCGTGACTGGTTTGTAGTCATAAACATGGTGTGAGCATGCGGCAAGTCTACCAAATAAAACATTCGAAAGAGAATAACATATATTGATGCTTTACTATGACAAGAACAACTCATGAATCTTTCAAGACATATTAAATGCTCCGAGCTATTTAAGTCTGTTCATGCTACTCAATAAACACAAGTCTTTAAAACTAAAATAACATTTAGCATGGCATGAAAAAGTTCAAGCCACAGTCTATACAAACTTCTACTAGCACTGTTATAAATTCTACATCAAGAAATAGTTTTATTTTCCCAACAAGCACCATACAAGATATGTTTTAACAAAAATAATATTTATGATACAACAAGAAAACATGAGAGTACTCATATAATACTACTAAAACTAACATCTCTGATAAGAGATGCATGCAAAACAAGAGCTAAATAAATGGAGCAGCCAGACAAAGACTAAGAATACAAGGCATTCTCATGAAAAAGCGGAGCGTGTCACTCTCCAATAAAAGAATGCTGGGTCCAACCAAGCTTATTGCAAAAATAAAAACAAACTTAAAGCAAAAAATAAAACACGCTCCAAGTAAAGCCCATAAGGTGTGATCGAATAAAAATATAGTTTCACTAGAAGTGACCTGATAATTTGCTGATGAAGAAGGGGATGCCTTGGGCATCCCCCAGACTAGACGCTTGAGTATTCTTGAAATTTGCTGGGATGTACCACCGGGTTATCCCCAAGCTTAAGCTTTTCACTCTTCTTGATCACATCATATCATCCTCTTCTCTTGACCCTTGAAAACTTCCTTCACACCAAAATTCTCACAATCTTCATTAGCAATGTTAGTGCAATCGAAATAATAAATTCACATGGTTCAGTTTCAACACAAGACTAGAACTCAAAAACACATTAGCTACTGTAACAATTTCTTTTAAAACTCTTTTTATCACAAGAACACCAAAAGAAATAGATTAAGATGCAGATGCAATAATTGGCAGAAATCTGTCAAAACAGAACAGCAGGCAGAGATCAATTTTTTCGAAAATCTTCGGTTGCTCAAATCAAAAAGTGGTCAACTAAGAAAAGTTGTGTATATAGCTCAGGATTAAGCAAAAAAATAGCTCAGATTATTTTGAATTTTCTGTGGTTTTATACGTAATTAACAGTGGACAACCGAAATCTGTTTCTTGCGCAGAAATCTGAAATATAGTCTCAACTTTCCACTAGAGGCTTTACTTGGCTCAACAAAAACACAAAAGAAAAGACACAACAGGGTTTCTAAGGAAATAGACAACACCCAGGTGCAAAGCACAAAATAGAAAACAAAGAAAAACTGAATGAAAACAGGGAAATAAAACGGTTGTCTCCCGGTAGCGCTTTTCTTTAACACATTTCAGCTAGGCCCAAAGAGCAACTCAAGTATTTTCAAGTGAAGAATCATACTCTATAACTTCCTCTAAACCATTATTTGCAGAAATAGGCACTCTAGATGTTTCTAAAGATTCAACATGGAGGTCACTCTTAGTTTCATTAATTGTTTTAGCAATTTTCAGCACAAATTGAGATTTGGGTTTAGTTATCTTGGGAACATACATGAATCTTTGCTCCTTTCCGACAAAGGCTTTCTCCTTTTTGAATTTAAGAGATGAAAAGGTTGACCTTAAAGTTCCCATAGCATCCTCTAGTTTACCAATCCTAAAATTTTGATTATCATGAGTGTTGCTAGCTTCTAGAGTAGTGATTCTTTTATCAATAGTAATCATTGATTCATTAATTTTGCTAGCATTATCAAGGAAAATTGGTAAGTTCATGTCCAAAGAATTTAGTTTATTAATAACATCCTCCAAATTGATCTAAGTTTAAAAGTTGTAATGGGGGGGTGCTCCTACTAAGCTTTCAATCAAATTGCAGGCTTCTAAGGCAGGAGTTCCTCGAAAATTTCCACCTGTAAGAGTATCTAACACATGCCTATACCAGCCAGAAATGCCAACATAAAAGTTCCTCACGAGTATCAAGGTAGAATATTTTTTGTAAATTTATTATGAGCATCATTTATTCTATACCAAGCATCTTTTAAACTCTCTCCCCCCTGTTGCCTAAATGAACGAACCTCAACTTCAAGAATATTCATTCTAGTGAAACAAAATCAAGCAAATAAATAACAGCTATAAAGTAAACTAATTTTTGTGTGTTAGTAATATAGAGAAGAAAAACAAGACAATAAACAAAATATAGAGTTTGAGAGTGAGACACTCCCCTTTCCAAAAGACTTCCTTCTCCCCGGCAATGGCGCCAGAAAAAAGTCCTTGAAGGTGCAGACCGTGCACTCGTTGGGAGACCCCAAGAGGAGGGTGTGATGAGCACAGCAGTAGGAGTTTTCCCCTTAGTTAAGAACCAAGGTTATCATTACAGTAGGAAAAGGAGGACCTTCAGAAGGTTAATGCCACTAACGGTGGTGCTGGCGCTTCACCGGTGTCAGCACGTGGAACCTGCACACAACCTAACAAAAATACTTTGCCCCAACGGTACAGTGAGGTTGTCAATCTCACCGGTCTTGCTAAAAACAAATATTAGACGTGTAGTGTGGAAAATAGTGTATGCTTGCAGTAAGTAAAGAAAGCGGAAAATTGTTGTGGTTTGTTTAACAGTGTGGAAAAATGGACCGGGGTTCATAGGTTCACTAGTGGTGTCTCTCCATAAAGATAACATGCTGGGTGAACAAATTACAGCTGGGCAATTGACAACTAGAGGTTGCACCGTAGTGCACATTATAACATGATGACTACTACGATATTTAGTGCGGGAATTACAACAAAATACATAGACCGAAATCCATCTGCATCTATGACTAATAAACCCCCCTTAGTTTATTATCCGACCCCCCTTAGGTATTAAGTTGCAAGCAACAAATAACTGCATTAAACAATGTGTCTAACGTAAGCAATGGTTGTACACGCGGGCACTCTCACCGCTGTTTTCTCCCTAGTGGAAACAACACATCCTCCCCCGCACGTTTCTGTCACTCGAGCACAGGCGAAAAGGAGGCATGAACCCACTATCTAGCATAAATACTCCCTCTTGGAGTCACTAGCAACTACTTGGCCAGAGCAACCACTAGCAACAGAAAGCATGCAAGATCACAAATAAAATATGCAATAAATACTATAATCAACTTGTCATAATTTCAATATTCATCGGATCCCAGCAAACACAACATATAGAATTACATAAGATCAATCTCGATCATGATAGGCAGCTCACGAGATCTAAACATGGAGGCATATGAGGAGGAGACATCCATCTAGCTACTGCTATGTACCCGTAGTCCGGGGATGAACTACTCACGCATCACTCCGGAGGCAGGCATGGTGATGTAGAAGCCTTCGGTGATGATTTCCTCTCCGGCAGGGTGCCGGGAGACATCTCCAGAACCCCCCTGATATAGGGTTGACGACGACGGCGGCTTCAGAACTTTTCGGGGATTTTTTATCAGGTGCCTAGGCTTTTCCATCCGGGGGGAATAAATAGGCGAAAGGGCAGAGGCGGTGGAGGCCTGGGGGCCCCACACCTATAGGTGGCATGGCCAGGGGGAGGCCGCGCCACCCTATGGTGTGTCCCCCTGATGCCCGTCTTCGACTCTCCTTCAGTATTCTGGATGCTTCCGGGGAAAATAGGTACTTCGGGATTTGTGGGCTCCAATTTCGAGAATGTTTCCAGAACAACTTTTCTGAAACCAAAAACAACAGAAAACAGGGAACTGGCGCTTGACATCTTGTTAATAGGTTAGTCCCGGAAAACGTTTAAAAATGCTATAAATAAGGGAGAAAACTGTAGCAATTGGCATAATATGATCATGGAGCCTCAGAAATTATAGATACGTTGGAGATGTATCAAGGAGCATGGCATTTAACAAGCATAGACATAATAGCATCAAGCCTGTGACTCAAGGAAGAGGTTTCTTCAACAGAATTTACCTTCTTACCTCGTGGAGCTCTCTCAGTGTGCTATTCATAATAATTTACCATCATATCATCAAGAAGCTTTGTTGCAGAGCCCAAAGTAATGGACATAAATGTTCCTCCAGCAGCTGAATCCAGAAGGTTTCTTGAGGAAAAATTCAGACCTGCATAAAAGGTTTGGATGATCATCCAAGTAGTTAGTCCATGAGTGGGACAAATTTTTACTAAAGATTTCAGTCTTTCCCAAGCTTTAGCAACATGCTCATTATCAAGTTGCCTAAAATTCATAATGCTACTTCTTAAGGATCTAATCTTAGAAGGAGGATAATATTTTGCAATGAAAGCATCTTTAAATTTGGTCCATGAATCGATAATATTTCTAGGCAAAGATAGCAACCATTCTTTAGCTCTTCCTCTCAAAGAGAAAGGAAACAATTTTAGTTTAATAATGTCTCCATCTACATCCTTATATTTTTCATCTCACAGAGTTCAGCAAAATTATTAAGGTGGGTAGCAGCATCATCAGTACTAACACCAGAAAATTTCTCTCTCATAACAAGATTTAACACGGCATGCTTTATCTCATAAAAATCAGCAGTAGGAGCAGGTCGAGAAATAGGTGTGCTAATAAAATCTGTTGTTTGCGCTAGTGAAGTCACACAACTTAGTGTTCTCAGGAGTATCATTTTAGCAAGATTAAAAAGACTATAAAAATAACAACTAGAATAAGAACTATTTTTTGTGCTTTTGATATAGAGAAGCGAACAATACAAAATAAAATGAACTAAGCAAAACAAAAACAAAGTAAAGAGATTGGAGGTGAGAGAATCCCCTTGCATAAATCCTCTTCCTATCCGCCAATGGCGCCAGAAAACTTGATGGAGGCTGATGCTCGTTGGGAGACCCCAGGTGTTGGGTGTAAAGAGTGCAGTGGCAAGTTTTCCCTTAGAAAGAAATCTAGGTTGAATTGACCAGTAGGAGAAATAAATCACTTCTGAAGGTTTATGCAACTGATGTTGGCAGGGCGCACTACCGATTCAGCAACAACGTGGAATCTACATAACACAATCAAATTACTTTGCCCCAACAAAACAGTGAGGTTGTCAATCTCACCGGTTTTGCTGAAACAAAGGATTAGACGTATAGTGTGGAAAGTAGTACTTGTTTGCAGTAGATGGAAGAGAACAATAATTGCAGTAGGAAAACAGTGGTTGTATATCAGTGTAAAGAAATGGACCAGGGTCCACAATTCACTAGAGGTGACTCTCCAAAACATATAGATAACATGCTGGGTAAACAAATTACAGCTGGGCAATTGACAGATATAAAGGCTGCACCGTAGTGCATATGCATGACATAATGATTGCTATGTGATTCATGCGGGCATTACAACAAGATACATAGACTGTTATCCAACTGCATCTATGACTAATAATCCACCCTCAGAGTGCCATCCGAGCAAACCTTGTGTATTAAGTTGCAAGAAACAGATTATTGCATTAAGAAAAACGTGTAATGTAAACAATAAAATCATCCTTAGACAAAGCATTGTTGTTTTCTCCCTAATGGCAAAACCACACCCCACCCTTTATATTTATGTCACTCGAGCGTGAGTGAAAGGGAGGCATGAACCCACTACCGAGCATAAATACCCCCTCTTGGAGTTACAAGCATCAACTTGGCCAGAGCATCTACTAGTAACAGAGAGCGTGCAAGATCATAAATAAAGTACACTTGAAAGAACATGATAGATTGATAATCATTAGACATAGCATTCAATATTCATTGTATCCTAGAAAACACAACATGTAGCATTATAATAAGATGAAATTTATCATGTTAGGCAGGTCACAAGATCTAAACATGAGGCATAAAGAGGAGAGAACAACCATCTAGCTACTCCTATGGACCCGTAGAATAAGGATGAACTACTCATCACTCCGGAGGCAGGCATGGTGATGAAGAGCCCTCCGGTGATGATTCCCCCGCCCGACAGGGTGTCGGGGAGAGCTCCAGAACCCTCCCGAACTAGGGTTGACGATGACGGCGGCTACAGATATTTTTGGTGGAAAAGGCTCGGGTATTTTAGGTTAACCCGTGGATGAGCTTAAATAGGAGAGAGGGCAACGTCGGTGGGTGGCCAGGGGGACCACACCACCTCCAGGCGCGGCCAAGGGGCGCGCCGCCCTATGGTGTGGGGGGCCGAGGCCCCTCTCCGAGTCTCCTCCGGACTCCGTGTACGTGACGACTTTCTAAGACTCTGGGATATTGTTTCGTCCAATTTCGAGAATATTTCCAGAACAACTTTTTTGAAACAAAAAACAACAAAAAATAGGAACTAGATCTGTGGCATCTTGTCAATAGGTTAGTCCCAGAAAATCCATAAAAATGACATAAAGTTTATAAGAAACATGTAGCATAAGACATGAAAATAACACGGGACATCAGAAATTATAGATACGTTTGAGACGTATCATGAAGCCAGTAAATAACTCATGGAATATCGATCATTTACGAAAGTACCATCTACAGAGGTTTTACCCGTAAGATGCAGGCAGTGCGGGTCCACCCCAGCTATGCGAGTGCCTGATCAGCATAGGCATTGGCCAGCAAGCATGTTCGTGTAGACCCGTGTGTAAAGCGCTGGTAGTTCCACAAATATCGTTGGCTGAGCGGGTCTGCCCATGCAGCAGAACTCTCTAGTAGCATGCGTGCATTTCGTGTGTGTCTGGGCAGGGTCTCGTGTGTAATTTCCGCTCTGTTCGGGTTTCTGCCTAGACTCTGAAGAATAAAAGGCCTTTTTATCTGATCGTCGCCCTTTTTTATTTTCCCCAAATCATATCTTAGCGGGGGCTGATGACGGTCTCGGGGGAAGGCCCCCTATGAACGAAGCCCTGCACTCGGAGAAAGCCAATGACAACCTTGGAGCCAAAGGCGGCCCCGAGAGAGAGGCTAAGGACCCGACGACCCCTAGAACCAATGCGGTTTGGGGATAGAGGCACAAAAGGGAAATAATTTTTTTGAGTTTTTCTTTTTCTTTTTGCTACTGAGTTTCCAATCACGTTTGATTCGGTCTTATTTGAGGAGTCTCTTGTTGGATATCTTATTTTGAAGACTGTAAGTTGCGGTCATCTGGCACACCTCAAAGGCCAGCGAGTCCCCTTCCAGTGAAAGGTGCGGGAACTTCAGTGAGAAGACAAAGTGCGGGATATTGAGGTAACAGATCTTGTCCAAAGGAACTTTCTTTGAAATACTTCTTACATATAAGCACGGGGACTAACCCCCATGGATCTTCCTTACCCTGGCCAGAGCCGGGAGGCTGCTACTAGTATGAAAAAAAAATCAGGAGCCAAGGGACGGAGTCGGCGGAGGTACACGCCGAGAATCCTACGCTAAACCACCATCTTCAGGTCCAGAATCAGCAGTGTCCATATCGGAGTCACTAAAGCCAGAGATGGAGGATCCCTCAGAGTCGCTAGAGCTACCTGTCACATCCCAATTTTGGAATACCTGAAAACACAGTTGTTTTGCTAATTGCTTGACAAATAAACTTTGGTTGTGTTTGTTTGAGTGCAACTAAACAAACTAATTATATAAACTTGTTGAGGATAAATTCTTTCTAAGCACACATCCCAATTTTGGAATACCTGAAAACACAGTTGTTTTGCTAATTGCTTGACAAATAAACTTTGGTTGTGTTTGTTTGAGTGCAACTAAACAAACTAATTATATAAACTTGCTGAGGATAAATTCTTTCTAAGCTCAACCCACTCAAACCTTGGAAGCATATTATCATGTTTCCAAAAACCTCAAGTTTATTAATACATGGCTAAGAAATTGAAAACAAACTTAAAAAGATAGCAAAGCAGTAAACTAAAAATATTCAACATATTGTTCCAATGACCTTGGCAATATTTTCTAAAGTAAATATTGATCAAAGAGTTTTCCAAAACTATCTTATGAATCCCATACTTGTTGGATACTATTCCAAGGTCTAAATTAAGAAAGAGGAAACACTTAATAAATTTCCCTAAAAGACTATCAGGAAAAAGAGGCATTCTTAGATGCTTCACCAAAATCTTATCAAATGTTTTTCCAACCTTGGAAGCTTAAAAACAAAAGTATTGGAGAGCATTGACTTGCTATCTCTAGTCACATAAATATTTTGGCAAAGCATTGTTAAAGAAAAGCCAAGTGCCTTATTAAATTGAATTTTCAATATTTCCAGAAACAGAAAACTCAAACAAGTTACTATTGGAAACTTTCTTCAAATGATCTGAAATTGATACCAGTGCTTCCTTATATCAAATAAGGAACACACACAAGAGGATACCAAAATTTGAATCCATTAAAGTCCTGAAAACATGATTTTTCTCCACAGCAACATTTGGAATTTTGAACAAGTTTGTTCTACAAACTTTTTCAAAATGCCATGAAATAAATACCACATTCTATATATCGCAAATAAGGATGAAAACCAAAAGGGCACAAGTTTTTGAATTGTTTAAGTTGCCAAAAACCCCTGTTTTCAAGACAGCACCTTTTTGAAATTTGAACAAGTTTGTTCTAGGAAGTAACTCAAAATGACTTGAATTTTCTACCACACAAGGAACACACCAAATAAGGAATGTCTGCCAAAAATTATCATTTTTGGAAACTCCTAAGTAGTCAAATAAATTCAATGTCCATTTATGTCAGAATTGAAATTTGAACAACTTTGAACTATCAAGTTTATCCAATTGAGCCAATTTTCACATATGTTGTGCATCTCAACTATTAAGAATTTTGGGCAAAAGGATTTCTAATTATGACTTTGTTTTCCTAGTGAAAACAACATTTTTCAGAGAGGAAAAGGGTCCCTTTGTAATTTTCACAAATTGGCCAGGGACCTGTTTGTAATCCGAGTCATCTCCTTCTTCTTCCTAGCTTCCCTGTAGCTGCAGTGCCCCTACTCCATTGCCTTCGAGTGGAAGCTTTCTTGTGGATAAGAACCCCCCATATGCACATGTCTGCTACCTGCCCTCTCTCTCTCCCCTCGGCTCTCTCTCTCGGTAAAAGTTCACAAATCGAAACCCTAGCCGAGGTGGTCGCCGTCGATTCGGCCGATTCAGGGCTCGCGAGCACTGGCCGTTGGCACCATCCTCTCCGCCTCGCCGTGTTTGTCCTCGGTGCCAGAGGAATCGAGGCGGGATGCCTCGAGGAGCCCGTGCCGTCCGATTCCCTTCTTCGAGTCCGGCGAGCTCCGTCGGGAGATCGCCGTCGACTCGAGCCTCCTCCGCCTTCACCGTGCGTTCCCGCGCGTCCATGGTGAGCCTGCACAACTCGCCATCCCCTTTCCCCTCTCCCTTGCGCTCGTAATCCCTCACCGCGTCGACCTCCTTTTTCAGCCGCCGCGCGTCGTCGTCGCCGGCTGCTCTCCGGTGGCTCCCGGGAAGCGGCGCTGCCCTCATTTGGTTCCCCGCGTCGAGGGCAACTCGAGGATGTTTTTGGATCGAAGTTTGGTGGCCGGAATCGTCGATTTGGACCTCGCCGGAGTTCGTCCCGCCGGCGGGTGACGTCGGGGTGACGCCAGCGTGGCTTGACCGCGCGCTGGTGCAGTCAAACCCGCGGGTGGGCCGCGTCTGCCCGCGTGGCTGCCACCGTGGCTTGCTGGCCCGCTGGTCAGCGACTGCGGCTAGATCTGCTCGCGGTAAAATCGGATATGGCCGGCCGAGTTGTGGATCTAGCCCATCCACATCTTTTTCCTTTTTAATTTTTCCAGAAAATGTACATGTTTACTTTTGGCCCTAAAATATAATCTAAAAGATGAACTTGACCAAGATAAAATTCACAGTGGTAAAGAACCAAAATCTAAACCATCTCCAATTTGTAGATCTACATTTGGATGGATATTTTAGACATGAAAAATGTTTTGGCAACAGGTACCAGAAACAACAAAATGAGCACCATTTTAAATCCACAACTCAGAATGAGGTGTATCCAATTGCTTTGGAAAGGCCTTGAAATTTCCTAACAGGAGCAATTAACCTTGCTTCCAAATTCCTAGTATTTTTGAAATGGCATGCAATTTGGTAAAACACCAGAGAGCACTTTGGTGATTTTTATAAAATCATTAAAAATGATTTTTGATGCAAACTCAATTGGATGGTCTTGTATATGTTTAGGGCTATCCATACCTATCTGGGTTTAATTTTTAAAGCATCCTAGAAAGTCTGGTGGACAGATCTTTATTTTGCATGTTTGTGCCATTTTGGCATTTTAGGTATTTAATTTGTGTGAATATATTTTTGTGTTGCAATGTTGTTTTCTAGCATGTACAAGTTGTGTGCACTTGTTTTCTAAGGTTTACTTAGCTATTTTAGCATGTTAGATTGTGTGGACTTGAGTTGAGAAGAAATAGGATTTATGTTAGTAGCATATGTTTTATCTCTAGTTTATACTTGCATAGAATTTTTGAGTGATAAATTTATGTGCAAGCACTTGGATTGTTGTGTTGAGAGATTGGATCCAGTACCATGTTGGTACTTATATTGTGTTGGTATCACCTCTGCTAGCTTGCACTTGAGTTGGTAGAAAAGCATGAGTAGCTTTGTCATGACTATGCAAATGTTGGAAAAATTCTCTCATGTGTAGAATTTTTGGCATAAAAATTTGTGGTTGTGTAGCCACATATTTTTGTGTTGTGTTCATAGGACCAGTAACATTTTGGTGATGTTTTTATGAGTACTTGACCCCTGAAGTTTTCACTTGTGTGGGAATAATAGCATGAGTAGCATTACCTTGCTTATTTTAGCATCCTATTATTTTCTACTAGTATGGTTATTGCACTAGATGCTAGTTTAGTCTTTTGTTAATTTTTAGCAAGTATGACCAGAGGCCTTGTGACCTCTTAATGCTTTGATATGCTAGTGGAACACCCACTGGTGTCATTGCATTTTTGGTGGAAACATTATTTCCCCCACACTAGATGTGTTTCCTTTATATAGTTCTCTAACTAATGAGTGCCTAGTATTTTTGCCTTGGGCTTTTGAGTGCTAAATGAAAATGTGTATGCTTCTGTTTGTAAGTGGTTGTAATCATGTGTGGCTTGCTAGGAAAAACCCATTCTTGGAGTGTGGTTTGATTCCTCTAGTAATGCCCTTTTTATTACCACTAGTATGTAGGAGTTGCCCTGCAAATTGATGCCTTGTTTTATTAAATGGGGTATTTTTGTTATAGCAAGTATAGATGTTTTTCACTCCTGTTTTTATGACATGGACCCTCTGGTTGTATTTCAATTACTTGATTGAAATGCATCCATTGATTCTTCATGTTTGAGTAGTACTAGTTTCCCTAGCATTTTTGTATTGAATTATTTTTCCTGCCAACTTGTGTTTGGTAGATATTTGTGTATCCTAGCATGAGGACATGTTTTCATTTCCCATTATGATAACATGGTTCCTTGTTTGCATTTTAGTACTTTACTTGTTATGCATGCTTGCATAGCAAACCCTTAGTAGAAGCATGTCAATAGGATTCCTCCTTTTTAGTCATTGTTTCTATTGTTCTCACCATGAGAATTGTGTGTTTTGTGATGAATCTATTGCCTTGTTGCACTTGTGTAGGCTCACTGATTTGTAAAAGTAACTTTTGCAAATCATGTGTTTTATTTATTCTTGATGTGAATTTAGGCTTAGTAGAATAGCTACCTTGTTCTTTTTGTGGTTTGGTTGATAGACCCATTGCCATGATTATTATTGTGCATGTTTTATATACTTTTAGTAGTCTCACCCTTGTGAAACTAAGTGTATTTTGGGTTTCTTAATATCTTGGTATGAGAGTGGCACACCCACTGAATCCATGATATTTAGGTTGTGAGATATGTTCCTCCAACCTTGAGTTGTCTTATTAAATGGCATTTCTGCCAAGTGTGTTTGTTTGATTGTTTGCCTCAATTAATAATTGGGTGATTGGTTATTATTAGTTTCCTTGCTGTATGTATTGTTATGCATTGTTGCTTGCCTTGATTGGTTCTGAATGTGTGTCCTTTATTCTTTTTACGACGTTAGAAAACGAAGAGGAAGGGAGTGTCGTGAAGCTCGGTTTCAAGTTCCAGTCACTCCAAAACCAGGGACACAAGGAGTTACCAGGCAAGCCATCCTGATGCTTGCTGATACAATACTTATCATTATCTATCATGCATGTTTTACCTCTGAAGTTTTACCAAAACTTGATTATCAAAACTATTTTTGATGTGGCTATTACTACTATACTATTATATAGGTTACTATTATGCCAGTAGTTAAACTTGGTAATACCAAGCCCATAAGCCACCATATGGTATTTATTACCATCAAATATACTAGTCCCTAAGTGGACACCCTAAAATTGTGATTTTACAAAACAAAGGCTTTACGGAAAAACCCGGAGAAAAGGCGGATCCTTATTCTCCGGAGGAATGTGGAAGTGGTCATTTTTGAGAAATTGGTGTTTTCAAAAATGACACATAACCTAGTCTTCGCCGGACAACCTTTACCGTACTGCCACCCTACCCCAACATGGGCACGGGCTTAACTTGAAGTTTGTTCTTATTAGTGTGTGCTATCTCACTTGCTATAAGGGGCGTCGTACCCTCGAACCGAATGTCGTCAAAACTCCCAATGTTGAGGCATATAAAGTGTGGGATTAATTTTCCCTCCGGACGCATTCGTTGAGGCTCCCGGCTAGGCAGAGTGGGACTTGTTGCCGGGGAGATTCTACTCAACCGAGAGATAGGCATATTCTAGTTTGAACATAGTGGATGGTTATGATCAGATACCTGATGTTTACATACTGTTGTTACAGTCCGTGGTTGTTCACGGTAGGTGTACTGGATCTGGTGGATGTGTACACCTCTGCAGAGTACAACTTTTTCGAAGAAGCCGCGTCCTCGGATATGGACAGTTGAATGGCCATGTAGCTAGCATTGTGTCAATGTTTTCAAAAAGGAGTTTTTGAAAGGAAGTGTTGAACTTGTGAAGTTCGGAAAGGAAGGAAACTTATACCGTGGAGGTATCGTCGATGATGAAAAGCCAGATGTCGTTATACAAAACAAAATGTTTTGCAAAGAAAACCTTTTCTACTCTAAGCAAGAATTCTGGAAACTGATTCCAAGAAGTTTTGCAAAGAGAAAATATTCTTTAACAAAGCTTTACAAAACCTCTTGTACATGTGATATCTACAAGAGAAATAAAACTATATTATTTTTCTTCTGAAGTATCTTCTTCAACGAAGATACAGATTAACCTGACTGCAACTGTGGTGTCATCATATATGAACACCATTGATAGTGAACCCTATTTATAGCCTACCTATTCCACCATATAAGCATATTTGCATATTTGGTAAGTGACATGATGGATGTCTTGCTGAGTACATTCAAATGTACTCATTATGGTTTCGCCCCTGGTATCTACTTGCCAGACTTTGAGAAGGAGCCTCCGAAGGAGATCTATGAAGAGAAGTACGGAGCTGACGGCTTTGCGAACTAGGATCGTCTCCGGGTCAGCAGCCTGTAGGTTAAGGCGTGACTTGGGCTCATCTACGTTGTGTTTTAATTGTCTTCCGCTGTGTTTGATAAGTTGCCTGCCCTATGTGGCAGTTGTGTTAAACTTGATCATGTGATCATTTATGTAATACCTTTATGTATTCGTGTAATGGATGATGTATTTCTGTATGCCAACTTTGTATGTTGTTCACGACTGATCTTTCTGGGATCGTGAATGTATGCATACGGAGGGTTTCAGACTGCCGGTCTGGGTCCTTACAGAGTTGGTATCAGAGCCATCCTGACCTTAGGAGACCTTAGTTAGCATGGACGTCAGATAGGAAAGAAAGTATTTTTGAGTAAAAACCTATTTACTATCTAAATTATTTTTATCTAAGGGAATTTTAGTATATTTTCCCTCCTTCTTATCTTATCAAAAGATTCTAAAGGCATATCTCTCTCGGTTAAGAGTTTATTTCTTACTTGTTTGCAACTGCTCCGCTCTGTTTTTGAAACATCTCTCGTCTTTGAAGTTTTCTGTTCAGAAAATAGTTGGGGTTTCAAAAACAAATTGTTGCATAGTCTTACCTCTCTCAGTTAAAAGTTTTATCAAAACTTTACTTCTATTATCTTGTTTCCATCCAAAAACTTGTATACTTGCCGATGTCCCGAGAAGACCAAAATAATTGCCTAGCTCTACAGTGATGATGGTCAGAAGTAGATATAGTTCTTCAGCCACTTCTAGGATTTTGGATCAGTCTAGTTTGGAGTAATTTAGCGATGACCCCATGAGTCGCCTCCCCCGACGTAGCTCCAATGGAGCCTTGCTTGTGTGTTATGGCTTGCTTATGTGTGTCCGTAAGACTTTGTGCTATTGTGTGGTGTAGACTTTGGTTCATCTAGGCTTCTATATGTTTGTGGGGTGCTCAAAATTTGCAGATTTGTGATTGCCCCGCTGTTGTTTTTGAATCGCCTCTTGTTAGGTTTTTGCAAGAAAAAATGTTTGTATAGTATTCAAAAAAAAAATTTTGTTGCTTCGACTTATACTTGTTTTCGCTTCAAAATGCCACCCGTCGTGAACCACCACCGTCTCCCCCACAATCCATGAAAGCACCGTTGGGTCTAATAATAGAGGACCATCAAGCCACACGAGCTGATAGCGTTGCTACCAGTGATGCACTCCAACAGATAAAGCTCCAACAACGACAACCCTCAAAGAAGAAAAGGCCTGAAGGCACCAACCACTACTGACCAGCACCTATGTGTTTGTCTGTTTGCAAAAGACTCTTTTTACCCTGTTGGCTAAGTGTTGCACCTTTTTATGTCCCCTTTTAAAAGACCAAACTAGAGAGATCCCCTTTTAAAAGTTATATACCTCCCTCCTCTGGAGAAAGGTGCAAAAGAAGTCTTCACATGCCATGATGCGCAACCCCCTCAAAAGCCAATCCGAAGAGCACGATTCAATATCCGACGTACGATGACGCTAGTCGTATCTTGTCGGACAAACATGATTAAATAGAAAGCTAACAAGACTAACATGTTTTGCCTAATCTTAGGTTGACACCTAACCAAAGCATGCGAACTACTGACAACTCTTTCTAAACCAAGGAATTAAGTGACTTAGGACACCTTTTAATCCAGTTGGTAAAAAGGAGAAGTCACGAGAAAATAAGATGATGACCTATTCGTTTACTAGTCAATAGGATATCGGGTGTATCTACTTTGGAAACCAAATCTTAGTAGACATTGTAGGTACTATGAGATTTGGGGTTTAGAAATAAAGTGAACGATGAAATGGTTATGATAGATCTAGAAAACAGCAGTTTTCCTGTTTTTGTTTCTTTGTGTGCTCTTGATTGAACTGAATTTGTGTTTTATTCAATCTTGCTTCCTAACTTATATGGAGTTGTTAGGACTTGTTATTATGTTGTTTTCTTACAATAAATCTACCCTAGAAAGGGTGTGCATGATTGGAAACTCGAATAAAAATGAAATAGCATTTGTTACCTTCTAGTTTATTATTTGGAAGTGTTGTGAGAGCTAGATCTGTGTATACTTTCTTAGTAGATTTTGTGCTATGTTTTCTTTGAAGTCCAGTACCATTTAGGTACTGTTATTTTGATGCTTGTACCTCTGTTAGCTTGCATGTCTCTTAATAGTAAAGCATGTGTAAGCATTGCTATCAATATTCACTAGTATTGTTTCACTAGATTAAATAGCCTTATTTTTTTTATCTTGTATGCAAAGTCTTTCATGAGTAACCAGAGGCTTAGTACCAGATTTTCCTTGGTATTAGTAGGCCATAGCCCACTGGTCCCATTGCATTTTGGCTTGAGGATAAAAATCCCCAACCATACACATGTGTGAAAATAGCATGTTTCACTATGTGATTGATTTCTATTTTCCACCATGGAAAACATAATTGTTTGTTTTCACCTATGCAAGTGAGAAGTTTATTTCTTATTAGTAAATACTAGTATGTTTAGGGGTGATCCTTTTGTTAGCATAATATTCCTTAGGGGTATCATGTTAAGAAATGTTTCACTATCGTGTGCTAAAATTAAATTGTTCGCAAATAAAATAAACTCCTCTTGATTGGTAGATTGTTTGTGAATAATTTTAAATTGAGTGTATGGATTTTTGAAAAGGTTTAGATAACTTTTCATTAATTGCATAGCTACTGGTTGTGTGAGTTATACCTTGCTTGTTTGCTAGTAATTGGTTAAAGAAAACAGAAATTGCTAGAAGAAATTTCTGCATGCTTAATGGTTGATTCAGAAAATTACTCTGGTGCTTGTGCTTACTAACATGAGTAGGATTGGTGTACTGTTATTAGGTACACTTATATTCATGACTTGCTTGTTTATATTTAAACATCATGATAGCATTGTTTGCTTCTCTAGGGTGAAACTAGTTTCACCACTAGAAAATGGTGATTTTTGCTCTAGTATTACCCTCTTTTTATTTTATGAGTATATGTGTTGATATAGAATGTTTAGGAAGTTATTACTTCTGTTATCATGCCATGAATTATTTAGTTGCATGTTCTATGGTTACAGGATATGATTATCTCTTATAGCATGCTGGTGTAGATTTTTCATACTAGTGTGTTATTTGTGCGGTCCTTTTTTTTATGCCTGTGTAATAGGAGTTTTATCTTGTGTGAAGGTGGTGTTTTAGAGTATCTTTATGATTGGATTCATTGGTTTTTAGCTACTGGTTGTTTGCTAATTGTTCATGATTGATGGATTCCAAAACCTCTAGTAAACAATAACCTAGTGAATAAATAGTCTATTCATCTGTGGTGTTGTTTGCTTGCTCATTGGATTTTGTTTAAATGTTTTACCTTAGCATGAGTTTATACTTGTGTTATGATTGTGCTTAATAGTATCTTATGAAACTAAAACATCCAACTAAAATCATGAACATATTAAGTGATAGTTGCTTGTGGGGAGTAACACCCATTGCCGTGGGTATTGTTCTGTCTGTTTGTTTTACCTTAGAAACCTAACCTTTGCACCCACAAGCTATATTTTTAGCTTCTTATATACATTGTTATGAGAGTGGTACACCACTCCATATGTGGTATGTAAGATGTGGGATATAGCTAGGAACTCATGTAAAAATTGACGGTACGTTTCCAGGTAGTTCTACACTAACCTTAATTTTGTTTGTTTCTTAATCGTCCAAACCCCAAGGTGAGGAGACCCTGGTCAGGTCTCGTCAAACTAGGAAACAAAAGTTTTGGACCTAACACAGTACTGGTGTACTTTTTAAAGTGAATTTGCTAATTTAGGGGAGTACCCCCGCCTCCCAAGAAAAGTCAAAGGGGGGAAGCACCGGCACTCCAACCCTACCAACCACCGAGCGATTGTAGTTGAAGTTAGAAGTTTCTAACATTGTGTTTGTTGGCCCTCTCTTAGTCCTCGCTTGCGAATCTCGGGGACGAGATTATTTTTAAGGGGGGAAGACCTGTCACATCCCAATTTTGGAATACCTGAAAACACAGTTGTTTTCCTATTGCTTGACAAATAAACTTTGGTTGTGTTTGTTTGAGTGCAACTAAACAAACTAATTATATAAACTTGCTGAGGATAAATTATTTCTAAGCACACATCCCAATTTTGGAATACCTGAAAACACAGTTGTTTTGCTAATTGCTTGACAAATAAACTTTGGTTGTGTTTGTTTGAGTGCAACTAAACAAACTAATTATATAAACTTGCTGAGGATAAATTCTTTCTAAGCTCAACCCACTCAAACCTTGGAAGCATATTATCATGTTTCCAAAAACTTCAAGTTTATTAATACATGGCTAAGAAATTGAAAAGAAACTTAAAAAGATAGCAAAGCAGTAAACTAAAAATATTCAACATATTGTTCCAATGACCTTGGCAATATTTTCTAAAGTAAATATTGATCAAAGAGTTTTCCAAAACTATCTTATGAATCCCATACTTGTTGGATACTATTCCAAGGTCTAAATTAAGAAAGAGGAAACACTTAATAAATTTCCCTAAAAGACTATCAGGAAAAAGAGGCATTCTTAGATGCTTCACCAAAATCTTATCAAATGTTTTTCCAACCTTGCAAGCTTAAAAACAAAAGTATTGGAGAGCATTGACTTGCTTTCGCTAGTCACATAAATATTTTGGCAAAGCATTGTTAAAGAAAAGCCAAGTGCCTTATTAAATTGAATTTTCAATATTTCCACAAACAGAAAACTCAAACAAGTTACTATTGGAAACTTTCTTCAAATGATCTGAAATTGATACCAGTGCTTCCTTATATCAAATAAGGAACACACACAAGAGGATACCAAAAATTTGAATCCATTAAAGTCCTGAAAACATGATTTTTCTCCACAGCAACAATTGGAATTTTGAACAAGTTTGTTCTACAAACTTTTTCAAAATGCCATGAAATAAATACCACATTCTCTATATCTCAAATAAGGATGAAAACCAAAAGGGAACAAGTTTTTGAATTGTTTAAGTTGCCAAAAACCCCTGTTTTCAAGACAGCACCTTTTTGAAATTTGAACAAGTTTGTTCTAGGAAGTAACTCAAAATGACTTGAATTTTCTACCACACCAGGAACACACCAATTAAGGAATGTCTGCCAAAAATTATAATTTTTGGAAACTCCTAAGTAGTCAAATAAATTCAATGTCCATTTATGTCAGAATTGAAATTTGAACAACTTTGAACTATTAAGTTTATCCAATTGAGCCAATTTTCACATATGTTGTGCATCTCAACCATTAAGAATTTTGGGCAAAAGGATTTCTAATTATGACTTGGTTTTCCTTGTGAAAACAACATTTTTCAGAGAGGAAAAGGGTCCCTTTGTAATTTTCACAAATTGGCGAGGGACCTGTTTGTAATCCGAGTCATCTCCTTCTTCTTCCTAGATTCCCTGTAGCTGCAGTGCCCCTACTCCATTGCCTTCGAGTGGAAGCTTTCTTGTGGATAAGAACCCCCCCCATGTGCACATGTCTGCTACCTGCCCTCTCTCTCTCCCCTCGAGCTCTCTCTCTCTCTCTCTCTCTCTCGGTAAAAGTTCACAAACCGAAACCCTAGCCGAGGTGGTCGTCGTCGATTCGGCCGATTCAGGGCTCGCGAGCACTGGCCGTTGGCACCATCCTCTCCGCCTCGTCGTGTTTGTCCTCGGTGCCAGAGGAATCGAGGCGGGATGCCTCGAGGAGCCCGCGCCGTCCGGTTCCCTTCTTCGAGTCCGGCAAGCTCCGGCGGGAGATCGCCGTCGACTCGAGCCTCCTCCGACTTCACCGTGCGTTCCCGCGCGTCAGGGTGAGCCTGCGCAACTCGCCATCCCCTTTTCCCCTCTCCCTTGCGCTCGTAATCCCACACCGCGTCGACCTCTTTTTTCAGCCGCCGCGCGTCGTCATCACCGACTGCTCTCCGGTGGCTCCCGGGAAGCGGCGCTGCCCTCATTTGGTTCCCCGAGTCGAGGGCAACTCGAGGATGTTTTTGGATCGAAGTTTGGTGGCCGGAATCATCGATTTGGACCTCGCCGGAGTTCGTCCCGCCGGTGGCTTGACGTCGGGGTGGCTGCCACCGTGGCTCGCTGGCCCGCTGGTCAGCGACTGCGGCTAGATCTGCTCGCGGTAAAATCGGATCTGGCCGGCCCAGTTGTGGATCTAAACCATCCACATCTTTTTCCTTTTTAATTTTTCCAGAAAATGTACATGTTTACTTTTGGCCCTAAAAGCTAATCTAAAAGATGAATTTGACCAAGATAAAATTCACAGTGGTAAAGCAACAAAATCTAAACCATCTCCAATTTGTAGATCTACATTTGGATGGATATTTTAGACATGAATAATGTTTTGGCAACATGTACCAGAAACAGCAAAATGAGCACCATTTTAAATCCACAACTCAGAATGAGGTGTATCCAATTGATTTGGAAATCCCTTGAAATTTACTAACAGGATCAATTAACCTTGCTTCCAAATTCCTAGTATTTTTGAAATGGCATGCAATTTGGTAAAACACCAGAGAGCACTTTGGTGATTTTTATAAAATCATTAAAAATGATTTTTGATGCAAACTCAATTGGATGGTCTTTTATATGTTTAGGGCTATCCATACCTAGCTGGGTTTAATTTTTAAAGTATACTAGAAAGTTTGGTGGACATATCTTTATTTTGCATGTTTCTGCCATTTTGGCATTTTAGGTATTTAATTTGTGTGAATATATTTTTGTGTTGCAATGTTGTTTTCTAGCATGTACAAGTTGTGTGCACTTGTTTTGTAAGGTTTACTTAGCTATTTTAGCATGTTAGGTTGTGTGGACTTGAGTTGAGAAGAAATAGGATTTATGATAGTAGCATATGTTTTATCTCTAGTTTATACTTGCATAGAATTTTTGAGTGATAAATTTATGTGCAAGCACTTGGATTGTTGTGTTGAGAGATTGGATCCAGTACCATGTTGGTACTTATATTGTTTTGGTATCACCTCTGCTATCTTGCACTTGAGTTGGTAGAAAAGCATGAGTAGCTTTGGCATGGCTATGCAAATGTTATGGAAAAATTCTCTCATGTGTAGAATTTTTGGCATAAACATTTGTGGTTGTGTAGACACATATTTTTGTGTTGTGTTCATAAGAACAGTAACATTTTGGTGATGTTTTTATGAGTACTTGACCCCTGAAGTTTTCACTTGTGTGGGAATAATGGCATGAGTAGCATTACCTTGCTTATTTTAGCATCCTATTATTTTCTACTAGTATGGTTATTGCACTAGATGCTAGTTTAGTCTTTTGTTAATTTTTAGCAAGTATGACCAGAGGCCTTGTGACCTCTTAATGCTTTGATATTCTAGTGGAACGCCCACTGGTGTCATTGCATTTTTGGTGGAAACATTATTTCCCCCACACTAGATGTGTTTCCTTTATATAGTTCTCTAACTAATGAGTGCCTAGTATTTTTGCCTTGGGCTTTTGAGTGCTAAATGAAAATGTGTATGCTTCTGTTTGTAATTGGTTGTAATCATGTGTGTCTTGCTAGGAAAAACCCATTCTTGGAGTGTGGTTTGATTCCTCTAGTAATGCCCCTTTTTATTACCACTAGTATGTAGGAGTCGCCCTGCAAATTGATGCCTTGTTTTATTAAATGGGGTATTTTTGTTATAGCAAGTATAGATGTTTTTCACTCCTGTTTTTGTGACATGGACCCTCTGGTTGTATTTCAATTACTTGATTGAAATGCATCCATTGATTCTTCATGTTTGAGTAGTACTAGTTCCCTAGCATTTTTGGTATTGAAATATTTTTCCTGCCAACTTGTGTTTGGTAGAAATTTGTGTATCCTAGCATGAGGACATGTTCTCATTTCCCATTATGATAACATGGTTCCTTGTTTGCATTTTAATATTTTACTTGTTATGCATGCTTGCATAGCAAACCCTTAGTAGAAGCATGTCATAGGATTCCTCCTTTGTAGTCATTGTTTCTATTGTTCTCACCATGAGAATTGTGTGTTTTGTGATGAATCTATTGCCTTGTTGCACTTGTGTAGGCTCACTGATTTGTAAAAGTAACTTCTGCAAATCATGTGTTTTATTTATTCTTGATGTGAATTTAGGCTTAGTAGAATAGCTACCTTGTTCTTTTTGTGGTTTGGTTGATAGACCCATTGCCATGATTATTATTGTGCATGTTTTATATACTTTTAGTAGTCGCACCCTTGTGAAACTAAGTGTATTTTGGGTTTCTTAATATCTTGGTATGAGAGTGGCACACCCACTGAATCCATGATATTTAGGTTGTGAGATATGTTCCTCCAACCTTGAGTTGTCTTATTAAATGGCATTTCTGCCAAGTGTGTTTGTTTGATTGTTTGCCTCAATTAATAATTGGGTGATTGGTTATTATTAGTTTCCTTGCTGTATGTATTGTTATGCATTGTTGCTTGCCTTGATTGGTTCTGAATGTGTGTCCTTTATTCTTTTTACGACGTTAGAAAACGAAGAGGAAGGGAGTGTCGTGAAGCTCGGTTTCAAGTTCCAGTCACTCCAAAACCAGGGACACAAGGAGTTACCAGGCAAGCCATCCTGATGCTTGCTGATACAATACTTATCATTATCTATCATGCATGTTTTACCTCTGAAGTTTTACCAAAACTTGATTATCAAAACTATTTTTGATGTGGCTATTACTACTATACTATTATATAGGTTACTATTATGCCAGTAGTTAAACTTGGTAATACCAAGCCCACAAGCCACCATATGGTATTTATTACCATCACAAATACTAGTCCCTAAGTGGACACCTGAAAATTGTGTTTTTACAAAACAAAGGCTTTACGGAAAAACCCGTAGAAAAGGCGGATCCTTATTCTCCGGAGGAATGTGGAAGTGGTCATTTTTGGGAAGTTGGTGTTTTTAAAAATGACACATAACCTAGTCTTCGCCGGACAACCTTTACCGTACTGCCACCCTACCCCAACATGGGCACGGGCTTAACTTGAAGTTTGTTCTTATTAGTGTGTGCTATCTCACTTGCTATAAGGGGCGTCGTACCCTCGAATCGAATGTCGTCAAAACTCCCAATGTTGAGGCATATAAAGTGTGGGATTAATTTTCCCTCCGGACGCATTCGTTGAGGCTCCCGGCTAGGCAGAGTGGGACTTGTTGCCGGGGAGATTCTACTCAACCGAGAGATAGGCATATTCTAGTTTGAACATAGTGGATGGTTATGATCAGATACCTGATGTTTACATATTGTTGTTACAGTCCGTGGTTGTTCACGGTAGGTGTACTGGATCTGGTGGATGTGTACACCTCTGCAGAGTACAACTTTTTCGAAGAAGCCGCGTCCTCGGATATGGACAGTTGAATGGCCATGTAGCTAGCATTGTGTCAATGTTTTCCAAAAAGGATTTTTTGAAAGGAAGTGTTGAACTTGTGAAGTTCGGAAAGGAATGGAAACTTATACCGTGGAGGTATCGTCGATGATGAAAAGCCAGATGTCGTTATACAAAACAAAATGTTTTGCAAAGAAAACCTTTTCTACTCTAAGCAAGAATTCTGGAAATCGACTCCAAGAAGTTTTGCAAAGAGAAAATACTCTTTAACAAAGCTTTACAAAACCTCTTGTACATGTGATATCTACAAGAGAAATAAAACTATATTATTTTTCTTCTGAAGTATCTTCTTCAACGAAGATACAGATTAACCTGACTGCAACTGTGGTGTCATCATATATGAACACCATTGATAGTGAACCCTATTTATAGCCTACCTATTCCACCATATAAGCATACTTGCATATTTGGTAAGTGAAATGATGGATGTCTTGCTGAGTACATTCAAATGTACTCATTATGGTTTCGCCCCTGGTATCTACTTGCCAGACTTTGAGAAGGAGCCTCCGAAGGAGATCTATGAAGAGAAGTACGGAGCTGACGGCTTTGCGAACTAGGATCGTCTCCGGGTCAGCAGCCTGTAGGTTAAGGCGTTGACTTGGGCTCATCTACGTTGTGTTTAAATTTTCTTCCGCTGTGTTTGATAAGTTGCCTGCCCTATGTGGCAGTTGTGTTAAACTTGATCATGTGATCTTTTATGTAATACCTTTATGTATTCGTGTAATGGATGATGTATTTATGTATGCCAACTTTGTATGTTGTTCACGACTGATCTTTCTGGGATCGTGAATGTATGCATACAAAGGGTTTCAGATTGCCGGTCTGGGGTCCTTACACTACCGGAGTCGTCATGACGCTCCGATGACAGGACTCTTCATCGAATATCCGCACACACACCATACCGCCGCCATGAAGCTTAAAGGCCAGCACGAAGCCACAACGGTGCCCTGGGAGAGAGAAAACTCACTCCATTGTTCATGCAAAGTCATGTGGCTGGCGCCGTCGATGATGACCGGCACCCGCCACGTGCCGCAGCAGCCCTTCATGGCTAAGCCTAGATGATGCGGCTCGTGCCCCCGCATCTTGCGGGCGAGCTTGTCCGGCAGATGGAGGCAAGGTACCAAGCCATCTTGAAGGTTCACGACGAACTCAAAGCCAATAAGGTCGTCTTATTCCATGTGGCTCGACGAAGGAGGTGGAGTTGGAGGTGCTGGGGATGCACGGGTGCAGCGCCTCTCCCGCTGCTGCGCCATCCACCACGACCGTGTCTGGCGGGCGGACGCGTCGGAGTCCAGTCGGGATCCGCGTCGGCTTCGTTACGGCCTACGCTCCTTCATGTCCATGCCCTCCGCCACACCCCCGGTGGACGATTGGAGAAGAACCACTTCTTGGAGGGGACACACTAACGCGGGGCTACGAGTGCAAGAGGGCACAAGGCCCTAGAAGGGGAGCCTGCCCCCCTCCTCCACTAAAGACCCCGCCACCAAAAAGTGCACCGACATGCTGACGAAGGCGCCCCGTATGGAGAGCGTCGATCCAATACAAAGTAGAAGCAAAGAATTATGGGGGAGGAAGGTGCGGCGACATGTATATATGTTGTCCGGGATGCGAACTGTTTGGACCTGCCCCGTGCCTCATATTAACTTCCACCATAGGAAAAAGCGCCCCCTCGCCTGGTCCACACCTCGGGCTCACGTAAACCATCAGGGTGTGGCCCGACAGCCGAGGCGTCCATGCTGCCATGGCACACCCGGGGGCTACTGTCGACATCCGCCCCAAAGGGGGTGTCAGAACAAACGGATAACGTGAGCCCACCAGTCAAGTATGACTTAATTAATTCTGAGTAAACCTATTGTCAATCATTGTCCCGCATGCAGGGAGTACAACTACCATGCTTGGGCAGGCCCGGCCTGGGTAGGAGAACTAACGGAGAAGGCGCCTCGTCGGGAGCCCGCTTCAGGAGCACGATGGTAGATGTGGAGCGCCACGTGGGGGGAAGATGACCCGCAGACGCTGCGTGTAGAGCAAGCATTTTGATCGGGGTCAGAGCAGACTATTGCCGCAACATGGCAAAGAACGACGACAAGTTATCTCCCTCTATGCAGATTGGTTGCGCAACCTATCTGCCATGGGTGGCACATGTCCTAACACTTGGAGCGCATGCATAAGGACAGGTGTGGTAACCCCTTGATATAAAAGGAGGCGCCATTCCTAAGAGAAAGGAGGGACGGTAAAAAGTGCATGAGAAGAAGAAGATAAAAGGAGAAGAGGAGGAGGAGAGGGAAGTAGTTAGAGCCCAGGACGCGCTCTGCTCCCGGAGCTACTCGCTAGATTCATCATTGCAATCCACACATTCACCATAATTCTAGAATATATATGTAGGATGATGGGATCCATGTCTTGATGGTCTGAACCTGGTATCGAGACATCGTAGTAGAATTCATAGACGGGGGTGCCATGAGACTACTGATAGAGATGTGGGGGGAACTTGGTAGTATGACGATCAAGGAGACCAAAGTTTACCCAAGTTTGGTATGTCGCAACTAGGTGGCGTTCCTACTCCTGCAATCTCACTAAATCAGGGCTGAAGCCTGAAGTATACAAAGTACAATGTGAGTTGGTTTAGCTACTCGACGAGGATCAACTTCTCGGCGAGTTGGCTTCTAGCTAATTGTCCGTGTCTTTCTTCTCTCCCGCCCAGCTTTATATAATAGCCGGGTTAGGGCTTACAGAAAGGGAAACCTAGAAGACTACGGTAAGTTCTAACTTGGAAGGCAAGAATCCTCCTTCTACTCCAAGCCGTACCACGTGGGCCATGGTCCGGGTTCTTCTAGAATCCGGCTTCCGTGCGTCAGCTTACTGGGCCGCCTAATGGACTGTAATCCATTACCACTCAGGCCACCCTGGTAATCCGGCACTTTAGGACACTATCTGATATACCCCTAATCGGTATATATCCGACAATAGCCCCCAAGAAGGATTGAGACTCCAATTTCCCGTCTTTCGTCAATTTTGTATTATTTTTGAGAAATGTTGGCTCCTTGTCTCGATTCTTCTTTTCTTCAAATCATGCTTTAACACGAAACTCAGATTTTGGGAAATCCGGTTTTTTCTTCCACGAGCCTTCATGGAGAAGGAACTTCCTACGCCAGCGATAAAATCATGCTGACGTCAGGGACGTTTGGGTTTCAAGTGTGAAATCCTGAAACGTATCTCTGACAGATTCTCGCGGGAAACGAGGAGATAGCAATAATCACCCGTCGCCTCATTTCCCAGATTTTCCGGCGAGTGACACGCTTTGAAAATCTAACGGTCCAAAGAGCCGTTGCAACATATCTCAAAGATTTTCCGGCTTAAATAGCCTACCTCGGGCCCTCCGGTGATTCTTCTGCTCTCACTCTGCCTCCCAGCCCCATGGCGCAAATGCACCCGTGCCAAGGTTCTATTAGAGCGAGCAGATCTCACGCACATCCGCGCCGTTCCCGGAATTTCTCGGTCGGGAGCTCAAGAACCTCACCGCGCCGCCCGCGAATGGACTCCAGCGACTCACCGCGCACCGCGGAAAAGCTCTCGGTCTCCGTCGAAATCAACGAGAACATCAACGCCATGGATCCACAGCTCGATTCCCCGAGCCGCGCCTCCGCCAACGCACCAGAGAAAAACTATGGCGACCAGGCCCGCGGGGAAACTTCTCTCGCGGCCGAGACCCTGGCCGCCTCTTCCTTTGCGTCGCCTCCGCCACTCGTTCCTGAAACGGCAGAGGAGAAAATCCTCCTCGTCGGAGCTGAAGACGAGGGCAAGCTTTCCGGCATCTGGAGCCGATGCAACTTGGCCCCTTCTCTTCTTCCGACAATGGAGAAGGAGGTTGTAACACCCCAATGTTTGGGAGGTTATAAGGATCTAAATTTAATATGTGCATTTGCAAAGCATGCATCTAAAAATACGGGAAATTTTGGCGCGAAAGTTTAAACGAATCAAAGTGACCAAAGTTTCACTTGACTTGATGAAATAGGTCTAGTTCATCTAGTCAAGAGTACATCTGGAATGATCTTTATAACAAGTACCTTAAGAAACCAAATCACCTGATAAGATAAACCATAGTTGGTTATGACCAACACAAATTCTCAACAACCTTCACCACAAGTCTATAAGTGACTTGGGATAATTCCCTAGGATCTAGAACTCAAAGAGGGGTGAGAATTCAAATCACATAACATATGATCACACTTCCACAAGTTAGTAATGCTTGATGGAATAATCTCATCAACAAATATTTTAGACTCTCTAACCATGAACTCTTTAAGTTATCAACCATAAACACAACATCTTTTCAAATTATTTAGTCCCTACTTAATGAACCTTCACAAGTAAATAACAAAGGTTCAATAGAACACAATAGATACAAACAAGTGTTAACTCAAACCCACAAGTGGAAAACGACATAATAATTGTATTAACATATTTATCGAATATGTACATATCTCATTAACCATAAAAGAAGTATCTAAAAGAAGAAATAAATCTTCTTAAATTACTATTACACCTAGATCATTACATATGATCTTTCCAAATCTCTTATGTCTGTATTATGTTTATAGATGAAGAATATAAAATAACAACATGACACCCTGAGAAAACATCTACCAACTCTAACTTAAATCATTAAACCCAATCATCTTCTCATGCTCGTCGTCTTATTCATCTTATACAAGTGAGCATATTAAATATAAACACACCAATGAACCATGGGATCATCTTACTATTAAGCCATCATTCCATAAGCATTTCACATTTCTATACACATCAAAAATTCAGCAACTAAGGTATCTCTGCATACAACTAAGGGATAACAACAAGTTATAACCTCTATTAGAGGAAGTAAATTGGAAACTAAGTAAATCCATCATGTATGATATAAGAACATATCTTATGGGAAACAGAATAACAAGTATATTGAAGAAGAATAAAGTTTAACTAAGTCTTAATCCAGATCTTTCTACCTTGTCTAGATTATCTTGTTTCCAATCTTCTCTAAGTCATTCTACAAGAGAAGCACCCACAAGAAAAGAGGAACCACCACCAGAAGATCTTCAAGAAGATTATTTAGAGTGTGCTAGAAGTGCTACTCTAAGCTGCTATAAGAGTACTTGGAAACTATTATATCTTGATATGATCTTAGTAACTCTCTTGAAAGAGTGTGATACTCCAATGTTAGTGTTATATAGAAGTAGTTTGATAACAAGACTAGCTACCTTGTTAACATATCACTTTTGTATACTCAAACAATTGAGTGTCATACACAAACAAACAGAAGGTTGATGAACCTAGTACATCTCAGCCTCTTGGATATGAAAAGTAATTTGGGGACAAACCTTGCAAACTTGTCAACATATTCTTCTTATATGCTTAAGGCTAATTGCTATCATAAAACAAACTGCCATATTTTTATAATTACCCAAGTAAAATATTTTCTTGGAAATATTGGATGTTTTCACCACAAGGGTGAGATAGTTGAAGATGGAATCCATGAGTTGATCTTCCTTGCAAATTACAAAGGCAGTACCAGAAGACTAGTAGCAATTAGAGAGAAGAACATCAAGCAACAGAAGACCACCAGAAGCAACACTACCTCACTAAGGGATCATAAGAAATTCTCGAGGGAAATGTTTAGTGATATTAGAGAAACTATAGCCCAATGCCTTGTCAAGACTCATCATATATGAGGACCAAATAAAAATCACTTTAATGGAAACAATTGGCAAGATAGAAAATAACAACAAGCCCTTGCATCCATATGTCTGGTGATAAGTTTAGGTAGGGGAAAACAAATTAATTCCCTTGTTTTCCAGATCTTTCTCATCTATAACACAAATGGAAAACAACAAGAATTCAAACATACACCCACATGTAAATGATTACATATTCTAAAACAAATATGTGTGTTGTGAGAATGTAAGATTCATGCCTAAAATAATTTTTAAGACATTTAATAAATTAAAGTAAGTGAAGACAATAAAATCACTTAATCTAGCACCCTAAATAAAAAATACATATATTCTTCAAATTCATCAAAACAAAACATGGTGAGGTGGAGAATTTGATAAGGAATTCAAAACTTATTTTTAATAATTTTTATATTTGCAAAAAGGCCCTCAAAACATTAATTTCTTCTCAGTTTTAGTAACAGAAGTACTTAGTTGAAATTCGTGGAAACTGTAGGGGGTTATTGAAAGGTGACATTTCTTTTTTCCTCTTATTCTTCCTCTGCCAGAAGGCAGAGGAGAAGGGACGCCGTGGCGTGGCGTATGCCACCTCCTGCTTGCCTGCTCCCTCTCGCGGATAAGAACGCCGTGGCCGCCGTGCCGTCTGCATCTCTCTCACTCTCCTTCCTCTCGCCTGCTCTCTCTCTCTGTAAGGAACCCGAAGAAAAAAAACCTAACCCTAGCCTCACGGCCGCCGCCGTGCGCCGTCGTTTCCAGCCACCCCGGGAAGAACGGAGACCACCCCTAGAACCTCCATCCTCTCTACTCTCTCCTCGTAGAATCTTGTTTCCAGGGAAGACCGGAGGCGGAGGAATTGGATAATCTTGTTCATCTCCGGCCGCTGTTGATTTCTCCTCGCCGCCGGTGATTGGGACCTTGCCGAGCTTCACCGACACCTCCACGAGCTTGAGGGTGAGCAGGGGAACCTCTGGTTACGATTAATTTAACATTTGAGCAACAGATGCAACTCGCCGCCGATGGCCGAGCCTCACCGCCATGCCATTGCTTGCCGCCGGCGACTCCGGCGACCATATGGTCCCTCGAGCCGCCCATTCGATTCCCCTTGGGCTCCTCTAGCCAGTAGCCTAGTTCAATTGAAGCAATTCGGGCCAAATCGCGCGATTGCTGTTCAACAGGGAGGATCCCCTCCACTGCTGATGCAATCGTGATGTCATCCTGACATCATAAAGTTTTTTTTTTCTTTTCTTTTAATTAAAACGAATATAACAGGTGGGCCCCACCTGTCAATTTAAAAGGGCAGATTAGGAATAAAATCAATACCTTTCAAAATACTTATCAGAAAAATATAAACAATATACCAAATTAATCAGAAAAATATAATCTAAATATTTATCAACTTTTCAAAAATGTTTAATAAAATTTAAATCTAAATATGTTCTTTAATTAAATTAAATCATTTAAAAATTGAGAAAAATAATAAATAATTCATAAAATCAGACAAATACAAGTTATATACCAAAATGCTCCAAATGACTAATGCAACTCATCTATGATGTTTTCATGGTCATTTGACCAAGTTTTCATGTGTGCAATGTTTGGCCTAGTCATTTAATTCATTTAAAATTAATAAAATAATAACTTATTCAAATATTTTCAGAAAACATAAAATGCTATATCAAATTAAAGAGAAAAGAATTTCCAATTCTATAATATTCCATTATAACCAGAAAGAACTACCACATCATTATTTTCTTTACTAATAAAACCCTAGTGTTTTCACACCTACTAGACCTATCATCACAAGATATTAGTAAGTTATGTGATGATAGAGTTAGTTGTATTAGTTCATCATTTTCAACTAAACCCTTTTTCAACAGCTCTACACTTTTGAACATAAAATCAAACATGTGTATTATCTTGTCAACAATTGTTTTCCACATATTATTGTTTTCTCGTTTAATCATGTGATAAATATTTATAACCTAAACATAATAAAAATTGTGTGATAAGTAAAAGTAAAACCCATGTGAGTTTAAAACCAGTAATAACAACATCACCACAAGTAGCAAAACAACTCACCTAAAACCTGTGTGATTAACTTATCGTATCGATCATAGCTTACACTTGTAAGCTGGGGTATTTTCCAGGGTATTTCACGATGCATATCATTACTATGCATGTATCATCCTTGCCAGTGTTTTCTGTAGTCCTTACCAGGACTACTTTGCTATCTTTCAGATGTCGGGATTTCCTACGAGACCCTTGACCCCGAAGACCTGGATTATTATTGTTATTTCAATCTCAGGCAAGTTCATCACTTGCTCATATCCTTTGCAGTATCTCATAACAAACTATTTGCAAAAACCGTATCGTATTATCACCTACTCTCAAAAGAATGCATGATCCTATTTTTATAATAATATGACTAATTGAATGACTACCCGAGTGGTAGTGTTCTGTTTGGTGGGCGGATGGGACCATGGCAAGATGAATAGGTCAAAGGAAGGTTCCATCTGTATGGGAACGTATTACCTAATAAATAATAACAACCGCCGTCAGGATTCTTGCGCCGTAAATTCGCGTTAACCATGGGTCTTCTATGGGGGGAGTAAGTCAGCCGTGATATTTTCTCGTTCGCATGTCAACGGGCTGCCAGAGACGTACGCTGTAGTCTCGCGTAGGTCGTGCGAGACTACATTCACATGGGTGGGATCCCTTAATTCCCACGGACTCTGCGGGTCTATGATGGTCTGCCAGGAGCGCGTAGATATCCATCGTGAGGGGTGGAATCAGGTGTTCAACCCGCTGGCAGAAATGGGTGGGCATGTGTTGTGCGGAGAAGCACGGTTTGGCTTGGACCAACAACCGGGCCCCACACCTGAGTGGGAGTGGACAGGAATGTACACCTGGTTGTGCAACATGGTCTTGGTCGTCCATGGGTAAAGTAACGCACCTCTATAGAGTGTAAAAGGATGTGGCATGTTACCCCTGTTCCGGGAAGGAGCCGCGAACGCCGCAGGAAAGGCAACTCCATGAAAGTTCTAGTCATGTGAAGATCTGGCGGGCATTGTTTTCAGAATTAAAAGCAACCTCTTGAAGAAAGTTTTACAAAACCTTGCATTAGCTTATGACTCTTTTGAGTCTAAAGTTGTAGTTAGTGCATCAAACTACCCACTATATATCATGAACTTGCTGAGTAACGCTCGTTACTCATTCGTTCCCGTTTGACCCCCTACTTAGAGTTAAAGACTGATGGAAGTCGTCATCGTGAAGCATCGTCATCAACAACGCTGATGGAGGAGAAGCTATCAAGGTGTAGGTAGAGACTATTCTTGGACGTAGCTGTTGAAGTCGTAGATTAGGGCTGACATCAGCCGTAGTGGATTAGTTCTGATCTAGATTTAATCTCCAGCTTGGATCTTCGAATTGCTTCTTCTGATGTTTCATTTGCATGAGATCTTCTTTATTCATCAAAGAGATTCTCAAGATTTTGTAATGGAGTTTGTATCCTATAGCTTTGCTTGGACCCGCTATGTTTCTGTTGTACCACTCTGAGAGATGTAATATTCACGGATAAGACCTTTTGTGAGTATTATGTCACCGACTTGCGCACTACACATGCATTGGTGTGCTGGGTCACCACCGATGGTATCAGAGCAAAGCGACCTTAGGTTGAAAACCTTTTAGGAGATCTGTAGGTTGGTAAAGACTATAGGAAGCCATCTTATCTAAACCACATTTCCTACAACTATGAGAATCATTCACTTGAGAATGATATGATCATACTTGTATAGAATGTTCTTACTCAACTTGAGTAAATATACTTATCTATTTTCCGTATACCTAGGTATGAATAGTTAGAAGTGTAGCATGTATCAGTGTTATTGAGAAAAGAGTTCTAACATAGTCAGAGATGGTTAAGTTAAAGGGATGATTACCCCATTCTATGAATGTATAGGATGGAGTAGAACATGGTATAGAGTAAGTATAAGAATCAACAATAAGGAATGTTTGAGAATCATGAACTTTCATTAAGCCATGGTAACTACGGGGTATATACCATATCCTCAGTTATCAAGTCTAGAGTTGAGCTACTATAGTATAGACCTAGGAGAAGGCATAAGCATTGACGGAAGCTACATTACTACTCCTACGATGTGATCAACACCATGAAGGACCAACAGATGTTAGGAGAAGCTTATCATAACCAAGATAAAGTACTTCAATTGACATGGTACTTAGTTCTAAATGGAACCAAGTTAGACAACAACTACTATAGGATCATTTTGTCTTGGTTTATTCCATTGCAGTAAGGCATGCAACTGGAGTAATTACCAAGTAAAAAAGTGGTTGTGTAGAACAGGATTACAAGTTAATATATACCTACTTGTAGTGTATAGCATTTAAGAGCCTTGGTACTTGAGATGTTTTACTCTAAGTACTTCTATTCCACAGGCTTTTGATGCATGAGTGATAACTGCATTTGGGATTTATTGCTTCTTATTTGGATCTTTGATTGACTAGATCTGTACATGAAGATTAAACTTGATGTGCACATGCATGTGCAAACATTGAGTTCTATCTTGATGTTACTGGTCTAGAGGGTATAGGATTAGAATGAGAGCGGTCTAAGTAATCAGCAGATGGAAACAATCACCAAAGCTCTTGAAGACCAAGAAGTCAAGAAGGCAGAATTCAATAAAGCCACTGATGGGAATGGACCACATTCACATATTGTTTGGAGTTGGTGACATACTTTGTCAACACATGGAGATATACCACAAGTGATGTCAAGAAGATAACATGATTAGTTATATCCGAGAAGGAAAAGTGTAGAAGTTCGATAGATAAACTCATAGAGTCGTCCCGTAGAAGTTGAAACCCAAGGATGTAAGAGTACCATAGGATGTAACCAGTGGGATAGGTTATAATCACCTATAGGAAAGAGTTAAAACTCGAGGAAACTCGAAGATATTTTCTCTAATAATTGAGTCTAAGTCAATGTACACTACATCGTACAAGTTTCTTTGAGCAGTATTCCTCTTGAGACCATTAGATTGCACCAAATGGAGTCCTAAACATAGACAATACCCATTGTACCAGAAGAATCTTATTGGTTATTCATCACCTTGTGAATGTACCAAATGTTCTTCAGAAAGTTGTGAGGGATAGGAAACCATACCTATTCATCGGGAATGAAACTTGGTATCCACTATGTGGTGGAAATACCACGTGTTCTTCGTGAGACCATTAGGAAAGCCATGTAACAAAACAGAGTTGTCATAACAACAGGCTTAGTATTAGATTATTATGCTAGACAGTGGAAGGTGAACAATCAAGACAAGAGGCTATACATGCCAAGGCCAACACAAGGAAACAGCTGTGAAGAATCAACGCTCTACAGAAGTTCTCTCTACCTATCTTTACGTGAGAGAGGTTGAACTTCGGGACGAAGTTCTTGTTAAGGGGGAGATACTGTAACATCCCAGTGTTTGGGAGGTTATAAGGATCTAAATTTAATATGTGCATTTGCAAAGCATGCATCTAAAAATACGGGAAGTTTTGGCGCGAAAGTTTAAACGAATCAAAGTGACCAAAGTTTCACTTGACTTGATGAAATAGGTCTAGTTCATCTAGTCAAGAGTACATCTGGAATGATCTTTATAACAAGTACCTTAAGAAACCAAATCACCTGATAAGATAAACCATAGTTGGTTATGACCAACACAAATTCTCAACAACCTTCACCACAAGTCTATAAGTGACTTGGGATAATTCCCTAGGATCTAGAACTCAAAGAGGGGTGAGAATTCAAATCACATAACATATGATCACACTTACACAAGTTAGTAATGCTTGATGGAATAATCTCATCAACAAATATTTTAGACTCTCTAACCATGAACTCTTTAAGTTATCATCCATACACACAACATCTTTTCAAATTATTTAGTCCCTACTTAATTAACCTTCACAAGTAAATAACAAAGGTTCAATAGAACACAATAGATACAAACAAGTGTTAACTCGAACCCACAAGTGGAAAACGACATAATAATTGTATTAACATATTTATCGAATATGTACATATCTCGTTAACCGTAAAAGAAGTATCTAAAAGAAGAAATAAATCTTCTTAAACTACTGTGACACCTAGATCATTACATATGATCTTTCCAAATCTCTTATGTCTGTATTATGTTTACAGATGAAGAATATAAAATAACAACATGACACCCTGAGAAAACATCTACCAACTCTAACTTAAATCATTAAACCCAATCATCTTCTCATGCTCGTCGTCTTATTCATCTTATACAAGTGAGCATATTAAATATAAACACACCAATGAACCATGGGATTATCTTACTATTAAGCCATCATTCCATAAGCATTTCACATTTCTATACACATAAAAAATTCAGCAACTAAGGTATCTCTGGATACAACTAAGGGATAACAACAAGTTATAACCTATATTAGAGGAAGTAAATTGGAAACTAAGTAAATCCATCATGTATGATATAAGAACATATCTTATGGGAAATAGAATAACAAGTATATTGAAGAAGAATAAAAGTTAACTAAGTCTTAATCCAAATCTTTCTACCTTGTCTAGATTATCGTGTTTCCAATCTTCTCTAAGTCATTCTAGAAGAGAAGCACCCACAAGAAAAGAGGAACCACCACCAGAAGATCTTCAAGAAGATTATTTAGAGTGTGCTAGAAGTGCTACTCTAAGCTGCTATAAGAGCACTTGGAAACTCTTATATCTTGATATGATCTTATTAACTCTCTTGAAAGAGTGTGATACTCCAATGTTAGTGTTATATAGAAGTAGTTTGATAACAAGACTAGCTACCTTGTTAACAGATCACTTTTGTATACTCAAACAATTGAGTCTCATACACAAACAAACAGAAGGTTGAATAACCTAGTACATCTCAGCCTCTTGGATATGAAAATTAATTTGGGGACAAGCCTTGCAAACTTGTCAACAAATTCTTCTTATATGCCTAAGGCTAATTGATGTCATAAAACAAACTGCCATATTTTTATAATCACCTAAGTAAAATCTTTTCTTGGAAATACTAGATGTTTTCACCACAAGGGTGAGATAGTTGAAGATGGAATCCATGAGTTGATCTTCCTTGCAAATGACAAAGTAAGTACCAGAAGACTAGTAGCAATTAGAGAGAAGAACATCAAGCAACAGAAGACCACCAGAAGCAACACTGCCTTAGTAAGGGATCATAAGAAATTCTCTAGGGAAATGTTTAGTGATATTAGAGAAACTATAACCCAATGCCTTGTCAAGACTCATCATAGACGAGGACCAAATAAAAACCACTTTAATGGAAACAATTGGCAAGAGAGAAAATAACAACAAGCCCTTGCATCCATATGTCTGGTGATAAGTTGAGGTAGGGGAAAACAAATTAATTCCCTTGTTTTCCAGATCTTTCTCATCCATAACACAAATGGAAAACAACAAGAATTCAAACATACACCCACATGTAAATGATTACATGTTCTAAAACAAATATGGGATAATATCCATATTGGAACCTAGGTGGAAAACAAGAAAATAAGATCCCAAAATCATACATGTTTTCCACTTGATCAAGTACTAAAAACAACAACCTTTTTTACACACACCTAAGTAAAATATCAACCAAATTTGCTAAGAGATTCAATCAGGAGAATACCAAAGTTACATAAAAGAAAAACAAGTTCCTTCACTCATTAAAATCATTTGGTGTGACATGGAATAAAATTCAATAATAAATGATTTTCATAACAGTGTATAAAAACAATACCTAGTAGTGATACCAAATTACGATCTATAAGGAATTGTATACAATATGATTCACTTATAACACACCACATAGGAACCATATGTGTGTTGTGAGAATGTAAGATTCATGCCTAAAATAAATTTTAAGACATTTAATAAATTAAAGTGAGTGAAAACAATAAAATCACTTAATGTAGCACCCTAAATAAAAAATACATATATTCTTAAAATTCATCAAAAAAAAAATGGCGAGGTGGAGAATTTGATAAGGAATTCAAAACTGATTTTTAATAATTTTTATCTTTGCAAAAAGGCCCTGAAAACATTAATTTCTTCTCAGTCTTAGTAACAGAAGGACTTAGTTGAAATTGGTGGAAACTGTAGGGGGTTATTGAAAAGTGGCATTTCTTTTTTCCTCTTCTTCTTCCTCTGCGGGAAGGCAGAGGAGAAGGGACGCCGTGGCGTGGCGTATGGCACCTCCTGCTTGCCTGCTTCCTCTCGCGGATAAGAACGCCGAGGCCGCCGTACCGTCTGCATCTCTCTCACTCTCCTTCCTCTCGCCTGCTCTCTCTCTCTCTGTAAGGAACCCGAAGAAAAAAACCCTAACCCTAGCCTCACGGCCGCTGCCGTGCACCGTCGTTTCCAGCCACCCCAGGAAGAACGGAGACCACCCCTAGAACCTCCATCCTCTCTACTCTCTCCTCGTAGAATCTTGTTTCCAGGGAAGACCGGAGGCGGAGGAATTGGATCATCTTGTCCATCTCCGGCCGCCGTTGATTTCTCCTTGCCGCCGATGATTGGGACCTTGCCGAGCTTCACCGACACCTCCACGAGCTTGAGGGTGAGCAGGGGAACCTCTGGGTACGATTAATTTAACGTTTGAGTAACGGATGCAACTCGCCGCCGATGGCCGAGCCTCACCACCGCGCCATTGCTTGCCGCCGGCGACTCCGGCGACCATATGGTCCCTCGAGCCGCCCATTCGATTCCCCTTGGGCTCGTCTAGCTAGTAGCCTAGTTCAATTGAAGCAATTCGGGCCAAATCGCGCGATTGCTGTTCAACAGGGAGGATCCCCTCCACTGCTGATGCAATCGTGATGTCACCCTGACATCATAAAGTTTTTTTTCTTTTCTTTTAATTAAACCGAATATAACAGGTGGGCCCCACCTGTCAATTTAAAAGGGTAGATTATGAATAAAATTAATACCTTTTAAAATACTTATCAGAAAAATATAAAAAATATACCAAATTAATCAGAAAAATATAATCTAAATATTTATCAAATTTTCAAAAATGTTTAATAAAATTTAAATTTAAATATTTTCTTTAATTAAATTAAATCATTTAAAAATTGAGAAAAATAATAAATAATTCATAAAATCAGACAAATATAAGTTATATACCAAAATACTCCAAATGACTAATGCAACTCATCTATGATGTTTTCATGGTCATTTGAACAAGTTTTCATGTGTGCAATGTTTGGCCTAGTCATTTAATTCATTTAAAATTAATAAAATAATAACTTATTCAAATATTTTCAGAAAACATAAAATGCTATATAAAATTAAAGAGAAAAGCATTTCCAATTCAAATATGTCAAACATAAAACATTTTGATTAACTTATAAACCTGTTTCTAAAGGTATAATGGAATTCTATAATATTCCATTATAACCAAAAACAACTACCACATCATTATTTTCTTTACTAATAAAACCCTAGTGTTTTCACACCTACTAGACCTATCATAACAAGATATTAGCAAGTTATGTGATGATAGAGTTAGTAGTATTAGTTCATCATTTTCAACTAAACCCTTTTTCAACAGCTCTACACTTTTGAACATAAAATCAAACATGTGTATTATCTTGTCAACAATTGTTTTCCACATGTTATTGTTTTCTCGTTTAATCATGTGACAACTATTTATAACCTAAACATAATAAAAATTGTGTGATAAGTAAAAGTAAAACCCATGTGAGTTTAAAACCAGTAATAACAACATCACCACAAGTAGCAAAACAACTCACCTAAAACCCGTGTGATTAACTTATCGTATCGACCATAACTTAGACTTGTAAGCTGGGGTATTTTCCAGGGTATTTCACGATGCATCTCATTACTATGCATGTATCATCCTTGCCAGTGTTTTCTGTAGTCCTTACCGGGAATACTTTGCTATCTTTCAGATGTCGGGATTTCCTACGAGACCCTTGACCCCGAAGACCTGGATTATTATTGTTATTTCAATCTTAGGCAAGTTCATCACTTGCTCATATCCTTTGCAGTATCTCATAACGAACTATTTGCAAAAACCCTATCGTATTATCACCTACTCTCAAAAGAATGCATGATCCTATTTTTATAATAATATGACTAATTGAATGACTACCCGAGTGGTAGTGTTCTGTTTGGTGGGCGGATTGGACCATGGTAAGATGAATAGGTCAAAGGAAGGTTCCATCTGCATGGGAACATATTACCTATGAAATAATCACAACTGCCGCCAGGATTCTTGCGCCGTAAATTCGCGTTAACCATGGGTCTTCTATGGGGGGAGTAAGCAAGCTGTGATCTTTTCTCGTTCGCATGTCAACGGGCTGCCAGAGACGTACGTTGTAGTCTCGCGTAGGTCGTGCGAGACTACACACATGGGTGGGATACCTTAATTCCCACGGACTCTGCGGGTCTATGATGGTCTGCCAGGGCCGCGTAGATATCCATCGTGAGGGGTGGAATCGGGCGTTCAACCTGCTGGCAGAAATGGGTGGGCATGCATTGTGCGGAGAAGCACGGTTTGGCTTGGACCAACAACCGGGCCCCACACTTGAGTGGGAGTGGACAGGAATGTACACCTAGTTGTGCAACATGGTCTTGGTGGTCGATGGGTAAAGTAACGCACCTCTACAGAGTGTAAAAGGATGTGGCATGTTACCCCTGTTCCGGGAAGGAGCGGCGAACGCCGCAGGAAAGGCAACTCCATGAAAGTTCTAGTCCTGTGAAGATCTGGCGGGCATAGTTTTCAGAATTAAAAGCAACCTCTTGAAGAAAGTTTTACAAAACCTTGCATTAGCTTATGACTCTTTTGAGTCTAAAGTTGTAGTTAGTGCATCAAACTACCCACTATATATCATGAACTTGCTGAGTAACGCTCGTTACTCATTCGTTCCCGTTTGACCCCCTACTTAGAGTTGAAGCCTGATGGAAGTCGTCATCGTGAAGCATCGTCATCAACAACGCTGATGGAGGAGAAGCTATCAAGGTGTAGGTAGAGACTATTCTTGGACGTAGCTGTTCAAGCCGTAGATTAGGGCTGACATCAGCCGTAGTGGATTAGTTCTGAGCTAGAGTTAATCTCCAGCTTGGATCTTCGAATTGCTTCTTCTGATGTTTCATTTGCATGAGATCTTCTTTATTCATCAAAGAGATTCTCAAGATTTTGTAATGAAGTTTGTATCCTATAGCTTTGCTTGGACCCGCTGTGTTTCTGTTGTACCACTCTGAGAGATGTAATATTCACGGATAAGTCCTTCTGTGAGTATTATGTCACCGACTTGCGCGCTACACATGCAGTGGTGTGCTGGGTCACCACAGAGGGGCTGATTATGAAGGGGAAATGGCGGCATGAGGAAGACGAGTCTGAGCCCTTGCCCAATTTCGGGGCACGGGTTCTCCTGACCTCGCACATCTCTAGAGGTATGGGAATTCCGCCTTCCAGCTTCTTTCTTGAGGTCCTTAGCCATTACAACATCCAACCCCACAACCTGCCACCGGATTCTATTCTTTATCTAGCCGGGTTCCAGGCCCTCTTCGAAGGGTATCTAGGATTAGCACCTAGGCTAGACTTTTGGCAGTATTGCTTTGGGATTAAGCGAAACCCCTCAGAGGGCGCTCTCCCAACTTGCGGGACCATATCTTTCACCCTGCGTAGATTCAGGGAAGATTGGTTCCCCAAGATAAAAAAGTCAGAATCCGTCAAGTTTTGGACGGGTTCTTTTTTCTACCACCAAGAGATCCTACTGGAAAGGAAACGGGGGTTCCACCTTTCGTTAATGCTGCCGCCACTCCCCAGGAAAACTGGGCTGTGGAGGTAGTCCAGACCCTTGCACCAGATCTTCTTAGGATCAAGCGGTGCATCGCCAAGCTTGTTTCCGCCTCTCCGCCTCTTACCGGCATGGACACAGTTCTATGCTGGTTAGAAAGGCGGATTCAACCTCTGGCCAATCATGGTCCCCGTCTTATGTGTGAATACTCGGGGACCAAAGACGCGATGCGGACAAGAAGAAAATCTTTGACGGAAAAAGATTTGAGGAAGCGCGTTAACCAATTGGTCGCCACTCGCGACCAATACGAGGAAAGTCGGCCAATGTACACGGCGACAAACCCAGCCCCAAAGGTATAGTTTACTCATTTTGGGTTTTTGATTTTACGTTTCTTCATTGTCGGATATTTAACTCGAACTTTGTCCTTTTTTTTGACATCTTGTTGATCTTCCTGAGAAGGGTCTCGCATCCGACGCCGAGTTAGACGCCATGCGTGCTAACTTCGCAGGTGAGAGGAAACGCAAGAAGCCTTCTGCCACTCAAGAAGTAATCGACCTTGAAGGGATTCCCGTCGCTACCTCCAGGTTAGACATCCGGGTTTATTCCTTTTCTCGGAAATTTATTCCTTTGTCTCGGAATTCTGATTTCTCGGGATTTTTCTTTCTAGCCTGGCTCCAACAACACTGAAGCCAAAAAGGCTGAGAAAACTTAAGTCTGTTGCCCAAAGAGGGTCACAACCTTCTCCTGCAGCTGCTCCCGACACTCCAGTCGTAGTTGCGGAAGAGAATGTTGCTGCTAGGGAGGAAGAATCCCCGCAGTCCAGCCAGCCTTTTGCGTCCGAGCCGGACACGAGGGAAAGGGCGGTACCAGAGACGGATGGAACTTCTCACGCTGCTGAAGAAATGCCCATCCGGTCTTTCAACAAAGATTTCAAGGTAAAAGAAGAACCGTTTGATGAACTCAGATACTATCGTCCGTGGGCCACCAAGTTCTTTGCACCAGCGCCTCTAATCCATCCTTAGCCGCAAGGCGGACTAATTGTAAGGAATAACTTCATATTTTCACCTCGACAGGTCATCCATGACAGCCTCTGCAACGTCGGAATTCTTTTTGCAGACTATGCAAAAGAATTCAACGAAAACCTGGCGAATTTGACCAGGATGAGCCAGGTAATATCTCTAGCCCCCAAGTAATAAGTTGAATGTATACTTTCTACTTAATACTTTTTTCATTGTTATGCTTGTTTTGATCTAAAGAATTCTTTCTTTCCCGTGTTTCAGCAAACTGCTGAAAATATCAACGTGGAGGTTTTCAACAAACTTTCCATCAACAATAAGGAGGTTAAAACCCTTCTCAAAATTCTTCAAGATAAGGATCCAGAACTGGCATCTACTCAGCAGCAGCTGAGAGAACTAGCAGGTATGAAAAAATATTCTCTGCTTTTCATTTGCAATTTTTTGTATGTATTTTTGAGTTTCTAACTCTTATTTTTACTTGCTTTTCAGCTTCTTTGGCGAAAGCCAAACAAGTTGCTGAAGATGCCGGCAACGACGAAAACCTCCGCCGCGAAAACCTGGATCTTCACAAGCTCAATGTGAAGATGCAGCAGGACCTGGAGGCCAGCCAACTGGCTCTTGGAATTGCCGAGTCTAAGGCCTCCAACCAAGTTGCCAAGGACAAGGCCACCATCCGGGATCTGGAGAATGCCTTGAACCAGCGCCTGGAGGAAGGTACCGAGATGGACCGGATTCTCGGTAAGTATTTTGTCCTTTACCGGATTTTCCATCTTTCATCTTCCTCTGTTTTCTCTAACACTTTTGTGTTTTTTACTGAAACAGGAGATAGCCCCCTTAACCGGATTGAAAAAATCTGGGCTTTCATGAATGTATTCACCGCGATCAAGGCTGCGGGAATGTTGCTTGTCAACAAGTGCCTTCCTTCCAGGTATGGGGAGTTCTCGAAAGTTGAAAAACTTTCGGAAGCTATCGTGGAGGTGGCGGAGTCTAGGGAGTCCCTTCTCCGCTCCACGGCTCGTGGTGGTGCACGCATGGCTCTTGGGCTCATGCGCATGCACTACCCAACTGCCAAATCTTGGCATGTGGCGGGCGGCATCCCTCAAGGATATATGGAGGCGTAGAGGGCCAACATCTTTGATGAAATCAAAGGTCACGCCACCAAGATTGCCAACATGGTGAACATCTCCACCTTCTACCCGGAGGAAGCTATTCCGGAAACTCCCGAGGAATCCAGCAGCGAAGACGACGAGTCGGATGCTGAAGGAGCTGCCCGGTCCTGGGTAGAGATAGGGAAATAGAAGCATTATTGTTCTTACAATGTAAACTTATTGTAATGCTTTCTATTCTTTTGTATAAACAAGTACTCCGCTTTTGTTGTTATATTATTAAGTCTTTGCAAGTTTTCCGGGTTTTTATTCCTTTATCTTCTAAGTTCTCCGGTTTATATGCCTTAACTGTCCTTAGTGTTTGAAATGGCTCGATAGTACTTAATCTTCATGCCAAGTGACTGGGTATAACCAATGAGTCGAAACTCGGAAACATGGATCATACTAAAGGCATTTTTTACTTACTAGCTCCAGTGACCCAACATAAAAATAATAAGATAATACTTAGAGAACAACAAGAAATTTTGAATGAAACTCAGGCATGCAGGCACAATCTGGGTTTCCTTTAGCCATTTTAGGCTGAAAATCAATTTTTTTTTAACTCCGAGCACGCAGGCACAATTCGGGTTAACATTGAGTATTTTGAAAGATTATTGGGAAATAGATAAGATGGATTTATGCTTTGTACTATAATAAACATGTAAAAACATAGATGTATGAATTCCGACAACTTTATTTCATGATCTCAAAGATGTTTATATAGAAATTGAACTAAGTATAGAAGGGACGTAACTGCTCGATGCTCCAGGGTCTTTTGGTCTCCCCTAGTTCGTCATCTATCTTTCTCTTTCTTTTGCGATTCGGTCTTTTGGGATCATCTTTCGTGTCCCGAATGTCTACAAGACAGTATGATCCATTTTTTATAGCTTTGATAATGACAAATGGTCCTTCCCAAACTGGAGCTAACTTGTGCTTTCTCTCTTGCACCAATCTTAGCACTAAGTCACCTTCTTTGAAAGAACGATGCCTGATTTTCCGACTATGGTAACGTCGTAATCCTTGCTGATAAATGACGGATCTTTGAAGCACAAGTTCTCGTTATTCTTCTAGGAGATCGAGGGCATCCTGTCGTGCACTTTTGGCATCCGAGTCATCGAAAGCTTGCACTCTTGGGCTATCATGGATCATGTCCGTTGGAAGCACTGCTTCTGCGCCGTAAACTAGGAAAACGGGGTTTGCCCTGTTAACCTGTTTGGAGTCGTTCGAATACTCCAAAGCACGGAGGGTAACTCTTCCACCCACGCTCCAGCTGCTCTATGAAGAGGAGATTCGAGTCTTGGGCGTATTCCCTGCGGGATTGAGCTATTCATTCTTTCAACCTGTCCATTGGATTGCGGGTGTGCCACAGATGCAAGATCTAGGCGTATTCCCGTTTGTCGGCAATATTTTTCCAACTCTCCAATAGAGAAATTTGTTCTGTTGTCGGTAATTATGCTGTGTGGGATGCCGTATCTCATGACTACGTCAATGATGAAATTTCTGGCAGTTACACCGTCAAGCTTTTTGATGTCTTTTTCCTCCAGCCACTTGGTATACCTATCTACTGCAATGAGTAGATGTGTAGGTCCACCTCTTACAGTTTTGAATGGTCCCATCATATCTAGCCCCCAGACCGCAAATGGCCATGTTATAGGGATAGTTTTGAGTGCTTGGGCTGGCATATTCGTCTGCTTGGCGTAATACTGACATCCGGCACATGTATTTACTGTGTGTTCGGCGTCTGTCTTGGCTGTTAGCCCGAAAAACCCTGCACGGAATGCTCTTTTTAACTATGCTTTTTGATTGAGCATGATGTCCGCAATCTCCTGCATGGATTTCTTGCAATATTTCTCGGCCTTCTTCTGGCTAAATACATCGCAGAAAAATTCTGGTAGTGCTGCGTTTATACAGGCAACCATTGATTACCGTGTATCCTTTGCATCGATGTTTTATTTGTCTTTGCAAGACTTCGTCTGCTCCATCCGGGTACTTCTGATCCACTAAGAAGTTTAAATATGGAATTGTCCAATCCGGGTTAACGAGCAGGACTTCGATTGACTCGGAAACGAGAGGATAGTCGGCATCTCCACCTTTTATCGATGGTTCATACAAATGTTGGACAAACACACCTGGTGGTAGGGTTTTCACTCTTTCCGAGCCCATTCGGGCTAATGCATCCGCGTTGCAATTTTCTTCCCTCTTGACGTGAAGTACTTCAAATCCCAGGAAGCAAATAGCAAACTCGTCCACCGTTCTCCGATATTCGGCCATGATGGGGCTTTTGGCGTCCCATGTTTGTTTGAGCTGATGTTGTACCAAATCTGAGTCGCCATAGCATAGGATGTGCTTGACACCTATTTCTTTTGCAATATGCAAGCCATGAAGCAAAGCTTCGTATTCTACCACATTGTTGCTGGTGTTGAAGTGTATTTGTAATACATACTCCATAGTATCTCCCTTTGGGGATTTTAGGACTACAACAACTCCAGCGCGTTTCTTCATCTCGGATCCATCAAAGTGCATAACCCAGTATTCCGACTCCGGCATTGGTGTGTTTTCCATCGCTTCTGTCCAATCAGCGACGAAATCTGCCAACGCCTGGGATTTTATTACCGTCCGGGGTTGGTACTTAATGGTGAACGCAACCAACTCGATGCCCCATTTGGCTACTCGGCATGTTGCGTCCGCATTGTTGAGTATATCTCCTAGTGGTGCTTTACATACCACTGTTATGGAATGTCCTTGGAAATAATGACGGAATTTTTGAGATGCGAAAAATACGCCATATGCTAGTTTTTGATAGTGTGGATACCTTTATTTGTACTCGGAAAAAACTTCTCTTACATAATACACCGGATATTGATCTGGTATGCTTTGCTCGTCTTTCCGCCTTTCCACAACTATCACTGCGCTGATAACCCTGTTTGTTGTTGTAAGATACAGTAACATGGGTTATTCGTCTTTTGGTGATGCCAAAATCGGAGCTTTCAGCAAGGTTTCTTTTAACTGGGTTAATGCCGCATCTGCCTCTTCTGTCCACACAAATTTGTAGGATTTCTTCAACAGTTTGTATAATGGTAGAGCTTTATCTCCTAACCGGTTTATGGATCTGTTGACGGCAGCTGCAGAACCCGTGAATCTTTGTACATCTTTATAGCACGTAGGCCTTGAAATGTTTAGGATTGCCTTGATCTTTTCCGGGTTTACTTATATTCCTCTGTGAGAAACGATGAAACCCAGAAGTTTTCCTGAGGGAACTCCGAATACGCACTTTAATGGATTCAACTTCATTTTGTAAGTGCGCGGATTTTCGAAGGTTTCTCGCAAATCTTCAAGGAGTGTGTCCTTTTCCTTGGAAATGACGGCAACGTCGTCCATGTAAACATGCACATTTTTTCCAATCTGACTATGGAAACATCGTTGCATGCAACGCTGGTAGGTTGCACCTTCATTCTTCAGGCCAAAAGGCATGGTTATTTAATAGTATGTTCCATACGGGGTTATGAAGGAGGTTTTGATTTGGTCTTCTTCCTTCATACGTATTTGATGGTACCCGGAATAAGCATCCAAAAAGCATAAAAGCTCAGAGCCAGCAGTGGCATCTCTTATTTGATCGATTCGCGGTAACACAAATCTAACTTTTGGACACAATTTGTTCAGGCCGGTGTAATCTATACACATCCTAAGAACAGTACTATATTTCTTCGGGAATAATACTGGGTTTGCAGACCATTCAGTATGTATGACTTATAAAATCAGCTGCTAATAGCCGGATAATCTCCTTGCCAATAGCCTTCCGTCTTCTTCCTTCAAATCTACGGAGACCTTGTTTGACGGGTTTAGATCCTGGAATCACCTTGAGTTGGTGCTCAGCAAGTTCCCTGGGTACGCCTGGTATGTCCATAGGACACCATGCAAAAATATCCCAGTTCTCACGGACGAACTTGATGAGCTCGCTTTCTTATTTGTCGGTCATCCCAGTTCCCACTACGACAAACTCTGTCGGATCTTTGGGATCTAGGATAACCTGTCTTGTATTCTCGGAAGCTTTGAAGCTATCTGCCGGTTTCCGGCTTTTTTTTCCTGTCGGCGATACTTCTTTTGCCAGCTCCTTCAGTTCCTCCTTTGCTATCACTTTTTCTGCGCAAAGGGCATTTTATTTTTCCAGCTCGTTTGCCAATTTGAAGTGTCCCTTTATGGTGATTACTACTCCTTTTGGTCCTGGCATCTTCAGCTTGTTATAGATATAGCATGCTCTTGCCATAAATTTGGCGAAAGCTGGACGTCCGAGTATTGCGTGATACACGCTTTCGAACGACACAACCTCGAACGAAATTTTTTCCTGTCGGAAATGTTCTTTCTCTCCAAAGTTTACGTCTAGGAAAATTTCTCCTAGCGATCGTGCTTTCCTGCCAGGAACGATGCCGTGAAAACGTATATTTCTATGATTGAGCTGGGTCTCGGAGATTCGCAGATGCTTCAGTGTATCTAGGTACATTATGTTGATGCTGGATCCTCCATCCATCAGCACTCTTTTTAGCCTAGTGTTTTCCAAAATAGGACTTACAACTAGAGCTTGTGTGCCGGGTTCTGGGATATTTCCGGGATGTTCAAACTGATCCCAGGTAATTGGTGTATTCGAGTACTTCAAGAATTTGGGGGTTGGTGGGACAACCGCGTTTATTTCTCGAGGTGTGCTCTTTGCCACCTTTGCTGAGGGAGTTGCTAGGAACGTTAGATTACATTCTCCGTCAACTCTCGGAAACTGAGGCTCGCCTTTTCGTTGTTGTTCCTGGATTTTTTCATCAGTGTCCGATTCACTGTCTTGTTTTCAGCTTCTGGCTTTTGCTTGGAGAATTTCCTCTTGGTACTCTTCCCTTTGCCTCCGGATCCTGCACTGCCTTTCATATGCTTATTGAGCCGGCATTGTGCGTTAGTATGGGTTGGTTTCCTAAATTGCGAATGGTGGACACAGTTTTCCGACTTAATTCTTTCCCACTCTTCTTTTGTGTAGGAGATAGGTTATGTGCTTCTTCCTTTCCATTTGCTCCCATTTTCCTTTCCAAAGGCTATGTTAACTTCTTTGGGCTTTTGTTGTGCCTCTGGAGTGGCTTTTTTCTCAGAACGAGGGGTCTTTTTGGCTTGAATCAAAGCGTCTATATTTCCACCTCTCACTCTGATGTCATCTTCAGCCGCTGCATGCTCATTTGCGGTTGTAAGCATAGATCCGAGATTTTTGTGCTTTTTTTAACCGATCATGAACGGTACGAGGCTGGGTTTTAAGCCATTGACGAAAGCATGCATTGCTTATACGTCAGTTACTCCAGAGCAGCTGTTTTTCATTGCAGTCCATCTTGAGATGAAGTCAACTTCTGGCTCATCTTCAAATTGGGTGCAGCGGTTTAGCTGGTTGATGGTGTTGGGGCGTTTGTAAGTTCCCCGAAAATGCTGAGTAAAAACTCTAGCCATATCATCCCAACTATCTATGGTCCTTGACGTAAGCCCGCTGATCCAATATCTGGCTCCATCCAGTAACATTAGGGGGAGGAATTTTACTGCCTCTAAATCTGTCTCTGGACGGCTGTGTAATAGTCTGAGAGTTAGGTATCCTGGTTTGTACTGCCGGTAATAGTCTGAGAGTTAGGTATCCGGGTTTGTCTCTGGACGGCTGTGTAATAGTCTGAGAGTTAGGTATCTGTGTAATAGTCTGTGTAATAGTCTGAGAGTTAGGTATCTCTGGACCAACTTTGGCGAAGCCAAAATGTAGAGTTATTCTTCGGATCCTATCAGTGAAACACTTAGGTCCAAAGTATAGATCATCTCTTTCCGCTCTATCGGCGTGTGCAGAGTATCTACCGGCTGAATGAATAGAAGGGGATCTGCTCCTTTCTTTTCCATTGTTGCGCGAATGCGCTTTTCCGGGATTATCTCCATTTCCTCCGTTATCGTGTCCTTTGGAATAAGGTGGAGTTCTACTCCTGTGTCTTTCCTTATTCCTAGGAGGAGTACGGGATCTCTCACGCCTGTGAGGAATGTCATGTCTTCCCGCCTTTATAGTAGGGCGTCTCAGAGGAGGCATTGCTTTTCCGTCTTTCCGGTTTTGTTCTTCCCGATCTCGGGGATTGATTCCACCTTTCGGCAGATGGGATCCGGTTCTGTACGCTGCATCCTTGTTATCTGGGTTTTTCTTGTCCTTTCTCGGATCTCCTTTCTTCTCTTTTGAATTTCTTGAATCTCCAGGTTCTTCAGGTCCAGGTGCTCCCAGCGGCGCATGTGGCTGTTTTGCATAGGGCCAATTCGTCGTGCAACTTCCTGATCTTGCCTGCCCTCGCTGCTGCTGTTGCAATGCCTTTCCTAAGAAAGCATACACCCCTTGAAGTTTTTCTCCATTGGAGTACATTTCATTGTTGAGGATGGCGAATGCAGCTTCCGCGTTTTCTGCTGCGGTTTTGTATATAGGTTCGCCCCTGGCATCAGTGTTGTTTACTTGCTTTTGCCAGGTAGAGTTTTGGAACCGTTCCTTTCGTGGCAGTGCTTACGGTCTTGCGATTCCGTGTAACCGTGTAGGTTTTATGCCAGATTTATTCCTTCTCTCGTACTCCTCGATTTCTTCCTGCTGCAACTTAATGTCATCCTGGTTTTTTTTTTAGGTTTTCCCGAGTTCTGAATAGATGTTGTTGTTGCCTGTGGAGAGCTTGTCTCCTGGCTTCCAGTACTTCAGGGGGCTCGTGTGGTCCCACTGGTGTTTGAAGTAAATCTCGTTCATCCTGTTCTGACATTGGCGGAACATAGATTTCCTTTGCTTTCTTCTCCGCAGGCTTAACTCCGCTTCCACCTCCTACTTCCAGGTTTTTGTTGGCTGGTTCCGCCAATTTTTTTCTTCCGGATTCTGTATTGGAGTTTCTTGGAAGCCTTGCTTCTTTTCTTGGAAGAGGGAGGTTTTTTACCAGGTTCATCTTCTGTCAATTCCTTGGCATCAGGGTATGTTGGACTGGTTTCACCATCCTCTCTTTCCTCATCTGGCGGAGGTGTTTGAGGGATTTCCTGACTTTTGGCATCCGTGTTTTCAGCCGGTTTTGCCATAAGTACATTCGTGGAATCCCTCTTGAAGAGATTTGACCTTTATTTCGAAGGAATCTTCATCTTCATCTTCAGAATCGAGTTCATCTGATCCGGGTTCTTATTCCAATCTCACCTCAATAGCGGCTAGTACAGAATCAACTTCCGAGTTTATCGTCATATTGACGGATGTCGGATCTTCCATCTCTATTGTGGGATTGTTTTCTTCTGCCTCTTCCACGGGATTGCTCTCATCTGTGTTTTGGCGATCTCGGATTGCACATACCGACAAAGTGCGATTCAGCAGAATATCGGTGATCTGAGCAAATTCGGCATCATAGTCTTCTTCGACTGGGTATAGGGAAGGTGGGATAAATCTGCCTCCACCACAGAATCCCATTGCCTCTACAGTTAATCCGATAAAGATGTTTCAGATCCAATCGGTAAAACGCAGGCACTTACCAGATGATTTCGTGCTGGCATGTACGATCCGTTGTCGAGGAAACGCCCGACGTCGTTGTCGAATTCCAGGTTTCCGACAGTTATGGTACTGCCGATTCCGCCGAGTATCCCCGATCGAAACATAACACCTGACGTCGCTGGCCTCACGGTGGGCGCCAACTGTCGAGACATCGTAGTAGAATTCATAGACGGGGGTGCCATGAGACTACTGATAGAGACGTGGGGGGGGGGAACGTGGTAGTATGACGATCAAGGACACCAAAGTTTACCCAGGATCGGTATGTCGCAACTGTTGGAATTTTGGCCCAAAATGGATCAGCCCATTTAATATTCCAGAAATTCCTAATAAATCATAGAGGCCCACTTGGCCCATTCGTGTATGGCAAGAGGTGGGACAAATGTTTAGTCCCACATTGCTAGTTGAGTGGAAGTTTTACCTGTTTATAAGGGAGGGCTTTCCACTTGTTGTATGAGCATGAGAAAGAGATGACTACACGCGCGCTCCTCCGCCGCCGCCCGCCTCGCCACGCCTCGCCTCGTCACGACGCACGCGCGCGCGCGCGCGCCGCGGGTTGCGGGAATGCCTCGAGCCGAGAGCCTCTCTCTCTCTTTATTTTGCCACACGCACGAATTAGAATATGAATAGGCACAGGAATCTGAAACGAAACGCTTTGTTAAGTGGGTTTTGATTACGGAGGCTGCTCAGCTTCGGCTGCTGCCTGTTTGCCTTCCCGACTCTTCGTTTCGTCTTCTCGCGTGGCCTGTTCGGCTTCTGCTCTGTGCCTATAAAACCAGAGGTCGCTTCTCTCCAGAAAAACACACAGCGATACACTGCCTTCTCGTTTCCAGAGCCTTGCGCCACCGCTCAAGTCTTCCCCATCCTGGCCTGCGGCGTGCACCGCCGGTCGGGACAGTAGGCCTCCAAAACCGCGCCACTTCGAGTCCTGTACGGGAGAAGGGCGATAAGGTTTTTGGGGAGCGCTCCGCGCGACTACTGGCTTTGTCGTGGGATAATCACGGTAGATGTTACCAGAGGTAACTGATCTTGGGGCAAGTCGACACAGGCGTTCGGGAGAGGGTTTAGCTCAAGGGAAGACATGGTATAACTTGATCTCACAGCCGGCAATCGAAGTCGCCGGATCTCTATTCTCGATACAATAACTCGATTAGGGTTTACACTGGATACTCGATACCACACGATATTGCTAGGGTTCTTAGATCTCTCTCTCAATCCATACCCGGGGGTTGGTTTATATAGTACCCGTACCCCTAACTTACTTTACAAGGCACACCCGGGTCCTACCCATACACGGCGTGCTAACCCTAATTTTCCTTTACAATATCCATAATCCGGGCCATTAGGCCCACGAGCTTGGGCCTCCACGAACTTCTTTACCACAGCCGGATCCTGTATACCATCCTTTGGGCCGGGTTATTCCCCGGAGCCTGGCATACCGGGTTAGCATCCCCCCGTCAGTAGTCCCCAGAATAGCCTGGGCTTCACGGATCTCCTTGAAGCGCTTGCTATTCCTGAAAAGATATCAATCACACGGGCACATGGAAACCGGGTTAAGATGTTTCAACATTCAGCTAGGCCTTGCTCCTTGGTGGCCATGCGATAATTCAGGTTTTTCCCTCCAAACACCTTGGTTCAAACTTCTGGGTCCACATCATAGTAGCAACGCCAAGATCCTATGCTTGACAGTTAATCCCATCATCGCGGGACAAATCCCCTTCTTTCTTTATCCGGATGCTTTACTCAATACTGGGCGCATATCTCGCAGGAACTTTAAATAAATAGCCGTTTTACCCCCACAATTCCCGGCCTCCACTCACCAAACCGTGCTTATCCATTTGCACTATAAAAAAGCTCCTTAGGGGTGACTCGAACCCTAACGGCTCATTTCCCCCATTCCAAGGTTTCATATCCCCTCCTCGCATTCAATTCGCGCCACCTTAATGATATACCTGAGTTATTTTGACATTACTCCACTGGCCATTCTTGAAGGAGTCGCCCATGATCAAGCGTAGGTCAACTCGAAATAATCCGGGTGACAACGTTATCAACCCGGGTATTTCTTCGACCCCCATTCGGCGGGCTGGTAATTATTCTATCTTTTCTTGGCCGGCACATTCCCCTTGAACTATTCTTATATGACATCTAACCTGGCAATTTTCAGCCTCTCCCGAGTCTGATGACGGATTTCCTTGTGACTTCGCGGTGAATACCGGGTAAGATCCCCTTCCGGACGCTCTTCCACACTTCACCACCCTTTCCTGACCGCGTATTTTAACTGTTTCTTGATAACATTTACAGGGCCACGGTCGTCGTTAGCGACCAAGAGGGCATGGAAGACGAAGGCCCGGGTCAAGGGAGCCCGGCTGATAAGACTACTGTCATGTCTGGCGATGAAAAGCAAACCTCGCCGATTAAACCGGACGCCCAAGAAACCGAGTATCCAATTGCTTCCCATGCGAGCAAGAAGAAGAAAGCCGCAACCTTGGGTGCCGAAGGAGTGTCGGATTCCAATGCACAAATGACCCGGGTTCCGCCTCCTTCTAAGAAGAAGACCTCTTCTCGGAATTCCCAAGGCTCCGGGTCTTCTGATACAGGTAAAGATACTTTTGATCAATTGATGAACACGCTCCTCACCATGAAGGCTTCAGAGGGCGATATTTTAGAGCGCATGGCTGCAGAGCACCAGGTAAAAGCGCTTGTCATCTCATATTGCATATCTAGTCCCCAAGTTCCGAGTATGACTTGCAAAAGTTATGCTTGGTACTTCATGCCAAATTTATCTTATCCTAACATCCCACTAATGTTTGCCCTCCTTTCTACTTTCAGGCACAGATATCTCGGTCTGATGAAACTTTACTGAAGACCGAACAACGTCTTCTTGCCGAGATAAAACGGCGGGAAATCCTTGAAGACGACATGGAAGCTTTGAAGAAGGATGTTTCCAAATATAAGAAGAAATGCCACACCGCTCGGACCGACTTGAAGAATTTATCGGATCAAATCACCGACACTTACCAGATTTTACTGAGTAAGTTTTTGTCTGCCGACTAACTTCATGCTTCTTGTTATGCACCATTCTAGGTTTTATGATGCCTTCTTGCTTCTGTTTCAACTGCAGGTGCCAACCTTGCCCCTCCAGAGGAAGATACTATTGCCAAGGCTAAGACCCTGAAGACTGTGCTCCGGACTTTCTTTGCCGGCACAAAATTTATATTGGACGCCATACATTGGCCCACAGAAGCCTATCCAGGTGAAGAGAATCTTGTCCAAGCCTGCTCCACTGTGCCTGGCTGGATTGAACTTTGGAAACGTTCGTCCTGCCGAATTGGAATAACCCGGGCATTGACCTTGGCCAAAGCCTACTTTCCGAAGCTTGACCCGGCGAAGATAATATCCGGGTTTCCCGAGTTTAAGGCGGATGGTGCCAAATTTACGCCTAAGGACTTCAAGGCCATTCAGTCAGCGGTGCGCCCCTCGGCTACCTCTTTAGCCGATAGCTTGGACCTGAATACGCTAATGGCTGCGTATGACGCCGATGGCAAAGTTATCACAGAGGAAGCACCCCCGCCCTTGGACCTCTTGGAGAAGTGGGCTGATCACTCGGCCAAAAAGAAGGAGGCAACCGCGAAGAGGGAGGCCGAGTTAAAATCAGGGCCATCCGCCTCTACACCGTCCGTCCTTCCTCCCATCCGCCCTGGCGCGGTGAGTCCGGGTGGTTCTGCCAGGAAAGCTAAGCAGCAGGCCCAGGAACAAGACCCGGAGGTCCGCACTCAGGAGGCCGAGTAGGGTGATGATGTCATAATACCTTAATCACGTGGGACCTTTTTATTTGAACTATTTATTCTGCCAATGGTGCGCTTGTGCACTTCTGATACCGATGCCATACTTGTAATGTACTTCTATTCGATGATATATTTTCGCGGCTTTCCCTGCCCTTTGATAATCGTGCTGTTTTGTCTGTTCTTTTGAACTTGTTCTTGATACCCAGCTTTCTTTTTACCTCCCTTTGTAATACTCGATTTTCCGAGACCAGGAGTTTTAATACGTGGGCTTTTTCTTTAAGTCCCCAAGACTCGGATGGTGAGGTTTTTCGAACTGCGATAGCCAAGTAGTTTGTTTCTGTTTCGAAGTCCCCCAGCCCCCATGACCCAAAGTTCGAGTAATGGGGGTGTGGCCTTTCTGAGAGAACAAATTACTTTTTACCGAGTCGCAAACCTAAAACCATTCCGTGTAAGTACTGAAGTTATGCTTGATAATTGTTGAGTTTCCGGCTTTTAGCCTTGTACTCTGCATAAACTTGTGGTTTAGATGACCCTTTTAACTATCTTGTACTATAAGCCGGCTTTCGCGGGGATACCATGTTGTTACATCCATACGAGAACAGTGTCAGGCAAGTCCCATTGGGCTCCATGGCTGATTGTAATCGTAAGCGAACGAATCATGCCACTTTAGTGCGAGTCACATCAAGCTTAAGTAAGATAAGTCAAGAAAAGTTGGCTTCTTTGCCCAGTCATAAGATTGCAGCCGTGCTCGTTTGCGAGGAATCGGCCCTTATAACTTATAGCTATCTATGCCGGGTCATTCGGGTTAGTGGTTGGTTACCTGAGCAACCAACCCCCAAGACCTACATGCAATCGATGCTTTTGATGATACTGAATTATTGATGTCGTATGGATACTACTTACTTGTGATAAAGGCGAAAAGACATAGGACTTGATAACCATCTCTTTATTGATACCAGAAATTTTGGGTCAGCAGGCCGCCTCATTAAAAACCTTCCAGTCCCCTTAGGTACCCTGGGTAGGAAAAGAGCGCGTCTGAAACCTGCCGCCCGTTACATTACTCAGTTCTTTGTAAGCACTGGTCCTGATCCGGCTTGACCAATGCACATCCTCCATAAGTTGGACTTTTTCCTGATGAGTACCGGGTTTGCCAGCCAACCCGGGTGGGGTGTCTCCATGACTTTGCTGGTTGTGGGCGGCCGTGTAACTTCTTCCTTTACAGCAGACTGCTTGGGAGAGTCAACTTCAATTAAGGCCACCATTTTAGCATCTTGTGTTACCTTGGACTTTGCTTTTTCGCCTTCAGTATTTGGCTTCTTTGATGTAGTTCTGTCCTCCGGGTCTGCTTGAGACCGATAGTGCTTGAGTTCTTCCTTTCTGCAAGCTTGCTCGGCCATTGCTGCATCTCCTTCGTCGCATTAAGCGGCTATGTCTCGATTTCCGTGTATGGTTATAGTCTTCTTGGGACCCGGGATTTTTAGCTGTAGATATACATAACACGGCCTAGCCATGAATTTGGCATAAGCCGGCCTTCCAAACAGCGCGTGATAGGGGCTGCGTAATTTCACTACCTCAAAGGTGAGCCACTCAATTCGATAGTTATCCTTTGATTCTCCGAAAGCTACCTCCAGTGCGATTTTTCCCTCGGGGCATGCTGAATGACCCGGCACTATTCCATGAAAAACTGTTGAGCTTTTTTGCAGTTGAGATTCCTTGAGACCCATGCGTAGGAAGGTTTCCCAATACAGTATATTGATGCTGCTTCCACCATCCATTAAAACCTTCTTTAGTTCGTACCCATTAACTTGCGGTGCGACTACTAGTGCCAAGACTCCTGGGTGTTCCACTCTTTCTGGGTGATCCCTTCTGCTCCATGTTACCTCCTGTTCTGACCATCTCAAGTATCTCGGAACGGCTAACGAAACTGAGTTGACTGCTTGCTTCAGTATCTTTTTGTCCTTGTTAGATCCTCCTGTGGTATGCACATGATATTGACCCAATTGTTTGGGGTTAGCCTGGAAGCCTCCTGCCCCCCCTTGGTTATTACCTTGATTTCCAGCCGCCGGGTTACCAGCTGGGGGTGGGCCGTTGCCCGGGTTTGCCCCTGGACCCGGTCCTCCTCCCCGCCCTGCACCTCGCATAGCTCTGTGTACTTCCTCATTTTTCCACCTTTGTAAATCGGCGCACTGTTCTAGGGAGTGGTTAGCTGGCCTGCCATTCCTGCTGTGCTTCGGACATGCCATTCTGAATATGTCCCAATTGTTACCCGGCCCTGGTGGACCTTGATAGTTTCCTCCATGGTGGTTACCTCCGTTGAAATTTCCTTCTGCTCTTGGCCTTGAAGACCCGGCTTCGGTGTTAGCGACAAACTCGGAGCCTCCTTCGAAGGGACGCTTGTTCTGACTATTTCCATTGTTTCCTGACGCTGTTCCGTTGCCGGTTCTTCCATTACCGCTTGTGTTTGCTTTTGTCTTCTTGTCATCAGCTTCTTCTTCTGTGGTATCTGTCGCAGCGTGTTTGTTGCACGCATCCATCAATTCTCCCATTGTGACTTCTGACGCATTTCGACTGGACTTCATGCGAGTTAACTTTTGCACTAAAGGTATATACTTGCATGTTTTTGCCATGGCTTGTAGCGCATCCTTGGGCTGGATGTCTGTGGATGAGTGAAGTATCTCCATAACCCGGCGCACCCAACTGCGCGCCGATTCTCCCTTCTTCTGGACGCATCGCTCTAGATCATCAATGGTGAATAATTTCCTGCAGGTCCCGTGAAAGTGCTTGATAAACGCGGTCTTCAATTCCTCCCAAGACTTGATCGATCCCTCTGGTAGATTGGTGAACCACAATTTTGCTGCTCCTTCAGACATCATCAGATACATGAATTTGGCTTGGAGGTTCTCGGACGCGTTGCGGATTGACATTGCCATCTCATAACTGCTTAGCCACGTTTCGGGATCCATGGTTGGCTCATAATTCACTACTTTCCCTGGCTCTTTGAACTTTTCCGGGTAAGGTTCAGCTCTAATATTGTCCGAGAGACACTTGGGCCCCGCAAGAATGATTGAAGCCGGCCTATCCCTGGAAACGTGTGATGCCGCGGGGGGCGCGTCTGGGCGCTGTGCTGCGGGAGGTCCATGCGCTGCAGACCCGGCCGCGGCCCTCCGAGCCCTAGAACTGTCCACGACGGCCTGTGCTGCTGATACTGCCTGAGCGCGGGGAGGAGGCGGCATTTGCTGCTGCTCTTCCCTCCGCCGCGCCGAACTCGTTTGTAAATTCCCTTGCTGCTGGCTGACATATGGCGTCCCGTGCATTCCGCTTCTGTGATCCGGGTAATTGGCTTGCTGTGCCACCGCAGTGTGCAACAGCTCGATGGCTTGCCGAGTCTTCTCTGCATGGGGCGACTCTCCCACAGGTATTTGATTCAATGCGAGTGTCGCCGCATATACGTTGTCCATGGGATTGTTGTAGTGGCCGGCTGGCGTGCGGAATCGTGATGGTGGCGGCGGCAGTAGATCGTTGCCGGTTGTGACTCTAGTTTGCGGTGGGGGTAACCCGGTCCGTTCATTCGCCGGATGTGTCGCTGCTGTTATCTGTTGGGGTGCGGTTCCCTGGTTCACCACTGGTATCGGTTGGTCCTGAGGCGTGATGAACAAATTAGCCGGATTAATAACCCCGCCCGTTGCTGGCAACCTGGTGTGGTGTCTTTGATGTATCCTGGACGTTTCCTCTCGAAGCCGGGTTTCCAACGCGTCTAGCTCGCGCCGTCGGGTGGCCATCCCCTGTCTATCTGCTTCCACTTGCCTTCTTTGCTGTTCCAATGCACGACGAGCCACGTCTAGATCTCTAACACGCTCTGCCGCGTTTTCTGGGGTGATAACAGTGGCGAGGACTGTAGGATCCAAAATCAAATTATTATCGAACAGGGCCGGGTGACGCGGATTCGAGGGACCCGCCCCTGGTGTCCGATTGGCTTGAAACCCGAACATGTTGGCGTGTTGCTCCTCATCTGCTGTGCGACTGGTGACCGATGCTGACTCTCCATCGACCCGGGTCAAGACCGGGTCTCCATTAACCGCGCCCTGTTGCTGGGCCACTGCCTGAGCCGCCCCGACTGGTGTCGCGGCTGTGTTTCCTTGGTTGTCCGCGGGGGCTGCATAGACTGCAACTCGGCGCGCGATATCCGGTGTAAATTCAGGCTGTTCCTCCTCACCGTTCTCCTCATACCGGTTTTCCAGTAGATCCAGGATAGACCCGGTGTCATCTTCTCCTTGGACCCGGTCGCGTGGGGTCCATGCCGGCTCCTCCGGCTATTCCCACTCCGCGATGGGTTCTTCTGCCGGATACGTCGTTCCCGTTGATTCTTCATCATCTGATCGGATAGACGTGGCTTTTCCTGGCATAGAATCAGATCCAACGTTGTCAGGGACCGAATTGGAAGCACATACCATACCGATGAAGACGTTGATCCGGCCGATTGTTACGACGGATCCGGTTTCGAGGTGATCCGACTCCGGCCCCCAGCCGGAATCGTCCACCACCTTTTCTCCTTCGTGGTCGATGTAGATCTCGCCGATGACAAGATTTTCCATGCCCTTCCGAGCTTCTCCCGTGATGTAGACACCTTTGGACGCAGGCCCCACGGTGGGCGCCAACTGTCGTGGGATAATCACGGCAGATGTTACCAGAGGTAATGATCTTGGGGCAAGTCGACACAGGCGTTCGGGAGAGGGTTTAGCTCAAGGGAAGACATGGTATAACTTGATCTGACAGCCGGCAATCGAAGTCGCCGGATCTCTATTCTCGATACAATAACTCGATTAGGGTTTACACTGGATACTCGATACCACACGATATTGCTAGGGTTCTTAGATCTCTCTCTCAATCCATACCCGGGGGTTGGTTTATATAGTACCCGTACCCCTAACTTACTTTACAAGGCACACCCGGGTCCTACCCATACACGGCGTGCTAACCCTAATTTTCCTTTACAATATCCATAATCCGGGCCATTAGGCCCACGAGCTTGGGCCTCCACGAACTTCTTTACCACAGCCGGATCCTGTATACCATCCTTTGGGCCGGGTTATTCCCCGGAGCCTGGCATACCGGGTTAGCATCCCCCCGTCAGGCTTCTTCATCACGGACGACAACGATATCTTCCCGAACGACGACTTCTTCCCGGAAGTCGACGATCTCTTCGACGACATGAGCGACAACGTCAACAATGGTCCCGCTGCTGCACCAGCTCCTGTCCAGTATGTACTCATGCCTTTTTGTTCAATCTCATGTTTCAGATCCTACTAGAATTCCTAGTTCTAGCAATTGGAGTAGATTTGTTTTTCCCAAATTCTATACTATGTATGCCTGTTGCCTACTCTCTGGAAATTCATATGATTAAACTATGCATGCCCTTTGTCTACTCTACGAAAATTCAAATGACTACTTTGACTATTGTAATTGTAGTTCTGCTTTTCCTACTGTTTCTATTAATTAAATTATGTGGTAAATTGCTCATATTTCCAACAATCCAAAAACTTTATTATAGGCAATTTACCCCAACTGGATTTGCTGCGTCTTTGAGGCCACCTGTGTTTGAGGGCGCCAATTATAAGAGATGGCGCGTGAGAGCAGTTCTCTGGTTTCAATCCATGAACTGCTATGACGCCACTCTTGGCAAGCCTACGGGTGATCTTGACCCTCAACAGGAGGCAAACTATGAGAAAATGAATACCCTCTTTAAGCTTGCTCTGATCAGTGTTCTTGGAGATAACATTGTTGATGCTTATGCGTCATTTGACAATGGCAAGGATATGTGGGATGCACTTGAGGCAAAATTTGGTACCGCAGATGCTGGCACTGAACTGTATGTCATGGAGCAATTCTATGACTACAGGATGACTGATGAGCGCTCCGTGGTTGAGCAGGCTCATGAGATTCAGTCACTCGCCAAAGAACTTGAGCACTTCACTTGTGTGTTACCGGACAAGTTTATTTCCGGAGGCATCATTGCCAAACTTCCTGCCTCATGGAGGAGCTTTGCTACGTCTCTGAAGCACAAGAGACAGGAGTTTTCTGTCTCTAATCTCATCGGGACTCTTGATGTCGAAGAAAAGGCAAGAGCAAAGGACACACGTGCTCGAGGTGCTGATGGAAGTTCTAGTGCCAACCTGGTACAGAAGAGAAACTTCCAAACCCACAAGTTCAGAAACAAGAACAAGTTTGAGGGTAAAGGAAAGTTTGATGTGAAGAACAAGACACCACATTCTACCAACTTCAAGAAGAAGTATGAGAAGAAGTATGAGAAGAAGAAAGGAGTCTGCCATGTTTGTGGTGATCCTGAACACTGGGCTCCCAACTGCCCGAATCGCTTTGACAAGCGTCAACATGGGAAAGGCAGCAAGACCGTCAATGTTGTCATTGGTGATACTGAGATGAAGGACGCAGGGTACGGTATATTTCCTACTGTTCTTTCAGTATGTCATTCTCCTGATTGGTGGATTGATACGGGCGCCAATGTACATGTATGTTCTGATATTTCCATGTTCTCTTCTTATCAGGCAGCAGGAACTTCTTCCGTGCTGATGGGCAACGGCTCACATGCTTCTGTTCGCGGTGTTGGTACGGTCGATCTGAAGTTCTCTTCGGGGAAGACTGTACGACTGAAGAACGTGAACTATGTGCCCTCTATAAATAAGAATCTTGTTAGCGGTTCTCTTCTGTGTAGAGATGGCTACAAGCTTGTCTTTGAGTCGAATAAATTTGTAGTGTCCAAGTTTGGAACCTTTGTTGGTAAAGGATATGAATGTAGTGGTTTGTTTCGCTTATCTTTGACTGATGTCTGTAATAACGTTGTAAACCATGTTTGCAACAATGAATCAAATTTATGGCATTCACGTCTTTGTCACATCAGTTTTAGCTGCATGACACGACTATCCAAATTGAGCTTAATTCCCCACTTCACACCTATTAAGGGTTCTAAGTGTCGAGTGTGTGTGCAAGCTAAGCAACCTCGCAAGTCCCATAAAACTGCAGAGGCGAGGAATCTGGCACCACTAGAGCTCATACATTCTGATCTCTGTGAAATGAATGGTGTGCTAATAAAAGGTGGAAAGAAATATTTCATGACGTTAATTGATGACTCCACCAGATATTGTCATGTGTATCTTCTGAAATCAAAAGATGAAGCTTTGAGTTTCTTCAAAATTTATAAAGCTGAAGCAGAAAACCAACTTGATCGAAAGATTAAGAGCCTAAGGTCTGATCGGGGTGGAGAGTATTTTTCCAACGAGTTTGATTCCTTTTGTGCGGAACATGGTATAATTCATGAGAGGACGCCTTCCTATTCACCTCAGTCAAATGGGGTGGCTGAAAGAAAGAATCGTACTCTAACTGATTTGGTTAACGCCATGTTAGATACATCGGGTCTTTCCAAGGCATGGTGGGGGGAGGCTATTCTGACTGCGTGTCATGTCCTAAACCGAGTCCCTACAAAAGACAAAGAGATAACTCCATTTGAGGAATGGGAGAAGAAAAGATTAAAACTCTCTTACCTACGACCTTGGGGTTGTTTGGCGTTAGTCAATATTCCATTCCCTAAGAAGCGCAAGGTTGGACCAAACACTGTGGATTGTGTTTTTCTGGGATATGCTTTTCATAGCATTGGCTATAGATTCTTGGTCATAAAATCCGATGTGTCTGACATGCGTGTTGGTACAATTATGGAGTCAAATGATGCGACTTTCTTCGAAGACATTTTTCCTATGAAGGATATGTCTACCTCATCACATCAGGAGATTCCTAATTCATCAAGTCAAGAATTAGTTCCACTTCCTGAACCTACCATTTCGATGGAACATGTTGAAAATCCAATGGAGGACAACAGTGAAACTCCCAAAAGAAGCAAGAGACAGAGGACTGCAAAGTCCTTTGGTAATGATTTCATTGTATACCTCGTGGATGATACTCCCATTTCCATTTCAGAGGCCTATGCATCTCCAGATGCTGACTATTGGAAGGAAGCCGTCCGGAGTGAGATGGATTCCATTTTGGCTAATGGAACTTGGGAAATCACTGATCGTCCTTACGGGTGCAAACCTGTAGGATGCAAGTGGGTGTTCAAGAAGAAGCTTAGGCCTGATGGTACTATTGAGAAGTACAAGGCACGGCTTGTGGCCAAGGGTTATACTCAAAAGGAAGGTGAAGATTTCTTTGATACTTACTCACCTGTGGCACGCCTGACCACCATTCGAGTTCTACTTTCGCTGGCTGCTTCACATGGTCTTCTTGTTCATCAAATGGATGTTAAGACCGCTTTCCTAAATGGAGAGTTGGAAGAGGAAATTTACATGGACCAGCCAGATGGATTCGTGGTAAATGGTCAGGAAGGAAAGGTGTGCAAATTGCTGAAATCTTTATATGGCCTTAAACAAGCGCCTAAGCAGTGGCATGAGAAATTCGAAAGAACTTTGACTGCAGCAGGTTTTGCTGTAAATGAAGCTGACAAATGTGTGTACTATCGCCATGGTGGGGGCGAAGGAGTCATCCTTTGTTTGTATGTTGATGACATACTAATCTTTGGAACTAACCTCAAAGTGATCGAAGAGGTCAAGAGTTTCCTATCTCACTGTTTTGAGATGAAAGATCTAGGAGTTGCTGATGTTATCCTTAACATCAAGTTAGTGAGAGATGACAATGGTGGGATAACACTGCTTCAATCTCACTATGTTGAGAAGGTCTTGAGTCGTTTTGGGTATAGCGATTGCAAGCCTTCACCAACTCCATATGATCCCAGTGTGCTACTTCGTAAAAACAGAAGAATTGCAAAGGATCAACTTAGATACTCTCAGATTATTGGCTCGCTTATGTATTTAACTAGCGCTACGAGGCCTGACATCGCGTATGCTGTAAGCAAACTTAGCCGATTTGTTTCAAATCCGGGCGATGATCATTGGCGCGCTCTTGAGAGAATCATGCGCTATTTGAAAGGCACTGCGAGCTATGGGATTCACTATTCTGGGTACCCAAGGGTACTTGAGGGTTATAGTGATTCAAATTGGATATCTGACGCTGATGAGATAAAGGCCACGAGTGGATATGTATTTACACTTGGTGGTGGCGCTGTTTCTTGGAAGTCTTGCAAGCAGACCATCTTAACGAGGTCAACTATGGAAGCAGAACTCACAGCATTGGACACAGCCACTGTTGAAGCAGAGTGGCTGAGACAGCTCTTGATGGACTTACATGTGGTTGAAAAACCTATACCCGCTATCCCGATGAACTGTGATAATCAAACTGTGATCATCAAAGTAAACAGTTCTAAGGACAATATGAAGTCATCAAGGCATGTGAAGAGGAGACTAAAATCTGTCAGAAAAATGAGAAACTCCGGAGTTATTGCATTGGATTATATCCATACATCTAAAAACTTGGCAGACCCCTTCACAAAGGGTCTATCGCGTAACGTGATAGATAATGCATCAAAGGAGATGGGTATGAGACCCACAATATAAGTTGTTCACTGTGGCAACCCACTCTATGTGATCGGAGATCCCGTGAATTAGAATTGGGAGACAAGCTGTTGATCAACTGAGAGGAGAGTATCCCTACTTTTTATACCACTCCATGAAGATGCAATACTCTCCTACTCTGCAAGGCAGGTTGATGTTTATCTTAATGTGTTCTAAGTGGCTTATTTAAGCAGAGATGTTGTTCTGCAGAACATCCTTTGAAGAACACACCTATGTGAGTCTGACTGTCAAACGTCGCAGTCCATGAGAGTTGGGTGCTCTCTAATAAACTCATGAAAGGTCAAGGAGTATGACGCATAAGCTCCACCCGCGGGGAAGTCCTGCGGCAGCCCAGTATCGATCAAGGCTTTATGTGAAACTAGATTCGCAGAAAACTTGCAGTTCAAGGTGCAGTCCACTGTCCAAGTTGCTTACTAGTGTAGCATAGAGTTCTAGGTGGAAGTTCAACTTCACAGTCTCCACTAAGCATCGGTATATAAAACAATGTTTTGGAACCAAAGGCAAATTTCGTGTGCCTCTGGGATCTGGTGGGGGATTGTTGGTATTTGGCCCAGAATGGATCAGCCCATTAATATTCCAGAATTTCTAATAATTCCTAGGAGGCCCACTTGGCCCATCGTGTATAGGCAAGAGGGGGACAAATGTTTAGTCCCACATTGCTAGTTGAGTGGAAGTTTTACCTGTTTATAAGGGAGGGCTTTCCACTTGTTGTATGAGCATGAGAAAGAGATGACTACACGCGCGCTTCTCCTCCGCCGCCCGCCTCGCCTCGTCACGACGCACGCGCGCGCGCGCGCCGCGGGTTGCGGGAATGCCTCGAGCCGAGAGCCTCTCTCTCTTTATTTTGCCACACGCACGAATTAGAATATGAATAGGCACAGGAATCTGAAACGAAACGCTTTGTTAAGTGGGTTTTGACTACGGAGGCTGCTCAGCTTCGGCTGCTGCCTGTTTGCCTTCCCGACTCTTCGTTTCGTCTTCTCGCATGGCCTGTTCGGCTTCTGCTCTGTGCCTATAAAACCAGAGGTCGCTTCTCTCCAGAAAAACACATAGCGATACACTGTCTTCTCGTTTCCAGAGCCTTGCGCCACCGCTCAAGTCTTCCCCATCCTGGCCTGCGGCGTGCACCGCCGGTCGGGACAGTAGGCCTCCAAAACCGCGCCACTTCGAGTCCTGTACGGGAGAAGGGCGATAAGGTTTTTGGGGGAGCGCTCCGCGCGAGACTACTGGCTTCTTCATCACGGACGACAACGACATCTTCCCCGAACGACGACTTCTTCCCGGAAGTCGACGATCTCTTCGACGACATGAGCGACAACGTCAACAATGGTCCCGCTGCTGCACCAGCTCCTGTCCAGTATGTACTCATGCCTTCTCTGTTCAATCTCATGTTTCAGATCCTACTAGAATTCCTAGTTCTAGCAATTGAAGTAGATTTGTTTTCCCCAAATTCTATACTATGTATGCCTGTTGCCTACTCTCTGGAAATTCATATGATTAAACTATGCATTGCCTTTGTCTACTCTACGAAAATTCAAAGGACTACTTTGACTATTGTAATTGTAGTCTCTTGCTTTTCCTACTGTTTCTATTAATTAAATTATGTGGTAAATTGCTCATATTTCCAACAGCAACTAGGCCGGCGTTCCTACTCCTGCAATCTCACTAAATCAAGGTTGATGCCTGAAGTATACAAAGTACATGTGAGTTGGTTTAGCTACTCGACGAGGATCAACTTCCTCGGCGAGTTGGCTTCTTGCTAATTGTCTGTGTCTTTCTCTCACCCGTCCGGCTTTATATAATAGCCGGGTTAGGGCTTAAAGAAAACGGATAATCTAGAAGACTACGGTAAAGTTCTAACCTTGGTATAGAATCCAGGATTTTCAAAATGTTGAAAATTCAAAACCCTCATGCATTCATGATCATCATAGCATAATTGAATTTTGTTTGCACGGAATTTGTTTTTAATTCGCTAAATACAAATTTTAGGTGATATTACCTATTAAAGCATATTTAGATTTAAATCTTTTTCTAAAGTAAAGTATTTATTGTTTGGGAAAGAATAGTATCAAAAAGTTCCTTATGTCTTAAACTTTTCAAACATATTTTTTCATATTTTTCTGAAATTATTGACTGACTTTTGAATTGCTTTTGAATCATTTGTATTAAAGACAGAAAATGAAAGAGTAAAAAAAAATTAACGTGAACTAGTAGTAGTACTAGTGCAGCCAAAGAGAAATAGTTAGGATTTAATTAAATAGATTAATTAAAGGGATAATCCTCCTAATGTAAATGTCTAAGTCGGTTGTTTTCCCAACCGATGTGACTCTCCTCGCACTCCCTCGAGCGGACGCGACTTTTCACTCGCGTCCCTTCCCCTTGTGTATATACTCAGAATCATCAATGGAACGTGGTCTCTCGTTTATCTCTCGATTTTACTTCCAACACGTTATCAGCACTGCTCTACTCGGTCGAGCAAACAACAGAGAACAAAAATCACCGGCGATCGGCGGAACCGGACGAGAAGAACAGGCAAAAGGTGTGAATAGAAAAATGCCTCGAGGTCTCATGTCCGCTTCTTCTTCTTCGAGGTGGTTCGAGGTGGTGACCGTCCCCGTCGTTTCATCGGCCGCCCCGCCATCTTTGGAACCACCACTTCCATGCTCGGTATTTTCGTCGTTTCCCGGTCTTCACCACGGTACCGGAGCACACCGCGGCCGTGCAGCCACCCGCGCCACAGCCCAATGTGCCCGCTTGGCTTCCCGTCGACCCGGCTGCACCGTAGCTCGAGAAAGATGGGAACATCGATCCAGCGCTGGCGGCCCTGCCGCCGCCGTTCTGGTGCTCTGCATAGCTGGGTCATATGCCACTACACCAGTACGTCTTCGCCGTCGGGACAGAGCCGGTGATGGATGAGGCAGCGCCGCTGCCATCTCCGATGCCCGCGGTTGTCGAGGTAGACTCGAGCCCCGCGCTGGCCTTCGTATCAGCACCGGCCGACGCGTCTTCCTTCATCACCGGCTCCGGTGCGGGCGGCTCCTCCAACCTCACGGTTCTCGACGTCGATACCGTCGCGCCGCGCCTGCCGACCCGGACGCCGGCCACTCCTCTGCCTTCGCCTTGCACAGGCGCCCACCGTCACCTTAAGGCCCTCGGCGTCCCACTGGCGAGCTCGCCGTCGGACGGCCGCTCCGCCACATGGAGCCCCGCGGCATCTGGGCTCGCGAACGGTGATGAGAACGGAGTCGCGCCCGGCTCCTACCTCTCTAGCGGTCCTTCGGCTCAGGACGAGCGCAGTAGCGAGGTTTCTCACCGCCGGTGATGCGGCCGTCCTGCCTTGTGTTTTCCGCCAGCGAGAATTGGGGATCGAGGAGATTTTTCCTTCGTCGCTTCTCTTATCCATTCGTTTGACCAGGCTGGGAGAGCAACATGCCATACGTGGCCCCATGTGACATGTGCGGCAGCAAGGCACCAGGCCATCAGCAGCCTTGCCGTTTGTTTATTTATATTTTCCTGATCGCTTGATAATACTAGTAGCATATCAGTATAATAGCCTTCGAGTGGTTTCTAGCTGTTTCAATTCTGTTTTAATCTGCTAAATCAGTACATATATTTTAGTACTGTTTTCTGTTGAGTACCAAGGTATTCCAGATACTACATTCGATGTAACATATCTCCATGTCTATCGCATGTCGATATTAATTACATCTATTTGCAATTGATGTTTTTATTTCTTGCAAATATAGATGCAAAATTCAAAGTGACTTCTTCAAATTGATATTTTGGAATCATGAGGTAGTGTGTAGATTTATCTACACCTACTGTTTAAGTCTACATTTTGTCATATTTGACATTATGATTGCCAATGTGCTCTCCTGGACATTTAATTAAGTTATGACATAAGGCATTCAAAGCGTGGGTATTTTATACTCCGCTAATGCTGCTAGGTCTACTCCATAAATTCTTTTGGAGATTATCTACAATGTGGCATACTTAACAATTTGAGGTTCACACTAATGAGTTCAAGCCCACTACTTGAATCTTCGTTTATTTTGCATAGTTCATTACGACATAACCATGATGAATTTTAATTTACCAAGCGTAAATTAATATTCTCTGGTTTACCCATGTAGGTAACTGATGGCCGAAAAAGAGGTCTATGTACTCGATCTCAATGGCCATAACTACCCTACTTGGTCCATGGACATCACGATCGCCCTTGCGTCCCGTGGCATAGTGCGCGCAATCCAGAATCCGGATGACCCCCTTCTCGCTGGAGTTGCACCGCTGAGAGATGACCAGAAATATACTGCCTTATACATCATAAGACATCATATTCACGCATATCTGAAGTCTAAGTACTTGGAGGAGGAATCCCCATTTACTTTGTTTCAGGCCCTCAAAACGAGGTATGAACAACAGAAGGTAGTTGTTCTGCCCGATGCACTCCATGATTGGACACACCTCCGACTCCAGAACTTTAAGTCTGTCGGGGAGTGCAATCATGAGGTTCATAAGATCAGTTCCAAACTGCGCTTTTGCGGGAAGGAACCTACTGATGACGAGATGATAGAGAAAACTTTGTCTACTATGCTCGCATCTGACAGGGTCCTCTAGTAGCTGTATCGTGCTCGCGACTACCAAGTCTATTGCTATCTTATTCATATTTTACTTCAGGCAGAAAAGCATGATAAGCTACTCGCTAAGAATGGCTCTCAGCATCCGGTTGGTTCCCAACCTCTACCTAAAGTTCATATGAATGTCGTGAATGGACGAAAGTTTGATGGTGGCTTCAATAGCAAGCCCTCGAACTTCAATGGTAAGCCAAAGCGCAACAAGAACAGAAATCCTAGAAACTCGGACCATGGGAAAGGCACCGCAAAGCCCAAGTTAGACAAAACTAAGTTGTGCGACAAGTGTGGATGCTACACGCACCCCACTAACAACTGCAAGACCCCAAAGCATCTAGCCATTCTGTACCAGCAATCTCAGGGACGCAACACACCTCGAGGGAAAAGATTTGAAGCAAACTTCACCCTTCATCCAAATGGCACCGATGGAGTTAGTTGTTCGCAAGACATTCCCTCGGGACCTTGCAATGCCATTACTCTCCGTCTGTCAGATGGCCCTACAGGCACCGAGGACATGATGGTTGAGTACGCCTCAATCGACATGTTTGGAGACTTCGACTAGTCCCACTATCTCCTTAGTGATCGTTCTATTAATGTCCATTAGTAATGTCGTAATAGAGCATAAATATTGTATGTCACAATATATTGTATCAGCACTCTGCTATACATAAGACTGAATGCATTCTATATTTTTGAGAAATATTTCCATAGCAAAAATTCTTCAACTCGATATATAGATTTCTACGGGACTCAGTCCGATAGATGAGGAGCAAGTATTTGAAAATACACCCTCTCTATTGTTTGGAGTGTACTACACGTACAACCTACCCGTAGCACATGTTGCATATAAAGCAATTCCATTGGTCACCGTTTGCTTGAGTCCAGATTTTCGCAGTCATCAGATTTTGTGTGCACATCATGCGCCAAATAAAAGTTAATTTTGAGGCCATCACACCTCAAGATACAAGCTGGACCACTTTAGTTCCTTGAATGCACTCAAGGTGACATTTGTGGTCTTATCCAACCGTTGTCTGGACCATTCAGATATTACATGGTTCTAATTGACGCATCTACGCGATGGTCACATGTGTGCCTTTGTTCACACGACACCATGTTTTTGCCAAGATAATATGGGAAGTAATTAAATTACAAGCCCATTATCCTGATAGTCGAATTAAAAAAATTCGCATGGACAATCTTGTAGAATTCTCCTCACGTGCTTTCAATGACTATTGTATGGCCCTGGGGATTGAAGTTCAACACTCTGTTCCATATGTCCACACTCAAAATGGTTTGGCTAAATATCTGATTAAGAGGGTAAAACTCATTGCAAGACCTTTGTTGATGAAATGCACTTTACCAACTTCACGTTGGAGTCATATAGTTTCACACGTTGTTGACTGATTAACTGCATCTCGCAGTACTTCCCCTCTGCAAATGATACGTGGAAATCCTCCGAGCATTTCCCATCTGCGTAAGTTCGGAAGCGCTCCATGCGTACCATTCTCACCACCGCAACATACATAATTGGGCCCACATAGTAGGGATCTATGTGGGGTACTGATCTTCGGCGATCACCAAGTACCTTGAACTCCTTATAGGGTATCTATTCATAGCCCAGTACGTTGATTGCTACATTGAAGGATGGATTATTTTCAGGCATTAGGGGGAGACTTCATGTACCACATAGAATGCCAAGAAATCAATTGGGACTACACGTTCCACCTCATATCCGCGTACTCAAGAATCTGGACCATACGTTCAGAATTCACACATTTGTAACATATTGCAAATATTTTGCATATTCATTTACTGATCTTAAAGGTGTTACAAAATCCTTTAATCCGGCTAGAAATGCGCCCGAAAGAGTGGAGGTACCAATAAAAACCACTCAACTCCTCTTTCCTAAATAAAGGGGGAGTAGTACGGCCTCTAACCTGGATCTAGCTTCCTACCAGCAACAAAGGCAATTGAGGAGGAATCCTCTAAGTCGGTAAATGCAAGTTAACCTAGCGTTGACATACACCTTATGGGTAGTATACACCTAGTGGAAGGGAAACCTCCACAACCCAGCTTTAGCTTGCACACACTGGCTGGGACATCAGAACACCTAGACTCACGCGTATTGGGAAATCACGAAGAGTCATCAAGGGTGCTTGAGATTTCCTCTATCAATCGATACTGGAGAACCATATAACCAAAGCCTACAACCGTCGACAAACATTTCTCTTGTATGATTGCCAACAAACTTCTTGATGAATTCAGATCTAAAGACTATGGCCATAGCAGAGTGTAAACCACTCACTCGGACAGAAACAATCGAAGGATGCAATCCAAGCAGAATTAGCCTCGCTCTTCCAAATGAATTCTCTATGCAATTCATTGCATTTTCTTCCAGACACAGAACGAAAAAAAATAAGGTGGTGAGAAAGCAAGGCTTGTAGCATAAGGTCGGGTTTCCGCAGAGATCCGAGACCTACTCTCCAGACACGAGTGAAATTCTTCTTTCCGATACTTTATATAATTGGCAGTACAAAATCATCTATCTATGCAGTTGATAGATGTAGTGACTACACATCCATGTGGATCGCTACATTTGGACATGTATGGTTCCTGAAGGAATCTCAATCCGAATCGAAATTAAAACACAACAAATATTGTGTAAAAATCAATAAGCCACCACATGGCTTATTGTTGTCGGTAAATTTTGGTACAACCGACGTAGTGAGTTCCTTATTCACAAGGAATACTCCTAAAGTAATGATCACCAATGTGTGTTCGTCATACACAAGGATTACTCCTAAAGATGATGAAGCACGTGATCATATACAAGACGGAATTTGAGATGAAGGTATTGGATAAAACCAAACAATTCTTGAGACTAGATATCGAACTGCTTCACTCAAGTATTATGGTACACCAAATTGGCTATGTCAGAAAATATTGGATAAACTTAATATGGAAAAGTCATATCCATTCCCCATGCCAGTTTTTCGATCTCTAGACGTAGAGAAAGATTTACTAAAACCACGGGAAGATGTAGAAGAGATGTTGGGACATATAGTTCCATATCCCAATGCCCTTGGACCCACTAACATAAATGGTTGGGATAAAGAATATCTCTTGATATCTCCAAGGTACTAAAAACCTTGACCTATTGTTTATATTTCGGAGAAATCCGAACTCCAATATCATCGATATACTGATAGTGGCTACTTCTTCGATCCCCACAATATGTACCTACATGGTAGAATTTTCACTCCATTGACGTCTTCCGAATAGACTCTGGTGGCAACACCTACCATTCATTCTGAGATATGATGCTACATATTAACACATACGGCTTCACAGAATGATAAACCACATCCATTAGGTATGTGGCATTGGTTCTCTTGAATCATAAACCATTATCTACATAGATAATGTTGCTTATGTTGCATGGATGCAAACATGATACATCAAGAACAATATCACCATGCATATTGCCACTCAATTGTTTTATCCCTATGAACTCTAGAAGAGTCAGGGAATAAACATCTTGCAAATCCAAATCATGCAAAATCCTTGTTGGTTTGTTCATGAAGTCTCTACCAAATTTAATATTTCTGAAATTGGTATTCGACGGCTTCGAGATATGCAAGAGTCAGGGGGAGTATCTTCCTCTTCTATTCATGTTCAAAGCATCATATTACACTCTTTTTCCCTTTATGAGTTTACTATCTAGGTTCTCATCAAGGTTTTTAATGAGGTAATATCAATATAAGTTCATATGTTATACTATCCGTTTTCCCCACCAGGTTTTTTAGGAAGGTATACACGACATATTTATTGACCTCTATATTCTATGGATTTACTTCATATCGAGTTAACAGAGGCAATAATAATTATATGGTGTGCCAATTTCTCCTTATTTTCCCACTGGGTTTTGTAACATCCCAAGTATGAAAACCACCCTAGAATGTTTGTTTCTTGCTTTATTATTGTTTTGCATCATGGCATCTTAATCATTGCATTTGTTTTCCTTTTGTTTGCATCTGTTTTCATTTGTTTTCACAATTGAAATTCAAACAATATTTCAAATGCTTTGTTCATACTTGTTATGTTACAACTTTCCAAATAAAAGGTTCAAATAAAACTTCCATTTGTTTCCATGAAAAATAAAAAGCTCAACTATTAACTTGTTCTTTAATAATCCACTTAATACAATTTGTCCTTCAAATTCAAATCACATTTTAAAAACAACACCCAATTTGAAATTATGAAAATTACCAAAATAATTCTAATCATTTGTTTCCATTTAAACTAAAGGTTCAAACTATTTAAATCCTGTTTTCAATTTTTCACTTAATAATCAAATTCATTCAAATTTGAATCAAATTACAAACAGCATTTTTTTTGAACTTTTTGGAAAACAAAACTTGGCAAGTGTTGCTGTTACATAATTGAGCCATACCAAAAAAATTTCTAAAATTTTCTAAGCCAAAACCCTAGCCTTTTCTTCCTATTTCTATTTCTGCAAAAAAAAACAAAACAGAAGAGAAAAAATAAAAAGAAAACGCGCGCGAGGGGCAGTGGGCTGCGCCCCACGCAGGCCCAGCCCACCCTTTCTTCTCTCCCCGGCCCGTACCCCTTCGGGGTCTTCTTCTCCCTGTACGGCGTCATCTCCCGCTGTCCACGTCGACGGCAGTAACGCAGCAACGGCCGAGAGCAGTCCCTACCCCCTATAAACCTGCCCCGAGCTCCCCGGGCGCTACCCTAACCCTAGGCCTACCCTATCCCCCTCACGCCGCCGTCGTTCTCCCTCTATCTGCCGCAATTCCCCTCCTCTCTGAACCTCACCGGCGCCACCCTCTCTGAACCCTTGGCGCTCGTCGCCGTTGCCGTGCTCCTCCACCCTAGCTGACCCCGGGAATCAGCTCCCCGTATCCTCCTCGTCCTTCTCGACACCTCCCCGACGCCAATTACCTGCTGGATCGCCGCCGCCAACCTCGTCGCTGTCGCCACCGTCGTTCTGCCCCGAGCCTCTACCACGACTACATCGAGGGTGAGCTACACCCTGCTCCACCCTCCTCTCTCTCTCTGCATCGCAAGCACACGCACACTCCTTGCACACGCACACGAGCCCAGCAGCATCACGGCAGCGAGCAATGCGCAGAACTCGCCGCCGTCCACCGTTGTTCTCTGACGAAGTTCAGAAACTGCAACTGAAAAGTTCAGTTAAAACACGAACTGAATGTTAACCTCACCGCGCGCCCTATTCTGTCAAAACTAAAAACGCACCGTAGTGGTAACGCACCACTGCTCGCCTTCCGCAGCGCGGGTTCGAGCCCTGACGCTCGCGAATAAAACCCCAACATTTTTGCGCTGGGCTGCTGACAGGCAGGCCCCACCTGCCAGTGGCCTGTGCTGCCACGCAGCCCAGGGGCCCTCTGTCAGTGGCAGTGGCTAGCCACTGCAGAGTGAAAAATGTTTTTCTGCCCAGTTTCTTTTATTTAAGTCCAATGCTTTTACAGATTGGTCCCTGTAAATAAAATGCTAATAACTTTCATTTCCAAAATCCAAATAATAAAAATAAAATATGTTTGTTGAACCAAATTTAATTCTCTACCTAGTTTAACCATTTGTATTCTGTTTTGAATAATTCAAATGCATTCAAATTTCAAATGCAAACAATTCATTTAAAATTTGATTAATTGCATAAGTAATTCATACTTAATTCAAATAACACAAATAAAATATGTTTTCCATGCCATTTTGAACCATCTTTCCAAATATAAATTTTGTTTCATGTTTTGAATAATTAAAATTGCTTAAATAATTTAAACCTTGTTTAAATCATTTAAAATTTGCTAAATTCATAACTTCCTCAAATTAAATTATTTTTGAACATGTAAAATATGTTTTCAAACCAGAAAAGTATAAACTTTTCAATTATGAATTTGAATTAATGTTTTGAACAAATAAAAATTCAAATAAATTCATACTTGAATTTAATTCATTTAAATCTTGTTTAACTTGTTTAATTCATAAATAATTCATCTTAATTCCTTTTTCAATAATTGAAACATGTAATCCACTTAAAATTTTGTGTTCTTTTCAAATATGAACTTTGCTATCTGTTTTGAACAATTTGAATTGGTGAAAACAACAAATACTTGTGTAACACCTTTAAGTAACCAAAATTCCCTAACTTAATAAATAAATTTCTAAACTTGGTAAACCTTATTTTAAATTGTTTCTATTGTTGTTATTTTTCTGTTTTCCTCACCCATGCATCATACTAATCCACTTTCACCTGTTGGTTAGTTGTAAAACAATTGTTTCAACCATAATTCATGGGCTTTTCATATGCAACTCAAATTGCATATGGGTCCATTTAAACATGTTATGTTACCATGTCAACTAGATTATTTCTGTGCATCAATTAAATGGTCATGCATCATCCCATGATTGTGCATTATGCCATGTTATTGATTGTTTATCTCTCTGCGTTGTTTGCTTGCTTCTTCTCGAATAGACAACGACGCTGAGACAGACGATACTTACGACACCCCTTCTAAGGAGTTAGCCCAGTACCAGGCTACTGAGTTTGCAGGCAAGTATTCACTCACATGAACCATTGTGTTCCTTTCAACATTGGTTACCGATACTTTCCGTTGTCTATTTCTGCTAGCCATATGAATACTTGCTTCTGTTACGAACCTATCACATGTTATCCTTTAAACCTGATATAGCCTCACCTCCACACCTATAACCCCGTTGCTTGTTGCCCGTGTCTTACTAGCATGTTTAGGGTTGTTTTGCTCGAGTCTGCTATCCGTTATTTCTGTTACCATATTTATTATGTTCTGGGGCTCGATGTTAAACAACAACCTGTTAATTTTGAGGTAATAATAATTTGCTGATAAGGCACCGGCAGGAGGCCCGGCGTGGTTTTGAGGCCTGCTAGTGTCGACCCTAATTAGGAAAAGGGTCTTGTCTACTGATCCATGATGAGCGCACTATCCGCATCTGGGAAGCGTGTATGGGCGCCCCCTCAATTTGATTCGATTCGCATCTCGTCCAAATCGCCACACTTAGTTCGGGCTTTCCATTTGATGCACGCATATGCAGGTACGAACCCGAGGCCAGGGTGGAACTTTTGTAGTCGGCATTTAGGGCGGCGTGGTCTTAGAGTGCTATGAGGGTCCCCTTTTCTTCGTGGGGCTCGATTAGCCGCGCATGCACAGCACGTGGTTCTTTGGGCTTGATGCGAAGAAGAGTTGAGTTGTGTTGAGTGCCTCGCTTGGTGGGTTTGATTCCCGTCTGGCGGGTTATTCTTACGTATACGGCCAAATTGGTGCACCCCTGCAGGGATAAATCTTCTCGAGAAGCCGTGTTTTCCGCGGTTATGGTTAACTTGGTGAAAGTACTGGCTAACAAGTACTCAGAACAACTTACACCTAACTAATGATAACTTGACTAGTAATAGCTTTATTTCCACAATAACTTGATCCATCATTAATCCAACTGTGTGAGTTATCCTTGGATTGCTTCTTTGGATAAGGGGCGAGATCCAGGATGGGTTTTGTTTGGAGTTAGTTATAGTTGGTTACTATACGCTATCTTATCCCCTTTCTGTTAGCCGGAAGTTGTAGTAGGTATCTGTAGTTGGTTAGTGCAGCCAGCTGCCGCATCTTTTGTATCACCCTTTCTTCCGTTGAACCCAAAGCATCTGTGCTTGGTGTTGACGGGTTACACTTTGGTGAACTGTGAGTCTTGCTTGCCAGTACGTTTATGTACTGACCCCTTTGGGGTTGTGGTTTCCGCAGACTACGCTTACGAGGATCCCCGTGATGGCTACTACGTGGAGTTTGACGAGGCTGCTGACGAGTAGATAGCAGACCTGGGCAGGATCCGAGACATCGTGGATGGGCTCCGTCTTTTCGTTTCCGGCTTCTTAAGCCTATTTGGGATTTGTCTGTACTCAGACCTTTTGAATGCTTCCGCTGAGATGTAATGATATTATGTTGGGACATGTGTCCTCTGGATGATTGTATTTGCTATCTCTGCTCTAGTGAGAGCTATTTGCAACTTATTTCTATTTATTTGTGTCTTAGAGATCTGTTGTGCTATCATTTTGTTAAACGCCGTTGACGTACCATGTGTGTATGGTATGAAGTACGTCAATGGTAGTATCCTGATTTCTATGGGATGGTTTACGTAGACGATGAACAGTAGGGGTTGGTTGTCACACATACGTGTGTTGGCCTACTCGTAAGAGATGCGGGTGCCGGTAAGCCCCGTAATCCAATCATCTACTGTTGAACGGAACTGCGAGTATCCTCTAGAAGTCCGGGTGCGACAAATGGTATCAGAGCCTGTCTGCCTGTAGGATCCCTTTTACTGGTCGCAGTTGAGTCTAGAAACTATTTTGTAGCTATATAGGAAAAATGAAACGTGAGAGTAGGAATTCTGCCCTTTTATTTCTTTCCCCACCCACCCTCCCTTTTCTGGTAAGGAAGTGCAACGTTGTTTTCCCTTCTCATCTAAACTTTCAAGTTAGGATTTCACGTATCCTGGTTTCTCTAGGATAGTTATATCTACTAGACCATAGGAATGGAGGTGGTTGTGACATGATTTATCATGTTGCCTACTCACGATTGAGAACGGAGGCGTGTAAGCCCCGGAAGCAAATCCTCTATTCCTTAAGCAGTAGATATTGATCCTTTAGAAGCCCGGATGGGTTTTCCGTAGTACCTCAGGTGTTTTGGTCTCGTGTTTCCCGATGTTGCTTCGATATCCTGTTCTTCTCAACATCCTTTTCGTCCGTTGAAACCTTGTTGTTGCTTTCCACTTCAGTTCTTCTACCAGCGTCTAATCAAAACTTCCCCGATCATCTGCAGATGGATCTCAGGTTCTACCCGCAGGTGGTTCGGATGACTCGTTGTGAGAGCACCGCCGGTTATCCGGAGATGCTGAGAGACATGGTCACTTATCTGGGGTTCCGTTGGGCACCAGAGTACCAGGTCTACGAGCAGCAGCGGGAGTTTGACCAGACCTACTACCAGGCTATCGTCTACATTCTGTCAGATGATGGCATGAGCGTTGTCCACCGCTACGAGGCAGTAGGTTCCACAGTGGATATGTGTCGGATATATACCAAATAGGGGTATAGAAGATGGTAGGCCAAGTGCCGGATTACCAGGGTGGCCTAAGTGGTAGTGGGCTTAGGTCCATTAGGCGGCCCAGTAATCCGACGCGCAGAAACCGGATTCTAGAAGAACCCGGATCACAGCCCATGTGATCTGGCTTGGAGAAGAAGACGGATTCCTTGCTTTCCAAGTTACAAGTTACCGTAGTTTTCTAGGTTTCCTATTCTGTAAGCCCTAATCCGGCTATTATATAAAGCCGGACGGGAGATAAACAAGACAACCGAAAAAGGAGAGATACAGAGAAGCTCTACGCCAACTCGCTGAGAAGCTCATCCTCGTCGAGTGGTTTAGATCTAAAACCCTCACATTGTAACCCTGTTTACGGGCTTTAGTCCCAATTAGTGAGAAGTGCAGGAGTAGGCACGTCGCTGTCGCGACGTACCGAACCTGGGTAAAATCCCGTGTTCTGTGTTACTACGCTATCCCGTTACCCCACGTCTCTACCGTAGTCTCATGGCACCCCCGTCTATGAAAACTACTACGATGTCTCGACAGTTGGCGCCCACCGTGGGGCAAACGACGTCAGGCGTAAGATTCCGATCTGGGATACTTGGCGGAATCGGAAGATCAATCACTGTCGGAAGCTTGGAGTTCGACAACGACGTCGGGCGCTTCCTCGACAACGGATCCTACATACCGGCGCAAAACCACCTGGTAAGTGCCTGCGTGCTACCGATAGGATCTGCTAACATCTTTATCGGGCTAATTGCAGAAGAAATGGGGTTTTGCGGTGGAAGCAAATTTATCCCACCCGCCCTATACCCAGTCAAAGATGACTATGATGCCGGATTCTGCTCAGATCGCCGACAAAAAAGTGATACACACTTTATCGGCATGGTGCAATCCGAAATCGCCGAAAACACGGATGATGGAAATCCCGTGCAAGAGGCAGACAACAACGCACCCGTCATGGAGACGGAAGATCAAACACCCGTCACAAAGGCGGAAGATCCGACATCCGTCAACAAGACGATGAACTCGGAAGCAGAATCCGTGCTTGCCGCCATTGAGGCGAGGTTGGAGTCGGAAACCGGATCGGATAACTTCGACTCTGAAGACGAAGATGAGGACGCCTTCGTAAGAAAGGTTAAATCCTTTTAAGAGGGATTCCATGAAGTCTTAATGGCGAAACCGGCTGATACCACGGACGCCGGCAGCCTGGAAAGCCCTAAAACCCCTCCGCCAGAGGAAGAGAGAGAAGACGGAGAAACTTCTCCGATATTCCCCAGTGTCAAGGAGATGACAGAAGATGAGCCTGTCAAAAAACCTCCCTCTTCCAAGAAAAAGCACCGTGCTGCTAAAAAACTCCAATACAAAATCCGGAAGAAAAAATCAGCTGATCTCGCTGATGAAAACCTGGAAGTTGGAGATGTTAGCGGAACAAAGCCTGCAGAGAAGAAATTTAAGGAAATCACTGCTCCGCCAATGACGGAACAGGAAGAGCAAGAGCTATTGCAAACACCAGTGGGACCAGATGAACCCCCTGAGATGCTGGAAGCCAGGAGACAAGCTTTCCAACGGCAACAACAACATCTACTCAGATCTTGGCAACATCTCCAACAAACCCATAATGACATCAAGGTCATGAAGGAAGAAATAGAGGAGTACGAGAGAAAGAATAGATCCGCGTTAAAACCTACTAGGTTACCCGGAATCGCAAGACCGGAAGAACTGCCGCCAAAAGAAAGGTTCCATAACCCGTCTTGGCAAAAGCAGGTAAACGGCAAAGATGCCAAGGGCGAACCAATATACAAGACCGCAACAGAAAACGCGGAAGCAGCGTTCGCGATTCTTAATAACGATCTGTATTCCAACGGGGAAAAACTCCAAGGGGTGTATGCTTTCCTAGGAAAAGCATTGCAACAACAACAGCGCGCTCAAGAGCGATCAGGGAGGCTGCATGATAACTCCGCCCTATGCAAGACAGCTACTTGCGCTGCTGGAGCACCTGGACCGGAAGAACCCGGGGATTCAGACAACTCAAAAGATAAAAAAGAGGATCCGAGAAAAGACAAGAAAAACCCCGACAACCGGGATGCAGCGTCTAGAACCGGATCCCATCTCCCGAAAGATGGGTATAAACCCCATGATCGGGAAGACAAACACCGGAAAGACGGCAAAATAATGCCACCTCCGAGAAACCCAACTGAGAAAGCTGGAAGATACGATATACCTCACAGGCGTGAGAGATCCCGGACACCGCCTAAGGACAAAGAAAGGCACAGGAGTAGAACTTCGCCTAATCCAAAAGGGCGTGAACACGGAAGAGATAGAAACAATCCCGGAAAAGCGCGTTCGCGCAACAATGGAAGAGAAAGGAGCAGATCCCCTTCTGTCCATTCAGCCGAAAGATATTCTGCACACATTGACAGAGCAGAAAAGGATGATCTATACTTTGGTCCTAAGTGTTTTACTGACAGGATCCGAAGAATAACGCTGCATTCTGGCTTTGCCAAGGTCGGTCCAACGTACCAGAAATACACTGGCAGCACAAACCCGGATACCTGGCTCTCGGATTACTATACAGCCGTCCAGATCAACAATGGGACAGACTTGGAAGCTGTCAAGTTTCTTCCCCTAATGCTGCTGGACGGAGCCAGAGATTGGATCAATGGATTACCGTCACGAACAGTCGACAGCTGGGACGATATGGCTAGGTATTTACTCAGCATTTCCGGGGAACATACAAACGCCCGAATAGCATCAACCAGCTAAACCGTTGCACGCAATTTGAGGATGAACCATACGTGGATTTCATCTCCAGATGGACAGCAATGAAGAATAGTTGCTCTGGAGTAACTGACGTACAAGCAATGCATGCTTTCGTCAATGGCCTAAAACCCGGACTCGTACCGTTCATGGTCGGTTCCAAAAAGCACAAGGATCTCGGATCCATGCTTACAACCGCCAATGAGCATGCCGCAGCCGAGGATGACATCAGAGCAAGAGGAGGCAATATTGAATCATTGATACTTGCCAAGAAAGCCCCTCGTTCTGACAAAAAAGCCACTCCAGAAACAACGACGAAGCCCAAAGAGGTGAACATAGCCTTTGGAGGAGAAAAGGGAAACAAGTGGAAAGGACGCAACCCAGATCCAATCAATTACACTCCAGAGGAGTGGGAAAGGATTAAGTCGGAACCTTGTGTTCACCACTCGCAATTTGGGAAACCCACCCATACAAACGCGCAATGCCGGCTAAATAAGCACATGAAAGGCAGTGCAGGAGCCGGAAGTAAGGGGAAGGGTTCCAAAAGGAAACCCGCCAAACAAAAGCCAGAAGCTGACAAAGAAGACAGTGAATCGGACACTGACGAAAAAATCCAGGAACAACAGCATAAAGGCGAACCCAAGTTTCCGAGAGTTGATGGAGAAGCAATGCTAACTTTCTTAGCAACCCCGTCAGCAAAGGTGGCAAAAAGAACACTTCGAGAAATAAACGCGGTTGTTCCGGCAACCCCCGAAATTCTTGAAGTACTCCAACACACCGATAATCTGGGATCAGTCTGATCATCCCGGAAATATCCCTGAACCCGGCACACAAGCTATTGTTGTAAGTCCTATTGTTCAAAATACTAGGCTAAGAAGAGTGCTGATGGATGGAGGATCCAGCATTAACATAATGTACCTGGATACACTGAAGCACCTGAAGATTTCCGAGTCTCAGCTCAACTACAGCAACATACGCTTCCATGGTATCGTCCCTGGCAGGCAAGCACGATCCCTAGGAGAAATTTCCCTAGATGTCACCTTCGGAGATAAAGATCACTTCCGGCAGGAAAAAGTATCCTTCGAAGTAGTGCCGTTCGAAAGCGTGTATCACGCAATACTCGGACGTCCAGCTTTCGCCAAATTCATGGCAAGATCTTGTTATATTTATAACAAGCTGAAGATGCCAGGACCCAAAGGAGGAGTAATCACTATAGCTGGTGATTTCAAGCTGGCAAATGAGTTGGAGAAAGAAAACGCCCTTTGCGCTCAGAGAGTTATAGCAAAGGAAGAACTGAAGGAATTAGCTAAGGAGGTATCGCCGTCAGAAATGCCGGCAGGAAAAGAAACTCGGAAGCCAACAGACAGCTTCAAGGCATCCGAGAATACAAGACAGGTAATCCTTGATCCCAAAGATCCGACAAAATTTGTCGTTGTAGGGACTGGGATGACTGACAAATAGGAAGGCGAGCTCATCAAGTTCCTCCGTGAGAACTGGGATATTTTTGTCTGGTGTCCAGCTGACATGCCAGGTGTACCCAGGGAACTTGCTGAGCACCAACTTAAGGTTATTCCTGGATCAAAACCCGTCAAACAAGGTCTCCGTCGATTTGACGGAAGAAGACGGAAGGCTATTGGCAAGGAAATTATCCGGCTTTTAGCAGCGGATTTCATCAAGGAAGTGATCCATACTGATTGGTCCGCAAATCCGGTATTAGTACCGAAGAAAGACACTACTGCTCTTAGAATGTGTATAGATTACACAGGCTTGAACAAATTGTGTCTGAAAGATAGGTTCGCATTACCGCGAATCGATCAAATAATAGATGCCACTGCAGGCTCTGAGCTTTTGTGCTTTTTGGATGCATACTCCGGGTATCACCAAATACGCATGAAAAAGGAAGATCAAATTAAGACTTCTTTCATAACCCCATACGGGACGTATTATTACGTAACCATGTCGTTTGGCCTGAAGAACGCAGGTGCAACCTACCAGCGTTGCATGCAACGTTGTTTGCATAGTCAGATTGGAAAAAATGTCCATGTTTATGTGGACGATATTGTTGTCGTAACCAAGGAAAAAGATACACTCCTTGAGGATTTGCGAGAAACTTTCGAAAACTTACGCACCTACAAGATGAAGTTGAATCCATCTAAGTGCGTATTTGGGGTTCCCTCAGGAAAACTTCTGGGTTTCATCGTTTCTCACAGAGGAATAGAAGTTAACCCGGAAAAGATCAAGGCAATCTTGAACATCACAAAACCTACCTGCGTCAAAGATGTCCAAAGATTGACGGGTTCCGCAGCTGCTGAAAAAATCCGACAAGTTCGAATGGACAGAAGAGGCCGACGCGGCGCTGACTCAGTTGAAGGAAACCTTGATGAAAGCTCCGATTTTGGCATCCCCAAAAGACGAAGAGCCCATGTTATTGTACCTTACGGCTACAAATCGGGTTATTAGTGCGGTAATCGTTGTGGAACGGTTAAAGGAAGAAGAAAGCATACCAGACCAACATCCGGTATATTACATAAGCGAAGTTTTTTCCGAGTCAAAACAAAGGTACCCACATTACCAGAAACTGGCGTATGGTGTATTTTTCGCATCCAGAAAACTACGCCATTACTTCCAAGGGCATTCCATAACAGTGCTTAGTAAAGCACCACTAGGAGACATTATAAACAATGCAGAGGCAACCGGCCGAGTAGCCAAATGGGGCATTGAGCTGGCAGCCTTCGACATTAAGTACCAGCCAAGGACGGCCATAAAATCCAAGGTTTTGGCAGATTTCGTTGCCGACTGGACAGAAGCAATGGAAAAAACACCAATGCCGGAGTCCGAGTACTGGATCATGCACTTTGACGGATCCAAGATGAAGGAAGGAGCTGGGGCTGGCGTAGTCTTAAAATCTCCTAAGGGAGACACAATGGAGTACGTGTTGCAAATACACTTCAACGCCAGTAATAACGTGGCAGAATACGAAGCTCTGCTTCACGGCTTGCATATCGCAAAAGAAATAGGAGTGAAGCGCATCCTGTGCTATGGCGACTCGGATTTGGTGCAGCATCAGCTCAACCAAACCTGGGACGCAAAAAGCCCTATAATGGCCGAATATCGGAGAACGGTAGACGAGTTCGCCATCTGTTTCTTTGGATTCGAGGTCCTTCACATCAAAAGGGAGGAAAACTGGAACGCGGATGCGCTAGCCCGCATGGGATCAGAAAGGGTAAAAACCTTACCGCCAGGAGTATTCGTTCAGCACTTACATGAGCCATCCATAAAAGGTGGAGACGTTGATTACCCTCTGGCATCTGAATCGATTGAAGTCATGATCGTTAAACCGGACTGGACAATTCCGTACTTAAACTTCTTAGTCAATCAGAAGTACCCGGAAGGAGCAGACGAACTCTTGCAAAGACAAATACAGCGTCGATGCAAAGGATACACAGTAATTGACGGCTGCTTATATAAACGCAGTATTTCTGGAATTTTTCAGCGGTGCATCTCACCAGAAGAAGGAAGAGAAATACTGGAAGAAATCCATGCCGGCGATTGCGGACATCATGCTCAATCAAAAAGCATAGTCAAAAAAGCATTCCGCGCGGGTTTTTTCTGGCTAACAGCCAAGACAGATGCCGAGCATATAGTTAACACATGTGCAGGATGTCAATATTACGCTAAGCAGACCAATTTGCCGGCCCAATCACTTAAAACTATCCCCATTACGTGGCCGTTTGCGGTCTGGGGGCTAGATATGATGGGACCGTTCAAAACCGCAAGAGGTGGACTTACTCATTTGCTAGTAGCAGTGGATAAGTACACCAAATGGGTGGAGGCCAAACCCATCAAAAAGCTGGATGGTGCAACTGCTAGAAATTTCATCATCGACTTGGTGATGAGATACGGTGTGCCACACAGCATAATAACCGACAACGGGACAAATTTCTCCATCGGAGAGTTGGCAAGATATTGCCGACAAACGGGAATTCGCCTAGATCTAGCATCTGTGGCGCACCCGCAATCCAATGGACAGGTTGAGCGGATGAATAGCTCAATCCTGCAAGGAATACGCCCAAGACTCGAAACTCCTCTTCACAGAGCGGCCGGAGCATGGGTAGAAGAGTTACCTTCCGTGATTTGGAGTATAAGAACGACGCCAAATAGGTCAACCGGGCAAACCCCGTTTTTCCTAGTTTACGGCGCGGAAGCTATTCTCCCAACAGATATGATCCATGATAGCCCAAGAGTGCAAGATTTTGACGAATTAGACGCCGAAAAGGCACGACAGAATGCCGTTGATCTCCTAGAAGAGGAACGAGAGCTTGTGCTTCAAAGATCCGCCATTTACCAGCAGGGTTTGAGACGTTACCATAGTCGGAAAATCAGGCATCGCTCTTTTAAAGAAGGTGACCTAGTGCTGAGGTTGGTGCAGCAAAGGAAGCACAAATTAGCCCCAGTATGGGAAGGGCCATTTGTCATAAGTAAAGCCATGAAAAATGGATCATACTATCTTGTTGACATTCGAGATACGGAAGACGATCCCGAGAAACCGAATCGCAAAAGAAAGAGAAAGATAGATGATGAGCTAGGAGAGACAAAGAGACCTTGGAGCATCCAGCAGTTACGTCCCTTCTATACTTAGTTCAATATCTATGTAAACATCTTTTGAGATCATGAAATAAAGTCATTGGAATTCTGATATCCATGTTTTTTACAAGTTTATTATAGTAAAAGCATGTTTCCACCTTCTCTATTTCCCAATGATCTTACAAAATACTCAATGTTAACCCGAATTGTGCCCGCGTACTCGGCGTTAAGAAACTGAATGTTTTTTCAGCCTGCTAACGGCTAAAGGAAACTTGAATTGCCTGCGTGCCCAAGTTTCGGTCAAACAATTCCTTGTTTCTCTAAGCATTATCTGATTGCGTATGTGTTGGGTTACTGGAACCAGTTAGTAAAAATGCCTTTAGCATGGTCCATGTTTCCGAGTTTAAACTGATTGGTTACGCCCAGTTACTCGGCATGACGATTCATATTGCTATTTGAGCCATTTCAAACACTAAGGACAGTTAAAACATATATGCCAGAGAACTTAGAAGATAAAGGAATAGTAACATCCGAAAAACCTTGCAAAAAATTTCATAACTAAAAATTGCAAAAGGCGGAATTTTTCATTCATACAAATAGTAGCATTACATTGCAGATTACATTGAAAGAACAGTAATGCTCCTATTGTCTATTTTTGCTATCCAGGTCAAAGGTAGCCCTTCAAGCATCTGATTCCTCCTCGCTGCTGTCGTCTTCGGGGATTGGAGGGATCTCCTCTTCTGGATAGTTGACGGAAATATTTACCATGGAGGCAATCTGGGTGGCGTGGCCTTTGATTTCATCAAAGATGGTATTTCGCTGAGTGTCCGTGTATCCTTGAGGGACACCGGACGCCACGCGCCAGGATTTAGCACCGGGGTAGTGCATGCGCATAAGGCCGAGTGCCATACGCGCACCACCCCGTGCAGCGGAACGCAGGATAGAATCCCTGGATTCCGCTACCTCCATGATGGCTCCCGGAAGTTTTTCAACCTCCGAGAACTCCCCAGTCCTTGCGGGAAGAAACTTGTTCACCAGCTGCATTCCAGCAGCATGGATCGAAGTCCACATCTTCCCAAAGGCTTGGATCCCTTTAAGCCGGGTACCATCTGGGATATCTCCTGTTTTTTCCGACAAAACAATCAAAAGTGTTAGGCAAAAAACAGAGAAGAAAAACAAGATATGGAAAAATAAAAAAGGTAACGGAAAATTACCGATAAGCTTGTCGATCTCGGAGATTTCCTCCAGGCGAAGGTTCAGAGCATTTTCTAAATCCTGAATGGTGGATTTATCCTTCTCCGCCTGTTCAGAAGCCTTGGAGTTGGCAACTCCAAGGGCCAAGTTGCTGGCCTCCAGATCCTTTTGAGCCGTCACAAGATGCTTGTGAAGCTCCAAATTCTCCTTTCGGAGATTCTCGGCATTGCCGGCATCTTCAGCTATTTGCTTGGCCTTAGCCAAAGCAGCTGGAAAGCAAAGAAAATTCCGGGTTTAGAAAATTTCCGGAATAAGTACTTAGACAAAAAATTGAATCGCAAACCTCAGAAGAAAAATGTGTACCTGATGTTTCCGACAAAGCGAGCTGAGACGATGCCAGTTCCGCCTCTCTCTCCTCAAGAATAGAAAGGAGATTTCTAACCTCCTTATTCTTGATGGTGAGTTTGTTGAAAACTTCCATGTTTATGGTTTCGGCGGTTTGCTGCAACATAGCAAGGAAAAGAATGGTTACAAAAAGCATCAAAGCAAAACAGGCATGAAATTTTCTTTAATGCTTGGGGGCTAGAGTTACATACCTGGCTCATTCGGTGCAAATCCGCCAAGTTTTCCTTGAACTCCTTTGCGTATTCCGCAAAAGTAGTTCCGGCCGCGCTTAGGCCGTCATTGATAATCTTGAAGTCCTTGTCAAAGGTGGGAATTTCTTCGTCGAAAGTCCGAGAAAATTTCTCCACCTCTGGAGCCACCCTTTCCCTCGTGTCCGTGTCCGACACAACGGGCTGGCTGGGCTCTGACGGCCTGGTCGTGGGGGCTGCAGCGTGCTCTTCCGCCATCGAGGACTGTGTGTCCGGGGCAACGGCGGGAGAAGGTTGGCTGCCTCGGCTGGAAACAACTTTGTGTTTCTTGAGCTTCTTCGGCTTTAAGCTGGAGGGAGGTAGGCTAAAAAACAAAAAACCTGGAAAAGTTAAAACACGGAAGAAGGATGAAAAGTTCTCATGAAAGGAAAAGAACCCAGATGAAAGAACCTGGAAGTGGCGACGGGGATTCCGTCAAGGTCGATAATTTCCTCAGAGGAAATAATCTTCTTGCGCTTGCGCCCACCTGTAGCGGCGGTGCGCAGCGCGTCCAGCTCAGCCTCAGAGACCAAGTCCGAATCTGAAAGATCCGCAAACTGTCGGACAAACAAGATCAAAATCAGAAGCTAGAAAATCCGAGAAAAAATAAAACTGTACCCAAATGACTGAAAAATTACCTTGGGAACCGGATTGTCGGCCGTATACATTGGCCGACTCGCTTCGTATTGGTCGCGTGATGCGACCAACTGGTTGATGCGCCGTCGAAGCTCCTTTGCGGGCCAATCTTTGGTGGTTGTCCGCATCGGATCCTTGACTCCCGTGTATTCGCACAGGAGACGGCCACTGTGGTTGGCCAATGGCTGAATTCGCCTAGTCAGCCAGCATAGAACCGTGTCCATGCCGGTTAGAGGCGGATCCAAGGAGGTGAGCTTGGCGATGCGCCGCTTGATCCTTAGTAGATCAGGCGGCAGGACTTGGACGGCTTCTGTTCCCCAATTCTCTTGGGGAACAGCGGCGGTGTTGGCAAAAGGTGGAACCCCGGTGGCCTTTTTTGGAAAAGGCACATCGGGATGATAAAAGAAAGAACCCGTCCAAAATTTGACGGATTCTGATGTCTTGATCTTGGGGAACCAATCTTCCCTAAACCTCCGAAGAGTAAAGGAGATGGTCCCGCAAGTCGGAAGTGCGCCCTCCGAGGAGTTTCGCTTAACTCCGAAACAATACATCCAGAAGTCTAACCTAGGCTCTAAACCTAAGTAACCCTCGAATAGGGCCTGGAACCCGGCTAAATAAAGAATGGAGTTGGGTGGCAGGTTGTGGGGTTGGATGTTGTAGTGAGAAAGGACCTGGAGGAAAAAAGCGGAAGGGGGGAGCCCCATACCTCTTAGAAGGTGGGACGAAAGGAGAACCCTTTCGCCATCTCTTGGCGCCGGTTTATTCTCGTCTTCGGGAAGCCGCCATTTCCCTTGGAGGATTAGGCCCTCTTTCTCCAAGTTTGGAAGAAGGGCCGGGGGAATACTGCAGGCAACCCAGTTGCCTGCAGATTCCGCCTCTTCATCCGCTCCGGTGGCGGAGGCGGTGGCCGCTTCTGCGGCGGCGAGCTCGTCACCGACGAGCTGGATCTTCTCCTCCGCCGTTTCAGGAGCGAACGGTGGGGAGGCTGCGGAGCTCGATCCCGCAACGTCCGCGGCGGCGGAAGAATTCGCTTCACCCGCCGCGGAGGCCGCGGTCTTCTCCGGCTCGCCGCCGGTGTGCTTGGGCGATCCCAGTTGCGGATCTAAGTCGCTGGTGATGTCGTTGATGGCGGCGCGGGTCGGCGAGGACGGCGAGGAGGCCATCTTGTGGTGGCGCGTTGCGTTCCGGCGTGCTTGGAGGCTAAGTGCGCTTGGGACGGTGCTTTGCTCTCGAGCTCGTTCGCGTCAATGGCGTGGACAGTGAGGAGTGTGGAAAGTTTTCGTTGAGGACGAGGACGGCTATTTATAGCCAGAAAACCGTTTAGATGCGTGCCAACGGCTATTTTGACCGTTGGATGTTCGACGCGTGTCGCTCGCCGGAAAATCCGGGAAATGAAACGACAGGGAAATTATAGCTATCTCCTCGTTTCCCGTGAGAATCTGTCAGAGAAACGTTTCAGGGTTTCCCGCGTGAAACCAAACGTCGCCTGCGTCAGCATGATTTAAGCGCTGACGTCAGAAGTTCCTTTTCCGCGAAGGATCGTGAGAGAAAAGCCGGATTTTCAGGATTCCGAGTTTCATGTTACCATCTTTTTCAAAAGAAGAATAAGAAGAATCAAGACTGCTGAATCAATATTTCTCGGACAAAGAATATTTGGCGAACGGCGGAGAATCAGAGTTTTGATCCTTCTTGGGGGTTACTGTCGGATATATACCAAATAGGGGTATAGAAGATGGTAGGCCAAGTGTCGGATTACCAGGGTGGCCTAAGTGGTAGTGGGCTTAGGTCCATTAGGCGGCCCAGTAATCCGACGCGCAGAAGCCGGATTCTAGAAGAACCCGGATCATAGCCCATGTGATCTGGCTTGGAGAAGAAGACGGATTCCTTGCTTTCCAAGTTACAAGTTACCGTAGTTTTCTAGGTTTCCTATTCTGTAAGCCCTAATCCGGCTATTATATAAAGCCGGACGGGAGATAAACAAGACAACCGAAAAAGGAGAGATACAGAGAAGCTCTACGCCAACTCGCCGAGAAGCTCATCCTCGTCGAGTGGTTTAGATCTAAAACCCTCACATTGTAACCCTGTTTACGGGCTTTAGTCCCAATTAGTGAGAAGTGCAGGAGTAGGCACGTCGTACTGTCGCGACGTACCGAACCTGGGTAAAATCCCGTGTTCTGTGTTACTACGCTATCCCGTTACCCCACGTCTCTACCGTAGTCTCATGGCACCCCCGTCTATGAAAACTACTACGATGTCTCGACAATATGGCTGTGCAGCAGGAAGCTTATGTGAGTCTCACCGTCCTTCTTGCTGACTACTGGGGATTTGACGATTCTATCTATCGCCACATCCCCCGTGGTTACATCACTTCGGAGGGAGCTCATTTCACTCTCTATGACAACTTGGATGTCTACGAGCATGATAACTCCAGGCTGCACACCACCGCTCAGTTTGTGAGGCACAGTGACGCAGTTGCCAGCACACTATCTCAGGAGTTGGCTTCAGTCAGAGAGCAGCTCTACCTTGCTTTGTCTCGTCTGGCGACTTACACCACAGACTTTGTTGGAGATGAGCGCTTTGCACGTTTCGATCAGCCAGTTGGTCGTCGTCTGCCAGATGCTGGAGGTTATGAGCCGATCAGAGGTCCACTCCTCAACCTCGGTGCTGGTTACACTGGGATTCCCCGCTTTGGAGCACAGGGAGTCGACGCTATGTACTTCAACACACCTAGAGTCGCTCTCAGGCCACGTCAGATCTATGTGGATCGTCGTTCTACCTACTTTCATGGGCGTGCTCCTCACCGTACCTCTCGTCGTACTACTCACCGCCGTCCTGCGTGATGAGCATGGGAGTACCGATGTATCCATTCTTAGCTATGTTTAGTTATCCTTTGGCATTCGAACCATTTGTGGTGTGTTGGATATTCTGATGTATTTGAACATGTGATGGTGTACCTGTTGGTTATCTATTCATGCGTCGGAATAATCTCTCTTTTGGTTGCCAAGTCTATCCTTTTCTGTTGTTGTGCTAAAATGCATTTCCATTCAGGATGCCGCCAACAAGGAACAACCCGCCTGAGCCACCGCCAATCACGGAGCTGTTGACTCAGATGACCCAAGTCATGGCACAGATGGCCCAGTTCCAGACTAACCAGCACAACAACCAGAATGCTCCACGAGTCAGCATCAAGGAGTTTCTGAGTCTGGGCCCGAGAGCTTTCGTGGCAACACGCGAGCCTCTGGATGCTGATGAATGGATCCGTGAGATAGCCAAGGCTCTGGACATTACTCACGTTGCTGAGGAAGACAAGGTCAAGTATGCCTCCTATCTCCTGAAGGGTCAGGCAGCTACTTGGTGGGAAAACTACCAGACCATGAGAGCTGGCTATCCAATCACCTGGGGTTGTTTCAAGGAAGCTTTCCTGAAGCACCACATTCCAGATGGTCTCATGGAAAGGATGCGTGAAGAGTTTTGCTCACTCAAGCAGCACAAGCTGGACGTCATTGGCTATCAGAGTGAGTTCAATCGCCTCGCTCGATACGCTGGTGATGAGGTGTCAACTGAGGCTAAGAAGATGGCAAGGTTCCGCAGAGGTTTTAACCCGGAACTCAAGTACGCCCTCACCAACATCAAGGCCAACAACTTCAAGGAGCTCGTTAACACCGCGCTCAATGAAGAAAATGGGCGCAAGGCGTTCGAGGAGTCTCGAAAGCACTCGCGTGAGGGTGGTTCCTCCTCCAACATGACCACCCCTCCGCAGAAGCGCCGCATCTGGGTGCCAAATGGTGTTGTCACTAGGGCTCCATATGCCCAAGCTTCTCCAGGCTTTGCTCAACGCCCACCCAACCCAGCTCAGATGCATGGTCAGAGGTTTTCAATGGGGCAGCCAAGGCCAGATCCTCCTCGTGTCGTCACTTGCTACAAGTGCAAGCAGACGGGGCACTATGCTGACAAGTGCACGCAGAGGCAACTACCTCCACCACCACCTCGTCCCAACACAAACCAGGCAATGGTGCGTGCTCCCCCGCCTAAAGCCTTCAACTCCAACAACAGGCCTATCGGGAGGACCGCAAGGGTGAATCATGTCAAGGTCGACAAAGCTGAGGAAGCTGCTGACGTCGTTCTCGGTACATTTCCCGTAAACTCTAACCCAGCTAAAGTGTTGTTTGATACCGGAGCATCGCATTCTTTCGTGTCAAAGATCTTTGCGACAACAATTAAACTCCCTTTTGTTGGTTTGGGTTCCCCGTTAGTAGTAAACTCCCCTGGAGCAACTATGCAAACTTCCAAGATCAGTCATGAAAATCATATCCTAATTGGAGGTCACATATTCCTTGCTTCTCTTATACTGCTTGGCAATTCTGACATTGATGTCATTCTTGGCATGGATTGGTTGAAGGCCAATAAAGCTACGATTGACTGTGCTCAGAAGTCAATAACTCTGTTCCACCCTTCTGGCCAGATAGTCTATTCTCCAAATAATTCAAGTTCCATTCAGCTGTACACCCTCGATGCAAAACCTCTACCTCTACTCGAAAATGTTCCGGTGGTTTGTGAATTCCCTGACGTCTTCCTAGAAGAGTTGCCAGGGATGCCTCCGGATAGAGCAGTTGAGTTCGTGATCGAGCTTGAACCAGGTACTGCTCCAATCTCTAAGCATCCATACAAGATAGCTCCTCCTGAACTAAAATTGTTGAAGGAGCAAATCGATATGTACATGGAAAAAGGTTACATTCAACCTAGTTCCTCGGCTTGGGGTTGCCCAACTCTGTTCGTTGCAAAGAAGGATCAAACCAAGAGACTCGTTGTTGACTATCGTCCTCTTAACGAGAAAACCATCAAAAAAAAGTATCCAATTCCTCGTATCGATGATCTTTTTGATCAACTTGCTGGAGCCTCAATATTCTCAAAGTTGGACTTGAGGATGGGTTACCATCAAATAAAGATCAGAAAGGAAGATATTCCAAAAACAGCTTTCACCACTCGGTACGGTCTATATGAATACACCGTCATGTCCTTTGGTCTCACCAATGCACCGGCGACATTCTCTGGACTCATGAATTCTGTCTTCCATGAATACCTCGACAAGTTCGTTGTGGTATATCTTGATGACATTCTGGTCTACTCAAAATCCGAGGAAGAGCATGAAGAACATCTTCGTCTCACTCTCATGAAACTTTGCAAGCATCGTTTATATGCTAAATTCTCCAAATGTGAGTTCTGGATTCCAGAAGTTGCTTACCTTGGTCATGTCATCTCAGCCAAGGGCATAGCCATTGATCCAGAAAAGGTTAAAGCAATTGTTGATTGGAAACCTCCCAAGACGGTGAAGCAAGTAAGAAGTTTTCTTGGCTTGGCTAGCTATTGCCGTCGTTTCGTCCAAAACTTTTCCAAGATTGCCAAACCTCTCACTGATCTCACAAAGAAGGACAAGAAGTTAGTTTGGTCTCCACAATGTGATGAAAGTTTCAATCTCCTGAAGACTAAACTCACTTCCACCCCAGTTCTGGTTGGCCCAGATACTACCAAACCTTTCCAGATATTCTGTGATGCTTCTCTCCAAGGTCTAGGTGCAGTTCTTATGTAAGAACGTCAAGTTGTGGCTTATGCTTCACGTCAGTTGAATGCACATGAGCAAAACTATCCCACACATGACCTTGAGCTTGCAGCAGTTGTGTTTGCCCTCGAGAAATGGAGACAATACTTGTTGGGTAATCGCACTGAAATCTTTTCCGATCATAAGAGTCTGAAATACATCTTCACTCAACCAGATCTAAACCTCAGGCAAAGGAGATGGATTGAAAAGATTAAAGACTTTGATCTCACCATTTCTTACACTCCAGGCAAGGCTAATGTGATGGCCGATGCTCTCAGTCGCAAGTCGTATTGCAATAATCTCATGATCATGGAAAGCCAACCTCCACTTCATGAAGAATTCCAGAAGCTGAACCTTGGTCTTGTTCCTCAAGGCTATCTTGCAAGCTTGACAGCCAGTCCAACTCTCGAGGACAAGATTCGTTCTGAACAACTTCGTGATGCTGAAATCAAGAAGATGGTAGAACACATCAAAGAAGGCAAGGAGAAATTTAAGTCCTTCTCAATTGATGAAAAGGGAACTGTGTTCTTCGAAGGACGCATTGCAGTTCCTAAAGTTCAAAGTCTCAAAGATATCATTCTCAAGGAGGCTCATGAAACTCCTCTCTCCATCCACCCTGGAAGTACAAAGATGTACCAGGATCTCAAGACACTGTATTGGTGGCCTGGCATGAAACGTGAAATTGCTCAATACGTTTCTGAATGCGACGTTTGTCAACGTGTTAAGGCAGTCCATCAGAAAACAGCCGGTCTACTCCAACCTCTGAAAATCCCTGAGTGGAAGTGGGACATGATTGAAATGGACTTCGTCACTGGTTTTCCAAAGTCCAAGAGGGGCAACGATTCAATCTTCGTTGTTATTGATCGTCTCACTAAAGTAGCTCACTTCTTTGCTGTCAAAGAAACAATCTCAGCTAGCCAGTTAGCAGAGCTCTACACAGCAAAGATTGTTCCCCTTCATGGTGTTCCATTGGAAATAAGCTCAGACCGTGGAATCATATTCACTTCTCATTTCTGGAAAAGCTTTCAACAAGCATTGGGCACCAAACTTCTGTTCAGCACAGCTTATCACCCTCAGTCTCAAGGGCAAGTCGAAAGAGTCAATCAGATTCTCGAGGATATGCTCAGAGCATGTGGTCTCTCCTTTGGCATGAAATGGGAGGATTGCCTTCCATATGCTGAATTCTCCTACAACAACAGCTTCCAGGCAAGCCTAGGCATGGCACCATTTGAAGCTCTCTATGGCCGCAGATGCAGGAGTCCAATCAATTGGTCTGGAGCTGGTGAACGTTCACTCTTAGGCCCTGACATTGTTAAGGAAGCCGAAGAGAAAGTTCGCATCATTCGTGACAATCTCAAGATTGCTCAGTCTCGTCAGAAAAGCTACTATGACAGCAAGCACAGGGATATGATCTATGCACCTGGTGACAAGGCATATCTCCGTGTAACTCCCCTCAGAGGCACTCATCGTTTTGGTGTGAAAGGAAAGCTTGCACCAAGATACATTGGTCCTTTCAACATTCTCTCAAGGCGTGCGGAAAATGCCTATCGTCTTGAACTTCCATAAAAACTATCCAAGGTGCACGATGTGTTTCACGTGTCACAACTCAAGAGGTGTTTCAAAGATCCAGATCGTGCAGTTGATCATGATTCCATTGAACTGCAAGATGATCTATCTTATGAGGAGCACCCTGTTCGAATTCTCGATGAGACCGAGCGTAAGACTCGCAGCAAGAGCACCAAGTTCTTGAAAGTGCAGTGGTCCCATCATTCCGATAAAGAGGCAACGTGGGAGACCGAAGAGGATCTTCGCAAGAAGTATCCGGACCTTTTCTCTTCTCAGTAAGGAATCTGGGGGCGCGATTCCTTCAAGGGGGGGGGGGGGGGGGGGGCGTTTTGTAACATCCCAAGTATGAAAACCACCCTAGAATGTTTGTTTCTTGCTTTATTATTGTTTTGCATCATGGCATCTTAATCATTGCATTTGTTTTCCTTTTGTTTGCATCTGTTTTCCTTTGTTTTCACAATTTAAATTCAAACAATATTTCAAATGCTTTGTTCATACTTGTTATGTTACAACTTTCCAAATAAAAGGTTCAAATAAAACTTCCATTTGTTTCCATGAAAAATAAAAAGCTCAACTATTAATTTGTTCTTTAATAATCCACTTAATACAATTTGTCCTTCAAATTCAAATCACATTTTAAAAACAGCACCCAATTTGAAATTATGAAAATTACCAAAACAATTCTAATCATTTGTTTCCATTTAAACTAAAGGTTCAAACTATTTAAATCCTGTTTTCAATTTTTCACTTAATAATCAAATTCATTCAAATTTGAATCAAATTACATACATCATTTTTTTTGAACTTTTTGGAAAACAAAACTTGGCAAGTGTTGCTGTTACATAATTGAGCCATACCAAAAAAATTTCTAAAATTTTCTAAGCCAAAACCCTAGCCTTTTCTTTCTATTTCTATTTCTGCAAAAAAAAAAGAAACAGAAGAGAAAAAATAAAAAGAAAACGCGCGCGAGGGGCAGTGGGCTGCGCCCCACGCAGGCCCAGCCCACCCTTTCTTCTCTCCCCGGCCCGTACCCCTTCGGGGTCTTCTTCTCCCTGTACGGCGTCATCTCCCGCTGTCCACGTCGACGGCAGTAACGCAGCGACGGCCGAGAGCAGTCCCTACCCCCTATAAACCTGCCCTTTGTCTACTCTACGAAAATTCAAATGACTACTTTGACTATTGTAATTGTAGTTCTGCTTTTCCTACTGTTTCTATTAATTAAATTATGTGGTAAATTGCTCATATTTCCAACAGCAACTAGGCGGCGTTCCTACTCCTGCAATCTCACTAAATCAAGGTTGAAGCCTGAAGTATACAAAGTACAATGTGAGTTGGTTTAGCTACTCGACGAGGATCAACTTCTCGGCGAGTTGGCTTCTAGCTAATTGTCTGTGTCTTTCTTCTCACCCGTCCGGCTTTATATAATAGCCGGGTTAGGGCTTAAAGAAACGGAAATCTAGAAGACTACGGTAAGTTCTAACTTGGTATAGCATCCCAGGATTTTCAAAATGTTGAAAAATTCAAAACCCTCATGCATTCATGATCATCATAGCATAATTGAATTTTGTTTGCACGAGAATTTGTTTTTAATTCGCTAAATACAAAATTTTAGGTGATATTACCTATTAAAGCATATTTTAGATTTAAATCTTTTTCTAAAGTAAAGTATTTATTGTTTGGGAAAGAATGGTATCAAAAAGTTCCTTATGTCTTAAACTTTTCAAAACATATTTTTTTCATATTTTTCTGAAATTATTTGACTGACTTTTGAATTGCTTTTGAATCATTTGTATTAAAGACAGAAAATGAAAGAGTAAAAAAAATTAACGTGAACTAGTAGTAGTACTAGTGCAGCCAAAGGGAAATAGTTAGGATTTAATTAAATAGATTAATTAAAGGGATAATCCTCCCTAATGTAAATGTCTAAGTCGGTTGTTTTCCCAACCGATGTGACTCTCCTCGCACTCCCTCGAGCGGACGCGACTTTTCACTCGCGTCCGTTCCCCTTGTGTATATACTCAGAATCATCAATGGAATGTGGTCTCTCGTTTATCTCTCGATTTTACTTCCAACACGTTATCAGCACTGCTCTACTCGGTCGAGCAAACAACAGAGAACAAAAATCACCGGCGATCGGCGGAACCGGACGAGAAGAACAGGCAAAAGGTGTGAATAGAAAAATGCCTCGAGGTCTCATGTCCGCTTCTTCTTCTTCGAGGTGGTTCGAGGTGGTGACCGTCCCCGTCGTTTCATCGGCCGCCCCGCCATCTTTGGAACCACCACTTCCATGCTCGGTATTTTCGTCGTTTCCCGGTCTTCACCACGGTACCGGAGCACACCGCGGCCGTGCAGCCACCCGCGCCACAGCCCAATGTGCCCGCTTGGCTTCCCGTCGACCCGGCTGCACCGTAGCTCGAGAAAGATGGGAACATCGATCCAGCGCTGGCGGCCCTGCCGCCGCCGTTCTGGTGCTCTGCATAGCTGGGTCATATGCCACTACACCAGTACGTCTTCGCCGTCGGGACAGAGCCGGTGATGGATGAGGCAGAGCCGCTGCCATCTCCGATGCCCGCGGTTGTCGAGGTAGACTCGAGCCCCGCGCTGGCCTTCGTATCAGCACCGGCCGACGCGTCTTCCTTCATCATCGGCTCCGGTGCGGGCGGCTCCTCCAACCTCACGGTTCTCGACGTCGATACCGTCGCGCCGCGCCTGCCGACCCGGACGCCGGCCACTCCTCTGCCTTCGCCTTGCACAGGCGCCCACCGTCTCCTTAAGGCCCTCGGCGTCCCACTGGCGGAGCTCGCCGTCGGACGGCCGCTCCGCCACATGGAGCCCCCGCGGCATCTGGGCTCGCGAACGGTGATGAGAAACGGAGTCGCGCCCGGCTCCTACCTCTCTAGCGGTCCTTCGGCTCAGGACGAGCGCAGTAGCGAGGTTTCTCACCGCCGGTGATGCGGCCGTCCTGCATTGTGTTTTCCGCCAGCGAGAATTGGGGATCCGAGGGAGATTTTTCCTTCGTCGCTTCTCTTATCCATTCGTTTGACCAGGCTGGGAGAGCAACATGCCATACGTGGCCCCATGTGACATGTGCGGCAGCAAGGCACCAGGCCATCAGCAGCCTTGCCGTTTGTTTATTTATATTTTCCTGATCGCTTGATAATACTAGTACATATCAGTATAATAGCCTTCGAGTGGTTTCTAGCTGTTTCAATTCTGTATTTAAATCTGCTAAAGTCAGTACATATATTTTAGTACTGTTTTCTGTTGAGTACCAAGGTATTCTCAGATACTACATGTCGATGTAACATATCTCCATGTCTATCGCATGTCGATATTAATTACATCTATTTGCAATTGATGTTTTTATTCTTGCAAATATAGATGCAAAATTCAAAGGACTTCTTCAAATTGATATTTTGGAATCATGAGGTAGTGTGTAGATTTATCTACACCTACTGTTTAAGTCTACATTTTGTCATATTTGACATTATGATTGCCAATGTGCTCTCCTGGACATTTAATTAAGTTATGACATAAGGGCATTCAAAGCGTGGGTATTTTATACTCCGCTAATGCTGCTAGGTCTACTCCATAAATTCTTTTGGAGATTATCTACAATGTGGCATACTTAACAATTTGAGGTTCACACTAATGAGTTCAAGCCCACTACTTGAATCTTCATTTATTTTGCATAGTTCATTACGACATAACCATGATGAATTTTAATTTACCAAGCGTAAATTAATATTCTCTGGTTTACCCATGTAGGTAACTGATGGCCGAAAAAGAGGTCTATGTACTCGATCTCAATGCCATAACTACCCTACTTGGTCCATGGACATCACGATCGCCCTTGCGTCCCGTGGCATAGTGCGCGCAATCCAGAATCCGGATGACCCCCTTCTCGCTGGAGTTGCACCGCTGAGAGATGACCAGAAATATACTGCCTTATACATCATAAGACATCATATTCACGCATATCTGAAGTCTAAGTACTTGGAGGAGGAATCCCCATTTACTTTGTTTCAGGCCCTCAAAACGAGGTATGAACAACAGAAGGTAGTTGTTCTGCCCGATGCACTCCATGATTGGACACACCTCCGACTCCAGAACTTTAAGTCTGTCGGGGAGTGCAATCATGAGGTTCATAAGATCAGTTCCAAACTGCGCTTTTGCGGGAAGGAACCTACTGATGACGAGATGATAGAGAAAACTTTGTCTACTATGCTCGCATCTGACAGGGTCCTCTAGTAGCTGTATCGTGCTCGCGACTACCAAGTCTATTGCTATCTTATTCATATTTTACTTCAGGCAGAAAAGCATGATAAGCTACTCGCTAAGAATGGCTCTCAGCATCCGGTTGGTTCCCAACCTCTACCTAAAGTTCATATGAATGTCGTGAATGGACGAAAGTTTGATGGTGGCTTCAATAGCAAGCCCTCGAACTTCAATGGTAAGCCAAAGCGCAACAGGAACAGAAATCCTAGAAACTCGGACCATGGGAAAGGCACCGCAAAGCCCAAGTTAGACAAAACTAAGTTGTGCGACAAGTGTGGATGCTACACGCACCCCACTAACAACTGCAAGACCCCAAAGCATCTAGCCATTCTGTACCAGCAATCTCAGGGACGCAACACACTCGAGGGAAAAGATTTGAAGCAAACTTCACCCTTCATCCAAATGGCACCGATGGAGTTAGTTGTTCGCAAGACATTCCCTCGGGACCTTGCAATGCCATTACTCTCCGTCTGTCAGATGGCCCTACAGGCACCGAGGACATGATGGTTGAGTACGCCTCAATCGACATGTTTGGAGACTTCGACTAGTCCCACTATCTCCTTAGTGATCGTTCTATTAATGTCCATTAGTAATGTCGTAATAGAGCATAAATATTGTATGTCACAATATATTATATCAGCACTCTGCTATACATAAGACTGAATGCATTCTATATTTTTGAGAAATATTTCCATAGCAAAAATTCTTCAACTCGATATATAGATTTCTACGGGACTCAGTCCGATAGATGAGGAGCAAGTATTTGAAAATACACCCTCTCTATTGTTTGGAGTGTACTACACGTACAACCTACCCGTAGCACATGTTGCATATAAAGCAATTCCATTGGTCACCGTTTGCTTGAGTCCAGATTTTCGCAGTCATCAGATTTTGTGTGCACATCATGCGCCAAATAAAAGTTAATTTTGAGGCCATCACACCTCAAGATACAAGCTGGACCACTTTAGTTCCTTGAATGCACTCAAGGTGACATTTGTGGTCTTATCCAACCGTTGTCTGGACCATTCAGATATTACATGGTTCTAATTGACGCATCTACGCGATGGTCACATGTGTGCCTTTGTTCACACGACACCATGTTTTTGCCAAGATAATATGGGAAGTAATTAAATTACAAGCCCATTATCCTGATAGTCGAATTAAAAAAATTCGCATGGACAATCTTGTAGAATTCTCCTCACGTGCTTTCAATGACTATTGTATGGCCCTGGGGATTGAAGTTCAACACTCTGTTCCATATGTCCACACTCAAAATGGTTTGGCTAAATATCTGATTAAGAGGGTAAAACTCATTGCAAGACCTTTGTTGATGAAATGCACTTTACCAACTTCAAGTTGGAGTCATATAGTTTCACACGTTGTTGACTGATTAACTGCATCTCGCAGTACTTCCCCTCTGCAAATGATACGTGGAAATCCTCCGAGCATTTCCCATCTGCGTAAGTTCGGAAGCGCTCCATGCGTACCATTCTCACCACCGCAACATACATAATTGGGCCCACATAGTAGGGATCTATGTGGGGTACTGATCTTCGTCGATCACCAAGTACCTTGAACTCCTTATAGGGTATCTATTCATAGCCCAGTACGTTGATTGCTACATTGAAGGATGGATTATTTTCAGGCATTAGGGGGAGACTTCATGTACCACATAGAATGCCAAGAAATCAATTGGGACTACACGTTCCACCTCATATCCACGTACTCAAGAATCTGGACCATACGTTCAGAATTCACACATTTGTAACATATTGCAAATATTTTGCATATTCATTTACTGATCTTAAAGGTGTTACAAAATCCTTTAATCCGGCTAGAAATGCGCCCGAAAGAGTGGAGGTACCAATAAAAACCACTCAACTCCTCTTTCCTAAATAAAGGGGGAGTAGTACGGCCTCTAACCTGGATCTAGCTTCCTACCAGCAACAAAGGCAATTGAGGAGGAATCCTCTAAGTCGGTAAATGCAAGTTAACCTAGCGTTGACATACACCTTATGGGTAGTATACACCTAGTGGAAGGGAAACCTCCACAACCCAGCTTTAGCTTGCACACACTGGCTGGGACATCAGAACACCTAGACTCACGCGTATTGGGAAATCACGAAGAGTCATCAAGTGTGCTTGAGATTTCCTCTATCAATCGATACTGGAGAACCATATAACCAAAGCCTACAACCGTCGACAAACATTTCTCTTGTATGATTGCCAACAAACTTCTTGATGAATTCAGATCTAAAGACTATGGCCATAGCAGAGTGTAAACCACTCACTCGGACAGAAACAATCGAAGGATGCAATCCAAGCAGAATTAGCCTCGCTCTTCTAAATGAATTCTCTATGCAATTCATTGCATTTTCTTCCAGACACAGAACGAAAAAAAATAAGGTGGTGAGAAAGCAAGGCTTGTAGCATAAGGTCGGGTTTCCGCAGAGATCCGAGACCTACTCTCCAGACACGAGTGAAATTCTTCTTTCCGGTACTTTATATAATTGGCAGTACAAAATCATCTATCTATGCAGTTGATAGATGTAGTGACTACACATCCATGTGGATCGCTACATTTGGACATGTATGGTTCCTGAAGGAATCTCAATCCGAATCGAAATTAAAACACAACAAATATTGTGTAAAAATCAATAAGCCACCACATGGCTTATTGTTGTCGGTAAATTTTGGTACAACCGACGTAGTGAGTTCCTTATTCACAAGGAATACTCCTAAAGTAATGATCACCAATGTGTGTTCGTCATACACAAGGATTACTCCTAAAGATGATGAAGCACGTGATCATATACAAGACGGAATTTGAGATGAAGGTATTGGATAAAACCAAATTGGCTATGTCAGAAAATATTGGATAAACTTAATATGGAAAAGTCATATCCATTCCCCATGCCAGTTTTTCGATCTCTAGACGTAGAGAAAGATTTACTAAAACCACGGGAAGATGTAGAAGAGATGTTGGGACATATAGTTCCATATCCCAATGCCCTTGGACCCACTAACATAAATGGTTGGGATAAAGAATATCTCTTGATATCTCCAAGGTACTAAAAACCTTGACCTATTGTTTATATTTCGGAGAAATCCGAACTCCAATATCATCGATATACTGATTGTGGCTACTTCTTCGATCCCCACAATATGTACCTACATGGTAGAATTTTCACTCCATTGACGTCTTCCGAATAGACTCTGGTGGCAACACCTACCATTCATTCTGAGATATGATGCTACATATTAACACATATGGCTTCACAGAATGATAAACCACATCCATTAGGTATGTGGCATTGGTTCTCTTGAATCATAAACCATTATCTACATAGATAATGTTGCTTATGTTGCATGGATGCAAACATGATACATCAAGAACAATATCACCATGCATATTGCCACTCAATTGTTTTATCCCTATGAACTCTAGAAGAGTCAGGGAATAAACATCTTGCAAATCCAAATCATGCAAAATCCTTGTTGGTTTGTTCATGAAGTCTCTACCAAATTTAATATTTCTGAAATTGGTATTCGACGGCTTCGAGATATGCAAGAGTCAGGGGGAGTATCTTCCTCTTCTATTCATGTTCAAAGCATCATATTACACTCTTTTTCCCTTTATGAGTTTACTATCTAGGTTCTCATCAAGGTTTTTAATGAGGTAATATCAATATAAGTTCATATGTTATACTATCCGTTTTCCCCACCAGGTTTTTTAGGAAGGTATACACGACATATTTATTGACCTCTATATTCTATGGATTTACTTCATATCGAGTTAACAGAGGCAATAATAATTATATGGTGTGCCAATTTCTCCCTATTTTCCCACTGGGTTTTGTAACATCCCAAGTATGAAAACCACCCTAGAATGTTTGTTTCTTGCTTTATTATTGTTTTGCATCATGGCATCTTAATCATTGCATTTGTTTTCCTTTTGTTTGCATCTGTTTTCCTTTGTTTTCACAATTGAAATTCAAACAATATTTCAAATGCTTTGTTCATACTTGTTATGTTACAACTTTCCAAATAAAAGGTTCAAATAAAACTTCCATTTGTTTCCATGAAAAATAAAAAGCTCAACTATTAACTTGTTCTTTAATAATCCACTTAATACAATTTGTCCTTCAAATTCAAATCACATTTTAAAAACAACACCCAATTTGAAATTATGAAAATTACCAAAATAATTCTAATCATTTGTTTCCATTTAAACTAAAGGTTCAAACTATTTAAATCCTGTTTTCAATTTTTCACTTAATAATCAAATTCATTCAAATTTGAATCAAATTACAAACAGCATTTTTTTTTGAACTTTTTGGAAAACAAAACTTGGCAAGTGTTGCTGTTACATAATTGAGCCATACCAAAAAAATTTCTAAAATTTTCTAAGCCAAAACCCTAGCCTTTTCTTCCTATTTCTATTTCTGCAAAAAAAAAAAAAAAAAGAAGAGAAAAAATAAAAAGAAAACGCGCGCGAGGGGCAGTGGGCTGCGCCCCACGCAGGCCCAGCCCACCCTTTCTTCTCTCCCCGGCCCGTACCCCTTCGGGGTCTTCTTCTCCCTGTACGGCGTCATCTCCCGCTGTCCACGTCGACGGCAGTAACGCAGCGACGGCCGAGAGCAGTCCCTACCCCCTATAAACCTGCCCCGAGCTCCCCGGGCGCTACCCTAACCCTAGGCCTACCCTATCCCCCTCGCGCCGCCGTCGTTCTCCCTCTCTCTGCCGCAATTCCCCTCCTCTCTGAACCTCACCGGCGCCACCCTCTCTGAACCCTTGGCGCTCGTCGCCGTTGCCGTGCTCCTCCACCCTAGCTGACCCCGAGAATCAGCTCCCCGTATCCTCTTCGTCCTTCTCGACACCTCCCCGACGCCAATTACCTGCTGGATCACCGCCGCCAACCTCGTCGCTGTCGCCACCGTCGTTCTGCCCCGAGCCTCTGCCACGACTACATCGAGGGTGAGCTACACCCTGCTCCACCCTCCTCTCTCTGCATCGCAAGCACACGCACACTCCTTGCACACGCACACGAGCCCAGCAGCATCACGGCAGCGAGCAACGCGCAGAACTCGCCGCCGTCCACCGTTGTTCTCTGACGAAGTTCAGAAACTGCAACTGAAAAGTTCAGTTAAAACACGAACTGAATGTTAACCTCACCGCGCGCCCTATTCTGTCAAAACTGAAAACGCACCGTAGTGGTAACGCACCACTGCTCGCCTTCCGCAGCGCGGGTTCGAGCCCTGGCGCTCGCGAATAAAACCCCAACATTTTTGCGCTGGGCTGCTGACAGGCAGGCCCCACCTGCCAGTGGCCTGTGCTGCCACGCAGCCCAGGGGCCCTCTGTCAGTGGCACTGGCTAGCCACTGCAGAGTGAAAAATGTTTTTCTGCCCAGTTTCTTTTATTTAAGTCCAATGCTTTTACAGTTTGGTCCCTGTAAATAAAATGCTAATAACTTTCATTTCCAAAATCCAAATAATAAAAAATAAAATATGTTTGTTGAACCAAATTTAATTCTCTACCTAGTTAAACTATTTGTATTCTGTTTTGAATAATTCAAGTGCATTCAAATTTCAAATGCAAACAATTCATTTAAAATTTGATTAATTGCATAAGTAATTCATACTTAATTCAAATAACACAAATAAAATATGTTTTCCATGCCATTTTGAACCATCTTTCCAAATATAAATTTTGTTTCATGTTTTGAATAATTAAAATTGCTTAAATAATTTAAACCTTGTTTAAATCATTTAAAATTTGCTAAATTCATAACTTGCTCAAATTAAATTATTTTTGAACATGTAAAATATGTTTTCAAACCAGAAAAGTATAAACTTTTCAATTATGAATTTGAATTAATGTTTTGAACAAATAAAAATTCAAATAAATTCATACTTGAATTTAATTCATTTAAATCTTGTTTAACTTGTTTAATTCATAAATAATTCATCTTAATTCCTTTTTCAATAATTGAAACATGTAATCCACTTAAAATTTTGTGTTCTTTTCAAATATGAACTTTGCTATCTGTTTTGAACAATTTGAATTGGTGAAAACAACAAATACTTGTGTAACACCTTTAAGTAACCAAAATTCCCTAACTTAATAAATAAATTTCTAAACTTGGTAAACCTTATTTTAAATTGTTTCTATTGTTGTTATTTTTCTATTTTCCTCACCCATGCATCATACTAATCCACTTTCACCTGTTGGTTAGTTGTAAAACAATTGTTTCAACCATAATTCATGGGCTTTTCATATGCAACTCAAATTGCATATGGGTCCATTTAAACATGTTATGTTACCATGTCAACTAGATTATTTCTATGCATCAATTAAATGGTCATGCATCATCCCATGATTGTGCAGTATGCCATGTTATTGATTGTTTATCTCTCTGTGTTGGTTGCTTGCTTCTTCTCGAATAGACGACGACGCTGAGACAGACGATACTTACGACACCCCTTCTAAGGAGTTAGCCCAGTACCAGGCTACTGAGTTTGCAGGCAAGTATTCACTCACATGAACCATTGTGTTCCTTTCAACATTGGTTACCGATACTTTCCATTGTCTATTTATGCTAGCCATATGAATAGTTGCTTCTGTTACGAACCTATCACATGTTATCCTTTAAACCTGATATAGCCTCACCTCCACACCTATAACCCCGTTGCTGGTTGCCCGTGTCTTACTAGCATGTTTAGGGTTGTTTTGCTCGAGTCTGCTGTCTGTTATTTCTGTTACCATATTTATTATGTTCTGGGGCTCGATGTTAAACAACAATCTGTTAATTTTGAGGTAATAATAATTTGCTGATAAGGCACCGGCAGGAGGCCCGGCGTGGTTTTGAGGCCTGCTAGTGTCGACCCTAATTAGGAAAAGGGTCTTGTCTACTGATCCATGATGAGCGCACTATCCGCATCTGGGAAGCGTGTATGGGCGCCCCCCTCAATTTGATTCGATTCGCATCTCGTCCAAATCGCCACACTTAGTTCGGGCTTTCCATTTGATGCACGCATATGCAGGTACGAACCCGAGGCCAGGGTGGAACTTTTGTAGTCGGCATTTAGGGTGGCGTGGTCTTAGAGTGCTATGAGGGTCCCCTTTTCTTCGTGGGGCTCGATTAGCCGCGCACGCACATCACATGGTTCTTTGGGCTTGATGCGAAGAAGAGTTGAGTTGTGTTGAGTGCCTCGCTTGGTGGGTTTGATTCCCGTCTGGCGGGTTATTCTTACGTGTACGGCCAAATTGGTGCACCCCTGCAGGGATAAATCTTCTCGAGAAGCCATGTTTTCCGCGGTTATGGTTAACTTGGTGAAAGTACTGGCTAACAAGTACTCAGAACAACTTACACCTAACTAATGATAACTTGACTAGTAATAGCTTTATTGCCACAATAACTTGATCCATCATTAATCCAAGTGTGTGAGTTATCCTTGGATTGCTTCTTGGGATAAGGGGCGAGATCCAGGATGGGTTTTGTTTGGAGTTAGTTATAGTTGGTTACTATACGCTATCTTATCCCCTTTCTGTTAGCCGGAAGTTGTAGTAGGTATCTGTAGTTGGTTAGTGCAGCCAGCTGCCGCATCTTTTGTATCACCCTTTCTTCTGTTGAACCCAAAGCATTTGTGCTTGGTGTTGACGGGTTACACTTTGGTGAACTGTGAGTCTTGCTTGCCAGTACGTTTATGTACTGACCCCTTTGGGGCTGTGGTTTCCGCAGACTACGCTTACGAGGATCCCCGTGATGGCTACTACGTGGAGTTTGACGAGGCTGCTGACGAGTAGATAGCGGACCTGGGCAGGATCCGAGACATCGTGGATGGGCTCCGTCTTTTCGTTTCCGGCTTCTTAAGCCTATTTGGGATTTGTCTGTACTCACCTTTTGAATGCTTCCGCTGAGATGTAATGATGTTATGTTGGGACATGTGTCCTCTGGATGATTGTATTTGCTATCTCTACTCTAGTGAGAGCTATTTGCAACTTATTTCTATTTATTTGTGTCTTAGAGATCTGTTGTGCTATCATTTTGTTAAACGCCGTTGACGTACCATGTGTGTATGGTATGAAGTACGTCAATGGTAGTATCCTGATTTCTATGGGATGGTTTACGTAGACGATGAACAGTAGGGGTTGGTTGTCACACATACGTGTGTTGGCCTACTCGTAAGAGATGCGGGTGCCGGTAAGCCGTAATCCAATCAACTACTGTTCAACGGAACTGCGAGTATCCTCTAGAAGTCCGGGTGCGACAGGTTTAAAGGAGTTTTAACAGCATATCCAATCATTATATGTTGCACCATTTTCTCCTTATTTTTCCCACTGGGTTTAAAGGAGTTTTAGTAACATATCATACACACCATACTCCTCATATTTTTCCCACAGGGTTTTTGGAGGAGATGATTCCAAGATGATCGATTGCAAGGACAAGGAAGGATTAGGGGGAGTGTTAGGATTTAATTAAATAGATTAATTAAAGGGATAATCCTCCCTCATGTAAATGTCTAAGTCGGTTGTTTTCCCAACCGATGTGACTCTCCTCGCACCCCCTCGGACGGACGCGACTCTTCACTCGTGTCCCTTCCCCTTGTATATATACTCAGAATCATCAATGGAATGAGACGGTTCGATTCATTTTGTGTTCTCTCGTTTATCTCTCGATTTTACTTCCAACAATAGCAACGTGAGATAGTAGTAGAGCTGGGACCTGGTTCGTAGCAAGGAAAAAAAAATAACTGTAGCGTACGCACATGGCCACTGGCAAAAGCTGGCCGAGCGCTCCAGCCTTTTCTCTCCCTAGTCTTCAAAATAAAAAAAAACTTGTAGGACCCTGATGCATGTAAAATGCATAGATGAATTTTGCATATTTTCACATGGTTTTCTATTACATATTGCATCATATAAGGGTATAATTCAATGTTTCATAGTATTTTGGAGTTAAATTACAAAGTCCCCCAACTTTTATGGAATTAACCCTGCCTGTCAGAAACCCGGTTTTCTATATTTTTGACGTTTCAGGGGGCAAACTTCCGCGAAATCACCTGAAAATCTGCGGGGGTCATTTTCTTGGAAGGAGAAGAATTGCGGGCGAAGGATCCACGAGAATTGGGCAAGGAGGCCCAAAAGAGGACCCTCCACTCGGCCAGATTCCTTGGCCGCGTGAGAGGCCCCCTTTTGGCCCCTGTGGCCCCTATTCCTTCCATCTTCGACTTACCGACTCCGTCTTGACCTAAAACCGACTATAAAAAGGGTCCACCGTACCCTTACGGAGAAGAGCGCCGCCGAAACACCGAAACACCAAAACAGAGACCTGGAGTTCCAGATTGGAGGGGGAAAACTCCGGCGGGGCGCCGCCGGTGTGATCTCCTACCCCTCCAACGTCATCTCCATCGACATCTCCATGAAGAGGGAGTAGTCCACCCCAGGGCTATGGGTTTGTGGAAGTAGCCCTTGTATCTCTCTCTCTATGTGCTTCACTAATTAGATCCGTATGAGCTGCCTCACATGATTACAGGCGCCGTTGTAATTCCTATGTGGTGGATCTTTTCTATGAGTTATTGAATCTGAGATTGCAATTGTTTCTCTTGAGTTATTTCAGTAGATGTATCTTATGTACCCCGTTCTTATTTGCTAGCTTTGATCAATCTAGTTCTTGAGAGCGTGTGTGGGGTGATGGGTGCATTAGTTGGAGTAACGGGGGGTGGCTAGTGCTGTGAAAGTGACAGAAGTTCAGCGATCCACTTAGGTTTTGTTAAACCTTTCTTAGTTACCTCACTAGGGATAAAAAGGAGTACCTTGTTACCGGGGATTTGAAGTGACACTAATCAATCTCCATGACTAGATCTAGCAAGTTCTTACTTCAACTTCATGTCACATTGCTTAAAGCTATACTCTGGTTTTTCCTTAATTATCGAGGTGTTATGATTTATTTCGCATCTTGGTGGAGTATAAAAGGGATCAATATGACCGTAGAGATCTCTATGCTAGGACGTGATGCCCATATGAAAGTACTCAATGTTAAACATGTTATTGTAATCTCACATGTAATTCTTTATGTCCACCGTCTACCACTTTATTTGAGAGAATGCAAGTGTGAAACCATGAACCTCAGTCCTATTTTAAATATAAGAAACCACTCTAGTTACTTTGCTGCAATTTATTTTACTTGCAATTTACTTTACTTGCATCTCCAATTCGAATTTACATTATCTCCATCACCACTTGCATCACAAAAATACAAAAACAATCCATTGCATATTTATTTTCTCATTTGCATTTAGTAGTAGATTTAATTATTGCACATTTACTTTCAGTTTTGCATTGCAATTTAGAAGTCTCACACCTTGTGCTTGACAACCACTTGGTGAGGTTGAGGGCACAAAATTCTCTACTTGTTTGCAGGATCCTGGAGGAAGCTTTGAAGACAGCTGCTGAAATACTGGCTCCCCAAGAGTTCGATATAAACCCTCGAGTCACCCTCATGGGGAAGAAGGCTTGCCACTAGCAACACACTCTGCACTTGGAGTCTCAACCTAGCCATCAAGCGTTTTTCTGGCGTCGTTGCCGGGGAACCATAGGTGAAGGAGTTGTCCAAGGGAGCTCACAAGAAGTCTTCATCACCAACAAGGTGTGCAAACACCTAAGCTTGGGGAGGTTGCACCTACGTGAGTACCGTCCTTTCTATCTCCACCTTCTTTCAAGTAGATTGTTTTGTTTCTTGTCTTGTTTTTGTTTTTGTTTTGTTTTTGTTCTTGTTTTTGTTTTGTATTGCATATTTTATTTTAGTTTGCATTTTAGTTTTGCATTTTGTTATCTAGTTTATTTTAGTATTTCGAATTTGCCTAGTTACTTTACTTTTGTTTTGCATAAAAAATTAAAAACTACATAAAAACTGTTAAAATGGGTGATAGGACTAAATTAAGTGACTACACAAATACACACAATGACCAATTCATTGCTAGGCCAATTACTACACCTGAAATACAAGCTGAAAGCTATGAAGTAAGTCCTAGTTTATTGAATTTAATTACTAGAGAGCAATTTGGTGGTAGTGCTATGGAGGATGCCTCTATGCATCTTCATGATTTCATGGAAATATGTGATATGCAAAAATTAAAAATGTGGAAAGTAGTGTTTTAAAACTGAAATTATTTCCTTTTTCACTTAGAGGAAAGGCTAAAGAATGGTTACTTTCACTACCTACAGCTAGTATAAAGTCTTGGGATGATTTAAAAGAAGTTTTCATTAAGAAATATTATCCTCCCGTTAAAATTTTGCAAAATAGGAATAATATCCTCTCATTTAGGCAAAATGATAATGAACATGTAGCCATGGCATGGGATAGAATTAAATTAATGATTAGAACATGCCCATCACATGGAGTAAATGAATGGACCATACTACACTCTTTTTATAATGGTCTAAAATACATGTCTAGAAATATACTTGATTCTGCTGCTGGAGGTGCCTTTATGAGTAAAACTGTCGGAGAGGCTAAGAGCATATTAGAAAGCATATTGCAAAATTATAGTCAATGGAATACTGAAAGAGCACCCAATCCCACTAAGAAAATAAACTCAATTGAAGAAACCAATGATTTGTCTTCTAAAATGGACACTATTCTTGCCTTTATTAATAAACAAAATATGGAGAATGTGCCTTTGCAGGAGCTAGTTGGTAGTAATTCTGAAAGTGTGGATGTTAATTTTGTTAGGAATTATGGTAGCAATGGTTTTCGTAATGCTTACAATTCTTATTGTAAACCTCCTTATGTGCCAAATAAACCTTTTGTTCCATATCCTAATGCTAATGAAAATAAGTGGAAGCCTTCTAGTGAAATTTCTGAATCTAATAAATTGCTTATGGAACAAGTTGCTAGTCACAATGCTATGATACATGAGTTAAATAAGTCTATTGCATCCATTAGTAGTGATATTAAAGGATTGCAACTTCAATCTTCGAATTTAGATAAAGCATTGTCAAAATTAGCTGATAATCAAGCAACTCTATTAAGCATGTCAGCAGGAAAGCCACAAGCACAACCTAGTGTAGGAATGAATTCTATTACTATTGCTGCTCCTATTATTGAAAATATTGATCATATTGCTGAGAATACAAGTGAGCATGTCCCTACTAGCTTAGAAGAAACTTTGAATGAAATAGTGAAGTACCCTGAATATTTACTTCCATATATGTCTTATCTTGCTAGCAAAGATGAAATTAGTCCTCATGAATCAAGCATGCTAGCTAAATTAGAGAGTAAAGTAGAGGAAATTATGATGCTTACTGAAATTAAGGATCCATTGCTTGATTTAGAAAAAAGTAGCTTGCAAGAACTTATTGCTACTCTACAAAACTTTGCTAGTGATCCCACTATAAATGTTAATCAACCTGGCTTTGGATCTTATATTGCTAATCATGTCTTGCAAGAAAAAATTGCTTGGTACAAGAATGAGGCCATGATACCTCCTAAGCTTGGGGATTCATGGATCCCCAAGGTGCTAGTTTCAATTGGAAAAGAAATTCACCATGCTATGTTAGATCTAGGTTCTAGTGTATCGGTACTCTCTAAAGAATTATATGAATTGCTAGAACTAGAAAATTTAGAGAAGTGCTCAAGTGAATTTGTCCTTGCTGATAACTCTACTAAACATTCTGTAGGACAAGTAAAAGATGTTATGATTGAATTGCACATGACTTTCGTACCCGTTGATTTCATTATTATGGATATGGGGGATGAATCCCCTAGTCCTATTATTTTGGGTAGACCTTTTCTTCGTACTACAGGTGCAATCATAGACTCCAAGGAAGGGAATATCAAGTTTCAGTTCCCTCACAAGAAAATCATGGAGCACTTACCAAGGAAGAGGGGAACGCTGAAGAACAAGCTCCCTCATGAGCTTTATCCCTCTTGATTATCAAGTAAGTAAAGCCTAGCTATATGGCGATAAAGAAAGCGCTTTGCGGGAGGCAACCCGATTGTTTTTGTTTGGATTTTCCTAGTGTCCTCTTGCTGTCTCAAGATATTAGTTTTTTTGTTTTAATTCTGGAGTTTTCAATAAAGAGTCAAGTCAAACCCATTTGGACTTATAAGTTGCTATCCTAGTGCATGAAATTTCTGTTTCAGCACGAGTATGCTCACCGTATGATTTTACGTTTTTAATTGATATGTCGTATTGAGCCAAGTTTTTAGTATGTTCTGCAACTTTTTGTCCTCTGTAAGCACAAAAATTGGCTTAATTTTTTGACGAGTCTTGCTTAGGGAAAAACGTTCGTTTTGCGGCTGCTGCTTTTCTGGACAGATTCTGTCTTCTTTTGTTTTATGCACTCTTTGGGATTGGGAATCGAATTTCCATGATTCTTTCAAGCAAGAGAGTGAACATACAACATAATGAACCTTATTGTCTATCTACTGGAGCATTTTATTTGGAATTTTGCACAGCAAGCATGTGATTTGTTTGTCCTTGCTAATCTCACCCCACAGAAAAAGAATGGAGAAACATGTTTTGTGAAGTTGTTTCACAGAGAATAGAGGAGCTGCGCCTCGAGACATCCAAGAATGGTGAAATCCATAAGCTTGGTGATGTGATGAACACCCCACTGGAGCTACACTCTTTTGGTTAGCACACGTCTACTTTCTGTTTTTCTAAGCAAAGCATTTATCGTAGAGATTTGAAGTGTCTAGTTTTTGTTTTTATTTTTTTTTTGATAAGACCACCACCATCATTTTATATGAGATTGAGCTACTGGAGTTTGGGGTTGGAATGTATTGGATTATACTATTATGACTTGGAATAGGTATGCCATGGTTGATTTGAAGAGCTACATATGTTTGCATGATTTATAGGCTTTTTATGTGTAGAAATTTGTAATAATGTTGTCTTGAGCTATCTCTTATTCATGTCCTTGATGGTAATTGCTGGTTTATTTAGTTTGTCATGAAATGAGTAGTTCTATGGACATATGCAGGCGTAGTAGCTGGTCAACTATCTCCCTCTTGCTAGCCCAAAAATTTAAAAATTCCAACAAGTAAAAACTTGTTTCCAACACTCCTTAGCCAAGTATTTCCAGTGAGTCCACCATATCTTCCCATTAGCTTCATTGCTATTCCGAGTATGTTCACCATGTTATTGTGTTATTTATGTTCTAAATTAAGATATTCACTTTATTAATTGTCATGGGTTGAACTTGGGATAGGACTCTCACGAACTTTTGAAGGCACACTTTACTTTTTATGCATCTAATAAACATGACCCAATAATGGGAGCCACAAGTTTTGCATTTGACAAGTGTGTGGTTGGGAGCTAGCTATAAACGTGTATCACCAGAAAGCTTTCAACATTGCACAAAAAATTTACATTTGGTTGATATCATGTACTTTTGTTTTTGGACTCCTGCCATGCCGAAATGAAATAGAGGAATAGTAAGTTTTGATGAGTAAGTATCTATATGACTAAAGAAACACATTGGGCCGCTAACCCAAGCCATGCTTTGTCATGGTGGAAATTTACTTACAGCTTGAGTGACTCTACAACACATCCTATAATAAAATAAGAAGCTATGCATAATAGTGAATGAAAATAAAAAGGATGATGAGTCTACTCCGTTTGTTCATCTTGTCATTGTAACATGGGCTTGTTTCCATGTCATGGGGAAAGAGGTACCTCTTTGCGGTTCTCTATGATGTCATTAATACTTATTATGATTGTACAAAGCTTATTAGGAATCTTAAGTTGAGTAATCATGGAGTAGGTTTTCACACTCACGGGGCATGAGGCTTTCAACCACCTTGTCATTCTCATTACTTCAATACTCGCAATTTTAAGATGCTAGTGATAAAGGGGTAATGAGAGTCCTAGATCAATGGATACCACATTTCAATTAGTAATTTTAGTTGAATAATTTAGAGGCTAAATAAGACTTGATCATGTTTTACCTCTACTCAATTTTCTCCAAAGTGTCCACCATATTTTCTATTCTCCATTATGCTATTCTTTGACCAATATAGGATTTTATTTTTCATTTTGTGTATGCATTTGGTCCATGGTGCTTTTATTTCATTATACACTTTGTGAACTTTCATGAAGCATCTTTGCTTGCATATTTGATATTTCTTACAACATGAATTGTATATTGCTACTCATTTCTAGTATTAATCATTTGATTATATGTAGCATGAATAATCCTCCTTGATATCCCATGATTGTTTCAATATGCAAAACCCATCTTAGTTTTATCACCTTCATACTCGAGAACGAGCATGGGTTAAGCTTGGGGATGTTGATGCATGTAAAATGCATAGATGAATTTTGCATATTTTCACATGGTTTTCTATTACATATTGCATCATATAAGGGTATAATTCAATGTTTTATAGTATTTTGGGGTTAAATTAAAAAGTCCCCCAACTTTTATGGAATTAACCCTGCCTGTCAGAAACCCCGTTTTCTATATTTTTGACGTTTCAGGGGGCAAACTTCCGTGAAATCACCTGAAAATCTGCGGGGGTCATTTTCTTGGAAGGAGAAGACTTGCGGGCGAAGGATCCACGAGAATTGGGCAAGGAGGCCCAAAAGAGGACCCTCCACGCGGCCAGATTCCTTGGCCGCGTGAGAGGCCCCCTTTTGGCCCATGTGGCCCCAATTCCTTCCATCTTCGACTTACCGACTCCGTCTTGACCTAAAACCGACTATAAAAAGGGTCCCCCGTACCCTTACGGGGAAAAGCGCCGCCGAAACACCGAAACACCAAAACAGAGACCTGGAGTTCCAGATTGGAGGGGGAAAACTCCGGCGGGGCGCCGCCGGTGTGATCTCCTACCCCTCCAACGTCATCTCCATCGACATCTCCATGAAGAGGGAGTAGTCCACCCCAGGGCTATGGGTTTGTGGAAGTAGCACTTGTATCTCTCTCTCTATGTGCTTCACTAATTAGATCCGTATGAGCTGCCTCACATGATTACGGGCACCGTTGTAATTCCTATTTGGTGGATCTTTTCTATGAGTTATTGAATCTGAGATTGCAATTGTTTCTCTTGAGTTATTTGAGTAGATGTATCTTATGTACCCCGTTCTTATTTGCTAGCTTTGATCAATCTAGTTCTTGAGAGCGTGTGTGGGGTGATGGGTGCATTAGTTGGAGTAACGGGGGGTGGCTAGTGTTGTGAAAGTGAAAGAAGTTCAGCAATCCACTTAGGTTTTGTTAAACCTTTCTTAGTTACCTCACTAGGGATAAAAAAGAGTACCTTGTTACCGAGGATTTAAAGTGACACTAACCAATCTCCATGACTAGATCTAGCAAGTTCTTACTTCAACTTCATGTCACATTGCTTAAAGCTATACTCTAGTTTTTCCTTAATTATCGAGGTGTTATGATTTATTTTGCATCTTGGTGGAGTATAAGAGGGATCAATATGACCGTAGAGATCTCTATGCTAGGACGTGATGCCCATATGAAAGTACTCAATGTTAAACATGTTATTGTAATCTCACATGTAATTCTTTATGTCCACCGTCTACCACTTTATTTGAGAGAATGCAGGTGTGAAACCATGAACCCCGGTCCTATTTTAAATATAAGAAAACACTCTAGTTACTTTGCTGCAATTTACTTTACTTGCACTTTACTTTACTTGAATCTCCAATTCGAATTTACATTATCTCCATCACCACTTGCATCACAAAAATACAAAAACAATCCATTGCATATTTATTTTCTCATTTGCATTCAGTAGTAGATTTAATTATTGCACATTTACTTTCAGTTTTGCATTGCAATTTAGAAGTCTCACACCTTGTGCTTGACAACCACTTGGTGAGGTTGAGGGCACAAAATTCTCTACTTATTTGCAGGATCCTGGAGGAAGCTTGGAAGACAACTGCTGAAATACTGGCTCCCCAAGAGTTCGATATAAACCCTCGAGTCACCCTCGTGGGGAAGAAGGCTTGCCACTAGCTACACAATCTGCACTTGGAGTCTCAACCTAGCCATCAGACCCCACCCGTCAGGTTCTTCTAGAACCATACTACGTACAGGATGAATACGAGTTCATCACGAACTCGTTTCGAAACGAGATTCTATCTCGATCTGTCCGGACTTTCTTGCCCCTCGCGCACGAAACCACCCCAATAAATAGCCTCGTGAACTCATCCTGCGAAATGCTAAAATTCCACACGAGTTCGTGCCCTAATTTCGAAGATCGATTTCGCCGGAATTTACAACCGCTGCTACCATTGCTGCGAGATTGGAGCTCTTCCACGGATGAACGGAGCGAGGAGGACGAACGCTGCAAGGAGGAGAAGGACCGGGAGCACTGCCGCCGTCCGTTTCCACCATCGGCACGACCGGAGGAATACCGCAGCCACCACGCCATCCACATCCGTACACGTCGCCGTCATCTTCCCCAACTCCGGCGAGTCAACTCCGGTGAGTTAACACTACAACCACACATATTCGTTTAGAGCCGTCCGATCTCAGATCTACGGTTAAGAATAGATCTGACTCACGAAGAGGTATCGGCCACTCACAGCTCGCCATATCAGCGCCTAGCCAGCAAGTCGTGGTTAACTTTTGTAGTCAACTGCCCAGTCAGCGGTCAACTCGTCAAACCCCTTTTAAATCGAATTAAAATTGCAGAAAAATCACCAAACTTGTAAAATCCATATCTTTAGTTCTGTAACTCCGATTTCGATGATCTTGGACTTTTTGAAATCAGCACAATGTGTAGATTAATCTAGGATATTCTAATTCCAATTTTTAAACGTACACTCACATGTTATTTGTAGATCTATGTTAATCACTATTTTGGGTATAACTTTTAATCTATAAATACTTTTTAGGTGAAATCAATTGCTATGGTTTTGTTTTAATATCCTCTATCCAGTAGATGCATTGGAAAAATAATTTATACAACTTTGTAACAGAAACTCTATTAATGTTGATTTTTTGCCTATAATAGAACCCTAGTAGTGCTAATAATTACAATTTGATAATTAATTTGTTTTGCATGCATTATAACCATGTTATTAATATCAGAGAACATAATTATTAGTAATTCTTGCTAGTTGTGAATTTGGTGCATTAATTTGATCATTGCATGACATGCATACATGTTTTTGTATTGTTATTTTGTTTTCTATGTTATGATTGTTTTGTATGTTTATGTGTGGCTTGTTTTGCTTGTGTTAGATTGTGAAGAGGAGCAAGTCTACTCTTGTTGCTGTTATTCTTGCTGTGATTGTTCATCCTATTGCCAAGGCAAGTGACACACCATCAAATCTCCCATATTTTCACTATGCATTACTAGTGTTTTTGAGTAGTATGCATGATAGGGAATTTTACTAAGTTATTATATGCTATGCAAAATCCCAAGTAGTGTGTAGCCATACTTTAGACTTGTATTTTTTGAGACTTAGTACTTAGTAGATGCTTAGCCTTGCTACAAATTGTTTCACTCAATGTTTTGGAAAAATTCTAAATATAAATTTCAATGAATCACCTGGGTGGATTTGGTTGTATGGTTGATAAGAGTTGAGTGTCGCCCCGAGGGGTGTTCACTTGTGGATTGCCACCCAGGAAACAAAGAGATTACCAAGTCCTCTAAGTTTAGTAGCTTTCCGTGCAGCCCTTTGACATATGGGCTCTATCTTGATCAACTAAGTTGTGAGAGTTCAGCCTTGCTTGACATGAAGATGTAGCAGAATTATAGGTGGAACGGATCTTGCTGGATGGGTTGAATTCTTGCTTCTGAAAGATCTCGTCTCAATTCTCTCCTTTCCATAATGCACTCCGGGTGTATAGGATGTTTGGGCTAATTGAAGACAAAGGGTGAAAGTGCACAACCTCTGTAGAATTAGAAACTATGATCATAGCCGTGTTCCCGGTAAGGACGACTTCGAGCAGCTGGACAAGGATGGATGGAAGAATCTCAACACCGTTTTGACGAAGTAAAATTTGGCTAAGGAAATATTAGTTGTGGCGCTCATGGGTGTGTCCCATGGTGCCAATCTTTGAAAGAAAACTCTTTTTCATAAGTGTTAGGGAAAAACTTGCTTTCTGCAAAATAGCCTAAACTCCACCAAGCCAGATATGCATGTAGTTTAGACTTGCCATTTTATATCCACCATAGTGTCCTTTGCCAGTACATTGTTTGTACTGAATCTCCTTCGGGGGCTGCATATTCCAACGTGCAGGAAATTCTGAGGATGAAGTTTGATTAAGTGCTTGGACTCGAGTCTACACCCAACTTGTAATGCATGTGGCGCATGAATGAAGATGGAGGCTCATTGCTACCTTATTTCTGTTCTTTAGAACTCTGAGTTTTGCTAGTCTTTCAAGACTATGCACTTTGTAATAAAGCTATACTTGGCTATTCTGGATCCTTTGTTATATTTTTGATACTTCTGCAATGATACATTACATTTTGTTCTGTGGTGCTAGCATTGATCCAGGGACTAGCACTTAACACAGTAGTTCTTACATTATTAAATGTGAGGACGCTACAAAATGGTATCAGAGCAAAGTGTTGCCTGTAGGTTCGAGCCCTTAGGTTTGGAAAACCCTTTTGATCAAATTTATTAACTCCTTTGAGTATTTTTGGATCCTAGCGGCATAGTGAGATGAAGCGGCCCGGACCAACATTACATGTCCACGTACATGAGACCGGTTCCCTGATTGGCTAGCGGGTGCCAGTATCTCTCATATAGTGAATATCCAAATTTCAATAAGTGGTTAATGATCCAATGATCACCATGGAAGAAGACTTAATATTTTCAAAGTACTCTTACTCATCTCGTATCTAGTACCTCCTTACCTTATGCTTTTAAAAAATCAATGATGATGGAACTTCAACTTTGCAATCGCCAAGGACTACTAACTCAAAGATGAAGAGATGCAACTTCACCTATACAGAAGCAAGGAGTATGACCACAAGACAGAAGGGGACTACATCTTCACTAACCCACAACAATACACATATTTCTTCGAGTAAGCTAGATGCGCTGCATGGAAGGCAATCACAGAACTAGGAGAAAGACTCACGTGGAGACTTTATCACACTCAGAAGGATCTCCAAGAAGCTGAAGAAGAGATCAACGTCCTTGAGAAGGAGCTGAAGATGCACAAGAACATAGAAATCATTGTGAAGAGTTATGATCCATCCCAGTAGTTGACCACCATGGCAGAATGCGTTAGCTAGAGTTTTTGTTTGAGTATTGACCTATCTACTTGTGATATGGCAATGCTAGAGTGTTTTGGTTTGCAACTAAGTTGTTTTGCTTAAGTTTTTCAAAAAAAAATAAGTATAAGTTAAGAGATAAAACAATTTAAGTTGTTATTTTTTTCATTGACTGTTTGTTTTGTTGTATTGTGTATGGGTAGGAAAATTTTCTCCTCGTAGCTCTATCTATCTCTTCCTCATCTATGCTGAAAACCCACAGACGCCTCCTCGTCGCGACCCCAACAACAACAACAATGAGGACAACAACAACAACAATGATGCCCTACACCAGATGCTCACTTCCCAAGCCCAACTTCTACAGATGATGACTCAGTTTGTAGCAGCAATGAACAACAACAACAATCCTGCACCACCACCCCAAGTGGACAGACTTACCATATTTCTAAGACTTAGGACTAATAGGTTCTCAAATGCTACTGATCCCATTGAGACAGATGACTGTATTCGCTCAATCTCAAGGATATTCTTTTAAGGGGGATAGCCCACCTCATAACCTTTCCAACCTAATTGCTAGCCTTCTCGAATCTCGGGACGAGATTCCTTTTAAGGGGGGGTAGTCTGTAACATCCCAGGATTTTCAAAATGTTGAAAAATTCAAAACCCTCATGCATTCATGATCATCATAGCATAATTGAATTTTGTTTGCACGAGAATTGGTTTTTAATTTGCTAAATACAAAATTTTAGGTGATATTACCTATTAAACCACATTTTGGATTTAAATCTTTTTCTAAAGTAAAGTATTTTATTTTTGGGAAAGAATAGTACCAAAAAGTTCCTTATGTCTTAAACTTTTCAAAACATATTTTTTTCACATTTTTCTGAAATTATTTGACTAACTTTTGAATTGCTTTTGAATCATTTGTATTAAAAACAGAAAATGAAAGAGTAAAAAAAAGGTAACGTGAGCTAGTAGTAGTACTAGTGCAGCCAAAGGGAAATAGCAACGTGAGATAGTAGTAGAGCTGGCACCTGGTTCGTAGCAAGGAAAAAAAAAAGAACTGCAGCGTACGCACATGGCCACTTGCAAAAGCTGGCCGAGCGCTCGAGCCTTTTCTCTCCCTAGTCTTCAAAATAAAAAAACTTATAGGACCCCACCGGTCAGGTTCTTCTAGAACCATACTACGTACAGGATGAATACGAGTTCATCAGGAACTCGTTTCGAACCGAGATTCTATCTCGATCTGTCCGGACTTTCTTGCCCCTCGCGCACGAAACCACCCCAATAAATAGCCTCGTGAACTCATCCTCCGAAACGCTAAAATTCCACACGAGTTCGTGCCCTAATTTTGAAGATCGATTTCGCCGGAATTTACAACCGCCGCCACCATTGCTGCGAGATTGGAGCTCTTGCCACGGACGAACGGAGCGAGGAGGACGAACGCTGCAAGGAGGAGAAGGACCGGGAGCACCGCCGCCGTTCGTTTCCACCATCGGCACGACCGGAGGAATACCACAGCCACCACGCCATCCACGTCCGTACACGTCGCCGTCATCTTCCCCAACTCCGGCGAGTCAACTCCGGTGAGTTAACACTACTACCACACAGATTCGTTTAGAGCCGTCCGATCTCAGATCTACGGTTAAGAATAGATCTGACTCACGAAGAAGTATCGGCCACTCACAGCTCGCCATATCAGCGCCTAGTCAGCAAGTCGTGGTCAACTTTTGTAGTAAACTGCCCAGTCAGCGGTCAACCGGTCAAACCCCTTTTAAATCGAACTAAAATTGCAGAAAAATCACCAAACTTGTAAAATCCATATCTTTAGTTCTGTAACTCCGATTTCGATGATCTTGGACTTTTTGAAATCAGCACAATGTGCAGATTAATCTAGGCTATTCAAATTCCAGTTTTGAAACGTACACTCACATGTTATTTGTAGATCTATGTTAATCACTATTTTGGGTATAACTTTTAATCTATAAATCCTTTTTAGGTGAAATCAATTGCTATGGTTTTTTTTTAATATCCTCTATCCAGTAGATGCATTGGAAAAATAATTTATACAACTTTGTAACCGAAACTCTATTAATGTTAATTTTTTGCCTATAATAGAACCCTAGTAGTGCTAATAATTACAATTTGATAATTAATTTGTTTTGGATGCATTATAACCATGTTATTAATATCAGAGAACATCATTATTACTAATTCTTGCTAGTTGTGAATTTGGTGCATTAATTTGATCATTGCATGACATGCATACATGTTTTTGTATTGTTATTTTGTTTTCTATGTTATGATTGTTTTGTATGTTTATGTGTGGTTTGTTTTGCTTGTGTTAGATTGTGAAGAGGACCAAGTCTACTCTTGTTGCTGTTATTCTTGCTGCGATTGTTCATCCTATTGCCAAGGCAAGTGACACACCATAAAATCTCCCATATTTTCACTATGCATTACTAGTGTTTTTGAGTAGTATGCATGATAGGGAATTTTACTAAGTTATTATATGCTATGCAAAATCCCAAGTAGTGTGTAGCCATACTTTAGACTTGTATTTTTGGAGACTTAGTACTTAGTAGATGCTTAGCCTTGCTACAAATTGTTTCACTCAATGTTATGGAAAAATTCTAAGTATAAATTTCAATGAACCACCTGGGTGGATTTAGTTGTATGGTTGATGAGAGTTGAGTGTCGCCCCGAGGGGTGTTCACTTGTGGATTGCCACCCAGGAAACAAAGAGATTACCAAGTCCTCTAAGTTTAGTAGCTTTCTGTGCAGCCCTTTGATATATGGGCTCTGTCTTGATCAACTAAGTTGTGAGAGTTCAGCCCTTGATTGACATGAAGATGTAGCAGAATTATAGGTGGAACGGGTCTTGCTGGATGGGTTGAATTCTTGCTTCTGAAAGATCTCGTCTCAATTCTCTCCTTTCCATGATGCACTCTAGGTGTATAGGATGTTTGGTCTAACTGAATACAAAGGGTGAAAGTGCACAACCTCTGCAGAGTTAGAAACTATGATCATAGCCGTGTTCCCGGTAAGGACGTCTTCGAGCAGCTGGACAAGGATGGATGGAAGAATCTCAACACCGTTTTGAAGAAGTAAAATTTGGCTAAGGAAATATTAGTTGTGGCTCTCATGGGTGTGTCCCATGGTGCCAATCTTTGAAAGAAAACTCTTTTTCAAAAGTGTTAGGGAAAAACTTGCTTTCTGCAAAATAGCCTAAACTCCACCAAGCCAGATATGCATGTAGTTTAGACTTGCCATTTTATATCCACCATAGTGTCCTTTGCCAGTACATTGTTTGTACTGAATCTCCTTCGGGGGCTGCATATTCCAACGTGCAGGAAATTCTGAGGATGAAGTTTGATTAAGTGCTTGGACTCGAGTCTACACCCAACTTGTAATGCCTATGGCGCATGAATGAAGATGGAGGCTCATTGCTATCTTATTTCTGTTGTTTAGAACTCTGAGTTTTGCTAGTCTTTCAAGACTATGCACTTTGTAATAAAGCTATACTTGGCTATTCTGGATCCTTTGTTATATTCTTGATACTTCTGCAATGATACATTACATTTTGTTCTGTGGTGCTAGCATTGATCCACGGACTAGCACTTAACACAGTAGTTCTTACATTATTAAATGTGAGGACGCTACAAAATGGTATTAGAGCAAAGTGTTGCCTGTAGGTTCGAGCCCTTAGGTTTGGAAAACCCTTTTGATCAAATTTATTAACTCCTTTGAGTATTTTTGGATCCTAGCGGCATAGTGAGATGAAGCGGCCCGGACCAACATTACATGTCCACGTACATGAGACCAGTTCCCTGATTGGCTAGCGGGTGCCAGTATCTCTCACTATAGTGAATATCCAAATTTCAATAAGTGGTTAATGATCCAATGATCACCATGGAAGAAGACTTAATATTTTCAAAGTACTCTTACTCATCTCGTATCTAGTACCTCCTTACCTTATGCTTTTAAAAACTCAATGATGATGGAACTTCAACTTTGCAATCGCCAAGGACTACTAACTCAAAGATGAAGAGATGCAACTTCACCTATACAGAAGCAAGGAGTATGACCACAAGACAGAAGGGGACTACATCTTCACTAACCCACAACAATACACATATTTCTTCGAGTAAGCTAGATGCGCTGCATGGAAGGCAATCACAGAACTAGGAGAAATACTCACGTGGAGACTTTATCACACTCAGAAGGATCTCCAAGAAGCCGAAGAAGAGATCAACGTCCTTGAGAAGGAGCTGAAGATGTACAATAACATAGAATTCATTGTGAAGAGTTATGATCCATCCCAGTAGTTGACCACCATGGTAGAATGCGTTAGCTAGAGTTTTTGTTTGAGTATTGACCTATCTACTTGTGATATGGCAATGCTAGAGTGTTTTGGTTTGCAACTAAGTTGTTTTGCTTAAGTTTTTCAAAAAAAAAAGTATAAGTTAAGAGATAAAATAATTTAAGTTGTTATTTTTTTCATTGATTGTTTGTTTTGTTGTATTGTGTATGGGTAGGAAAATTTTCTCCTCGTAGCTCTATCTATCTTTTCGTCATCTATGCTGAAAACCCACAGATGCCTCCTCGTCGCGACCCCAACAACAACAACAACAATGAGGACAACAGCAACAATGATACCCTACACCAGATGCTCACTTCCCAAGCCCAACTTCTACAGACGATGACTCAGTTTGTAGCAGCAATGAACAACAACAACAATCCTCCACCACCACCCCAAGTGGACAGACTTACCAGATTTCTAAGACTTAGGACTAATAGGTTCTCAAATGCTACTGGTCCTATTGAGACAGATGACTGGATTCGCTCAATCTCAAGGATATTCTTTTAAGGGGGATAGCCCACCTCATAACCTTTCCAACCTAATTGCTAACCTTCTCGAATCTCGGGACGAGATTCCTTTTAAGGGGGGTAGTCTGTAACATCCCAGGATTTTCAAAATGTTGAAAAATTCAAAACCCTCATGCATTCATGATCATCATAGCATAATTGAATTTTGTTTGCACGAGAATTGGTTTTTAATTTACTAAATACAAAATTTTAGGTGATATTACCTATTAAACCACATTTTGGATTTAAATCTTTTTCTAAAGTAAAGTATTTTATTTTTGGGAAAGAATAGTACCAAAAAGTTCCTTATGTCTTAAACTTTTCAAAACATATTTTTTTCACATTTTTCTGAAATTATTTGACTGACTTTTGAATTGCTTTTGAATCATTTCTATTAAAAACAGAAAATGAAAGAGAAAAAAAGGTAACGTGAGCTAGTAGTAGTACTAGTGCAGCCAAAGGGAAATAGCAACGTGAGATAGTAGTAGAGCTGGCACCTGGTTCGTAGCAAGGGAAAAAAAAGAACTACAGCGTACGCACATGGCCACTGGCAAAAGCTGGTCGAGCGCTCCAGCCTTTTCTCTCCCTAGTCTTCAAAATAAAAAAATCTTGTAGGACCCCACCGGTCAGGTTCTTCTAGAACCATACTACGTACAGGATGAATACGAGTTCATCAGGAACTCGTCTCGAACCGAGATTCTATCTCGATCTGTCCGGACTTTCTTGCCCCTCGCGCACGAAACCACCCCAATAAATAGCCTCGTGAAGTCATCCTCCGAAACTCTAAAATTCCACACGAGTTCGTGCCCTAATTTCGAAGATCGATTTCGCCGGAATTTACAACCGCCGCCACCATTGCTGCGAGATTGGAGCTCTTGCCACGGACGAACGGAGCGAGGAGGACGAACGCTGCAAGGAGGAGAAGGACCGGGAGCACCGCCGCCGTTCGTTTCCACCATCGGCACGACCGGAGGAATACCGCAGCCACCACGCCATCCACGTCCGTACACGTCGCCGTCATCTTCCCCAAGTCAGGCGAGTCAACTCCGGTGAGTTAACACTACAACCACACAGATTCGTTTAGAGCCGTCCGATTTCAGATCTACGGTTAAGAATAGATCTGACTCACGAAGAGGTATCGGCCACTCACAGCTCGCCATATCAGCGCCTAGTCAGCAAGTCGTGGTCAACTTTTGTAGTCAACTGCCCAGTCAGCGGTCAACCGGTCAAACCCCTTTTAAATCGAATTAAAATTGCAGAAAAATCTCCAAACTTGTAAAATCCATATCTTTAGTTCTGTAACTCCGATTTTGATGATCTTGGACTTTTTGAAATCAGCACAATGTGCAAATGAATCTAGGATATTCAAATTCCAGTTTTGAAACGTACACTCACATGTTATTTGTAGATCTATGTTAATCACTATTTTGGGTATAACTTTTAATCTATAAATCCTTTTTAGGTGAAATCAATTGCTATGGTTTTGTTTTAGTATCCTCTATCCAGTAGATGCGTTGGAAAAATAATTTATACAACTTTGTAACAGAAACTCTATTAATGTTAATTTTTTGCCTATAATAGAACCCTAGTAGTGCTAATAATTACAATTTGATAATTAATTTGTTTTGCATGCATTATAACCATGCTATTAATATCAGAGAACATCATTATTAGTAATTCTTGCTAGTTGTGAATTTGATGCATTAATTTGATCATTGCATGACATGCATACATGTTTTTGTATTGTTATTTTGTTTTCTATCTTATGATTGTTTTGTATGTTTATGTATGGTTTGTTTTGCTTGTGTTAGGTTGTGAAGAGGAGCAAGTCTACTCTTGTTGCTGTTATTTTTGCTGTGATTGTTCATCCTATTTCCAAGGCAAGTGACACACCATCAAATCTCCCATATTTTCACTATGCATTACTAGTGTTTTTGAGTAGTATGCATGCTAGGGAATTTTACTAAGTTATTATATGCTATGCAAAATTCCAAGTAGTGTGTAGCCATACTTTAGACTTGTATTTTTGGAGACTTAGTACTTAGTAGATGCTTAGCCTTGCTACAAATTGTTTCACTCAATGTTGTGGAAAAATTCTAAGTATAAATTTCAATGAACCACCTGGGTGGATTTGGTTGTATGGGTGATGAGAGTTGAGTGTCGCCCCGAGGGGTGTTCACTTGTGGATTGCCACCCATGAAACAAAGAGATTACCAAGTCCTCTAAGTTTAGTAGCTTTCCGTGCAGCCCTTTGACATATAGGCTCTGTCTTGATCAACTAAGTTGTGAGAGTTCAGCCCTTGCTTGACATGAAGATGTAGCAGAATTATAGGTGGAACGGGTCTTGCTGGATGGGTTGAATTCTTGCTTATGAAAGATCTCGTCTCAATTCTCTCCTTTCCATAATGCACTCCGGGTGTATAGGATGTTTGGGCTAATTGAAGACAAAGGGTGAAAGTGCACAACCTCTACAGAGTTAGAAACTATGATCATAGCCGTGTTCCCGGTAAGGACGACTTCGAGAAGCTGGACAAGGATGGATGGAAGAATCTCAACACCGTTTTGACGAAGTAAAATTTGGCTAAGGAAATATTAGTTGTGGCGCTCATGGGTGTGTCCCATGGTGCCAATCTTTGAAAGAAAACTCTTTTTCAAAAGTGTTAGGGAAAAACTTGCTTTCTGCAAAATAGCCTAAACTCCACCAAGCCAGATATGCATGTAGTTTAGACTTGCCATTTTATATCCACCATAGTGTCCTTTGCTAGTACATTGTTTGTACTGAATCTCCTTCGGGGGCTGCATATTCCAACGTGCAGGAAATTCTGAGGATGAAGTTTGATTAAGTGCTTGGACTCGAGTCTACACCCAACTTGTAATGCCTGTGGCGCATGAATGAAGATGGAGGCTCATTGCTATCTTATTTCTGTTGTTTAGAACTCTGAGTTTTGCTAGTCTTTCAAGACTATGCACTTTGTAATAAAGCTATACTTGGCTATTCTGGATCCTTTGTTATATTCTTGATACTTCTGCAATGACACATTACATTTTGTTCTGTGGTGCTAGCATTGATCCAGGGACTAGCACTTAACACAGTAGTTCTTACATTATTAAATGTGAGGATGCTAGAAAATGGTATCAGAGCAAAGTGTTGCCTGTAGGTTCGAGCCCTTAGGTTTGGAAAACCCTTTTGATCAAATTTATTAACTCCTTTGAGTATTTTTGGATCCTAGCGGCATAGTGAGATGAAGCGGCCTGGACCAACATTACATGTCCACGTACATGAGACCGGTTCCCTCATTGGCTAGCGGGTGCCAGTATCTCTCACTATAGTGAATATCCAAATTTCAATAAGTGGTTAATGATCCAATGATCACCATGGAAGAAGACTTAATATTTTCAAAGTACTTTTACTCATCTCGTATCTAGTACCTCCTTACCTTATGCTTTTAAAAACTCAATGATGATGGAACTTCAAATTTGCAATCGCCAAGGACTACTAACTCAAAGATGAAGAGATGCAACTTCACCTATACAGAAGCAAGGAGTATGACCACAAGACAGAAGGGGACTACATCTTCACTAACCCACAACAATACACATCTTTCTTCGAGTAAGCTAGATGCGCTGCATGGAAGGCAATCACAGAACTAGGAGAAATACTCACGTGGAGACTTTATCACACTCAGAAGGATCTCCAAGAAACTGAAGAAGAGATCAACTTCCTTGAGAAGGAGCTGAAGATGTACAATAACATAGAAATCATTGTGAAGAGTTATGATCCATCCCAGTAGTTGACCACCATGGCAGAATGCGTTAGCTAGAGTTTTTGTTTGAGTATTGACCTATCTACTTGTGATATGGCAATGCTAGAGTGTTTTGGTTTGCAACTAAGTTGTTTTGCTTAAATTTTTCAAAAAAAATAAGTATAAGTTAAGAGATAAAATAATTTAAGTTGTTATTTTTTTCATTGATTGTTTGTTTTGTTGTATTGTGTATGGGTAGGAAAATTTTCTCCTCGTAGCTCTATCTATCTTTTCCTCATCTATGCTGAAAACCCACAGATGCCTCCTCGTCGCGACCCCAACAACAACAACAATGAGGACAACAACAACAATGATGCCCTACACCAGATGCTCACTTCCCAAGCAAAACTTCTACAGATGATGACTCAGTTTGTAGCAGCAATGAACAACAACAACAATCCTCCACCACCACCCCAAGTGGACAGACTTACCAGATTTCTAAGACTTAGGACTAATAGGTTCTCAAATGCTACTGATCCTATTGAGACAGATGACTGGATTCGCTCAATCTCAAGGATATTCTTTTAAGGGGGATAGCCCACCTCATAACCTTTCCAACCTAATTGCTAGCCTTCTCGAATCTCGGGACGAGATTCCTTTCAAGGGGGGTAGTCTGTAACATCCCAGGATTTTCAAAATGTTGAAAAATTCAAAACCCTCATGCATTCATGATCATCATAGCATAACTGAATTTTGTTTGCACGAGAATTGGTTTTTAATTTGCTAAATACAAAATTTTAGGTGATATTACCTATTAAACCACATTTTGTATTTATATCTTTTTCTAAAGTAAAGTATTTTATTTTTGGGAAAGAATAGTACCAAAAAGTTCCTTATGTCTTAAACTTTTCAAAACATATTTTTTTCACATTTTTCTGAAATTATTTGACTAACTTTTGAATTGCTTTTGAATCATTTGTATTAAAAACAGAAAATGAAAGAGTAAAAAAAAAGGTAACGTGAGATAGTAGTACTAGTGCAGCCAAAGGGAAATAGCAACGTGAGATAGTAGTAGAGCTGGCACCTGGTTCGTAGCAAGGAAAAAAAAGAACTGCAGCGTGCGCACATGGCCACTGGCAAAGGCTGGTTTTAAGCTGGCAGAGCCTAGTGAACAAGTTCGCCAGACTCAACCAGCTTCGGGGACTGCTGTCGGGGGGTTACCCCCGAGTAGGGTAAAGACAGGTGGTAAAGGCAGCTTACAGAAGAGAGGTTTGGTCGAGTAGCCGACTACCTGGTACTCGCTACCCGGTCGACTGCTACTCGGTCTCACCTCAAGATGGCCAGAAGGAGATATCAATCAAGTTCTATCCTTTCGAGTAGAAGGATTGGCCCGAGTACAATTGGCGGGAACAATTGGCGGGAAACTACTCGGGCCAGAAAGTCAAAGGAGCCGTTCTGACACAGGATCCCGCGTATCCTGGGTCCGTACTTGGCAGCATTCGAACTACTGTTCACATGGGACCGGCCTGCCTGACAGTGACAGCATGGAAGCAGGCCGTGGCAGGATAAGGGGGGCCTACTCTGTGCCTAGGTACAGTGATACCAGTCTGTCCCCTAGTTTTGCCCAACGACTTTACGGAAGCAGCCAAGATTAGGAACCAAAGCTGTCAGCGGGTACTCGGAGAAAGGACGATGTGCACACTATGTCGACACTTGTCAAGATTTGGACGTATCCGGCTGGGCACCGTGTATATAAGGTGCCCCGCCGCCTCCTGCGCGAGGCAGGCTCGAGGATCTTGCTCCATGCTCATAGTGAACCCTAGAAACCCTAAGTTCTTGACCTAGCTCTACTCGGAGAGGAGAGAGAGGCTACTCGGTAGAGATACCATTTGTACTGTGGCTACTCGGAGAGACATCATAATACGTAGAGAAAGGCAGGAGTAGGGGTTTTACCTCCTCACGAGGGCCCTGAACCTGGGTACATCGTGTTGTTTGTGTTGTGTGGATCTTACCTCACGCGGCTATTCGTCGCGTGATCCCTCCCCGGACACCTCCAGTGTCCATCGTCCCCACATCTTTAGCCATCCCATGGCATCTGCCGTGACACCACCACGACAGTTGGCGCCCACCGTGGGGCAACCAGCGGCGCTGGCTGGAGTTTCTGTTCGGACGGGATCTTCATCAGCGGAGCGCGTAGTTTGTGGCCTTGTCCACAGATTCGGCTCCTTCGACTTCGTCACTGACAACGCCGGCTGTTTCGGCGGCATGGCCATGCCCGAGGGTGGCTCGGTGATCTCCTTCGGCTCTCACCTCGTCTACGTCGCCACCGTCGCCAACAGCGCCTACCCCGAGCTGGTGCATGACGCGGAGGATCCTCCCGCGGTGGTTGCTGCTCGCGGAAGGCCAGCATGCAGCTCTGCATGCTGCGCTGAGGTGATGGTGACGGGTTTGGCGGCAAACACGGGCGCAGCTGCTACTGGCGCTGCGGCCGTCGTCGAGGAGGCTGACGACCCGCCTGCTGGAGGCAGGAATCACCGGCCCTACGAGAAGGAGAGCAACTTGCCACCTTCCACGTCTACGGTCATCCCCGCGTCTGCTGCGCGAACTGGCATGCCCACTCCCACCGACATCGAGCTCCTAGCCGCAAGGGAGCAGCTCGAGCGGCAACGCCAGGAGCTGCTTGCCGAGCAGGCGGAGTTGGAGAAGATCAGGCTTGAGCTGAGTTTGGACCAGCTCAGAGTACAACAAGGCTCACGGCTTCACGCCGGTCGCCAGGAGGCCCAGCAGGGTAGGCGCTAACGCGGCGCAACCTGGGTGCCGAGATGGCGAAGTTTGCGGAGGTGCCCGCGCAGTCCGCCACCGCGAACACCTTCACATAGGCCAAGGTACAGCACACCCGCCAAGACGCTCAGAGCTGCACAGGCCGTGGCTGCCGAGTTGCCGCGCCTGGATGGATGAGGCGCGTCTCAGGCAGCAGGAGAGGCTCAACGAGTTGGTGTGGTTGGAGGCCGCCAGGCAAAACGAGGAGTTTCCGGAAGGCCAACCCCGGGAGCTGGGAGCTTCGCAGGTGGTTCACTCGCACGCGGCAAGATCTAACGAATCAGCGCCTCGTCTCCGCATCCTAAGCCGCGAGAAGAGCCGCAGCGGGGCGCTCGGGTAGAGACAGGCAAATGCAGGTGTATGACCCGGCTGCTGCCGCGAAACAGGTTGCTGTGCCGCAGCAGCCCGGGCAGGAACACAACGCTGCAAGAGCAGGCTCTCAAGCCCATCAAGCTCAAAGCCGTGCCCGAGAAGCCGCGCGTCCGGGTACTTCTCGACAGCCTGCAGCTCAGCCTACTCGGCAGAGGCAGCAGCCGCGCCCAGTGGCACCAGTCGCCAACCCGGTGGAGCAGCCCGCGGCTATGCAGGTGGATAGGTATGATGATGTCTACTCGGGTATGGAGATGGCTGGTTATGATATTCATGACCGTGTTGGTGAGCGCGTGTTGGCGCCTGGAGATGCAAGGCACCAGCTGGACCGTATCAGCTTGTCGGCGCGGCTTGAGAGCACGGGTCCTCCTGGCCCCGAGTGCTTTGGCCCGCGCATCATGAATGATCCTTCCGTGAAGGGCTTCCAGCTCGCAAGAGGCACCAAGAGCTACAATGGTAGCACCAAGCCCGAAGATTGGCTCAATGACTACGTCACCGCGGTCCACATTGCGGGTGGCAACAGGAGATGGGCGGTGCGCTACGTCCCGCAGATGCTAGAGGGTCCAGCTCGCACTTGGCTCAACAACTTGCCCAAGCACAGCATTAACTGCTGGCTGGACTTCTCGGACGCCTTCGTCAGCAACTTCACGAGTACATACAAGAGGCCGAATAGGCCACAGCAGCTGTCGGCTTGCAGGCAGCGAGAAGATGAGACGGACCGCGAGTACCTTACTCGGTGGAGCACCTTGAGGAACACTTGTGAGGGTGTGAATGAAGCACAGGCCATCACTTGGTTTGCGCAGGGTTGCCGACATGGCAGCATGCTTTGGCAGAGATTGCAGAGGGAGATGCCGAACACCCTGGCCGAGACCATCAAGATTGCGGATCAGTACGCACTCGGTGATCCTACTCAGCCACTAATGGACTCCTCTGAGCCGAGAAGAAACTTCAACAGCAGCAAGCGCAACGAGTTCCGCAACAAGCGCCGAGTAGATACTCGGTATGATCCCGAAGAGGTGAATGCAGTGAATGTTGGAGGCGGTGGTGGCCAAAGGCAAAAACCTGCTGGAGCCTACGGGCAGAACCAGAACCAGGGCCAAGGCAACAAGAAGCCATTTCGCGCCTCTCAGTCGGGTAGCGGGAACTCCGAGCAGCCGAAGAAGTTTGTCTTCAATGACATGAAGGATGGCCCATGCAGCTTTCACACTCATCATCCCTCGAGGCCTGCTAACCACACTACCCGGCAGTGCGAGTGGGGGGATGTGATCAAGAGTGATGGCTTGCCTCCTCCTCCTCCCCTGCCGGCTGCCAATGCTACTGTTCAGCCTACTCGCGCGCCCGCAGCTCGGCCGCCAGTGTACCCGAGAAGAGAGAATGTCAACCAGGTGGCTTTAGGAGCCAACCGGAACTTCAACAATGAGAGATACCGCAACAACAACAACAACTACAACCGCAACAACAACAACAGAGGCAACAACAACTATCAGGGCAGCAACAATGGCAACAATGGCAACAATGGGGGCAATGGCTCCAACCAGTACCAAGAGCACCATGAGAGCTATATGATCTTCACCTCTGAGGCAGTCGACAAGCAGTCACAGCACAGGCGGGCCATGGAGGTCAATGCAGTGATTCCGGCTGTTCCTCACTACATGTATTGGTGTGACCAGGAGATCGGGTGGACTCGGGCAGATCACCCCAAGGTGATGCCCAATCCGGGTACCTATGCCTTGGTGCTGGATCCTACCTTCCTGGGCCCCGAGAAGAATGTGAGGTTCAGCAAGGTGCTAATCGACAACGGCAGCAGCATCAACATTGTGTACAAGGACACACTCGAGAAGCTTGGCCTGGCCGAGAACATGATGCTTCCTAGCAAGACCACCTTCCATGGCATTGTGCCCGGGATCTCATGCAACCCGATTGGCCGAGTGTAGATTGATGTGCTATTCGGTACCCGGGAGAACTGCCGCACAGAGCGCCTGCAGTTCGAAGTGGTGGATCATCAGAGCCCCTATCATGCTCTACTCGGCAGGCCTGCTCTGAGCAAGTTCATGGCCTCTACACATGTGGCTTATCTGAAGATGAAGATCCCCGGTCCCAATGGCATCATCACCATCTCGGGAGATTACAAGAAGTCCATGGAGTGTGCCTCTGCTAGCTCCCAGCTGGCGGAATCAATGGTGATTGCTGCCGAGAAGAAGAAGATGTACGAGGTGGTGGCCATGGCTCAGTCCGCGCAAGCTGGCGCACAAGGTGTGCCGAGTACTCAGCATGGTACTGCTTTCCAAGCTGCCAAGGAGACCAAGACAGTCCAGATTGACCCCGAGTTCCCGGAGCGCGTGGCCATCATTGGTTCCGGGTTGGCGGAGAAATAGGAAAGCGCGCTCATCCACTTCCTCCGTGAGAATCGGGATGTGTTCGCCTGGACCAATGAAGATCTACCAGGAGTCCCGAGGGAGTTGGTTGAGCACTCTTTGCATGTGCGTCCTGACGCCAAGCCCGTGAAGCAGGCTTTGCGCCGTTTCGGGGATGAGAGAAGGAAGGCCATCGGTGATCAAATCACCAAGCTGCTGATCAGTAACTTCATCATGGAAGTGCTGCACCCGGACTGGTTAGCCAACCCGGTCATGGTCGAGAAGAAAAAGGAAGATCCCAAGGCTGCCACTGCATGGCGCATGTGCGTCGACTACACCGACTTGAACAAGGCATGCCCCAAGGATCCTTTCCCGCTACCTCGCATCGATCAGGTGATCGATTCCACTGCTGGTTGTGAACTGTTGTCTTTCATAGATGCCTACTCTGGTTTCCACCAGATTGCACTCAACCCTGCTGATCAAATAAAGACTGCTTTCATTACCCCGTACGGGGCTTATTGCTATCGTGTCATGTGTTTTGGCTTGAGGAATGCGGGTGCAACCTATCAGAGATGCATGCAGAAATGCTTGCACGATCAGCTCGGCAAGAATGTGCAGGTGTACGTAGATGACATTGTCATCAAAACGAATAAAACACATACTCTGCTTGCCGACCTGGAGGAAACCTTTGCTAACCTACGCAAGTACAAAATGAAACTGAATCCGAGTAAGTGCACCTTTGGTGTACCAGCTGGAAAGCTACTCGGCTTTCTGGTTTCTAGTCGGGGCATTGAAGCCAATCCTTCTAAGATAAAAGCTATTGAGAGCATGTCTTTGCCGAGATCACTGAAGGATGTGCAGAAGTTCACGGGTTGTCTGGCATCTCTGAGCCGTTTTCTGGGCCGAATGGGCGAGAAGGCTCTGCCTCTGTACCAGCTGATGAAGAAAAGTGACAAGTTTGTCTGGACTCCGCAAGCGGATGTGGCATTCAATGAGCTGAAAGCAATGCTGGCTAGCGCTCCCGTCTTGGCTAGTCCGCTACCCAAGGAGCCTATGCTGCTATACATTGCCGCGACTAACCGAGTAGTCAGCGTGGTGATAGTGGTGGAGCGAGAAGAAGAAGGCAAGAGTGTGCAGCGCCCAGTCTATTATCTCAGTGAAGTGCTGTCCAGTTCCAAGCAAAACTATCCGCATTACCAGAAGATGACATATGGTGTGTACCTGGGCGCCAGGAAGCTGAAGCATTACTTCCAGGAGCACCCCATCACGGTTGTAAGTTCTGCTCCCATCTCGGACATCATGGGAAACAAGGAGGCAAGTGGCAGAGTAGCCAAGTGGGCAATTGAGCTAGCCGCGTACGCTCCCGCGTATGCGAGAAGAGAAGCAATCAAGTCTCAGGTCCTGGCGGAATTTCTTGTGGACTGGGCCGAGATGCAGTATGAACCTCCTGCTCCAGTTTCCAACTATTGGAAAATGCACTTTGATGGCTCAAAGGTGAAAGAAGGCCTTGGTGCTGGCGTTGTGCTTACATCACCCAAGCGGGATCAACTCAAGTACGTGCTGCAGATTCATTTCAAGGCATCCAACAATGTAGCCGAGTACGAGGCGGTGGTGCATGGTTTGCGAGTAGCAAAGGAGGTTGGTGTGCAGCGCATTATATGCTATGGCGATTCAGATCTGGTGGTGCAGCAAGTCTCAGGTACCTGGGATGCTTTGGATGCCAACATGGCATCGTATCGCTTCCTGGTGCAGTCAATGACTGGGTTTTTCGAAGGCTGCGAGTTCCAGCACATTCACCGAGCAGAGAACGAAGCGGCAGACGAGCTATCCAAGTTGGGATCTTCTCGGCAATCCATCCCGGCAGGGATTGCCTTGGAGCATTTGAGGAAGCCATCCATCAAGCCTTCCCCCAACTCGGAATCCATCTTTGTTCCTTCTCTGCCAAGTGAAGAATCTGACCCAATGGAGATTGACTGGGAGAGTGCTGCAGGGAACCCGGGGACTGCCGTCCTCTACTCGGGGACTGCCACTCCCTACTCGGGGACTGCCGTTCCCTACTCGGGGACTGCCATTCCCTACTCGGGGACTGCCATTCCCTACCCGGGGACTGCCACTCCTTACTCGGGGACTGCCACTCCCTACTCGGGGACTGCCACCCTCAACCCAGAGGCTGTCGCGTTCATTGAAGAAGTTCTCGCCAATCGGTCTGGGCTGCAGAGAAGCGCTCCTACTCCTCCTGTGCAACCGCCAGAGCCTGTCCCAATGGAACTGGACGAACCAGTGTTTCCCACACGGGAGACGCCGAGTTGGGCTATGCCCATATTATCCTTTCTAAGGGACGACACTTTACCTGAAGATGAGGTGACTGCGAGGCAGATTCAGAGAAGGTCCAAGGGCTACACCATAGTCCGAGATGTACTGCACAAGAGAAGTGCCACCGGCGTGCTGCAACGCTGTGTGAGCCCAGAGGAAGGAGAAGAAATCCTGGTGGAGATACATCAAGGGGAATGTGGGCATCACGCCTCATCTCGGGCTTTGGTCAAGAAAGCTTTTCGGCATGGCTTCTACTGGCTCACTGCACTGCAGCAAGCTGAAGATATTGTGAGGAAGTGCACCGGCTGCCAGATGTTCGCAAGTAAGATTCACATGCCTGCTTCCGAGTTGAAAACAATTCCTATCACATGGCCATTTGCTGTTTGGTGCTTGGATATGGTTGGTCCTTTCAAGCCGGCTAAAGGCAATATGACACATATCTTGGTCATGGTGGACAAGTTCACCAAGTGGATCGAGGTGAAACCTATTCAGAAGTGCGATGGGGTCACAGCTGTGAAGTTCGTGAAGGATGTGATCATGAGATATGGCTACCCGCACAGTATCATCACCGACAACGGCACCAACTTTGCAGAGGGGGCAATGGTGCGATTCTGCAGAGATAAGCATATCCGACTAGACATTGCGTCAGTCGCGCACCCTGCCTCCAATGGGCAAGTTGAGCGAGCAAATGGGATGGTACTGGCAGGCATAAAGCCAAGGCTGATTGAGCCATTGCTGAAAACACCTGGGTGTTGGCTAGAAGAGTTGCCAGCGATGTTGTGGAGTCTAAGGACTACCCCTAACCGGTCAACCGGCTACACGCCGTTCTTCTTGGTATACGGGGCTGAGGCCGTGTTGCCAATAGACTTAGAGCATGACTCCCCCCGAGTAGCCCTCTATACTGAGGTGGAGGCGAGAGAAGCTCGAGAAGACGACGTTGACCTGCTTGAAGAAGCAAGAGAGCTGACTCTGTCACGTTCGGCTATCTACCAGCAAAACCTGCGGCGTTATCATAGCCGAAAGGTGAACCCAAGGGTTTTCCGAGAAGGAGACATGGTCCTTAGGCTGGTGCAGCGCACAGCCGGGATGCACAAGTTGTCTCCTCCTTGGGAAGGGCCTTTCATTGTCAGCAAAGCGCTGCACAATGACGCATACTATCTTGTAGATGTGCGCCCATCACAGGTGAACAGGGCAGATAAAGCTGGAGAGGAAACCAAGCGTCCTTGGAATGTAGCTCTACTTCGTCGTTTTCATTCGTGAGCAAAGATGTGTATGTACCCTCTTATCCGAGTTGAAATTCTACTCTGCAATCTGAAATTGTTCTCGGGGACTGCCCTCGTCCAAATTTGCTCTAAGTGTTTTTACTCGGCTTGATCCTTTGTCTATTCGGTTGCTCCACTTCAGAACTCATAAGTGCATTGAGTACTGTGTTTAAACCTATATGCCAACTCTTCGACTCTGCTGCTGTCCGAAACCCGGCTTCATGGCAAGCAAGAGAACAAGCAAAAGGTCAATGAGCACACGAAAATCGCTAAGGAAGAAAGAGTGCAGGAACCGAGTAGATTGTTGGTTACTTTTGTTCCCGGTTTTCGTCTTCTCGGCTAAGTGGTGGGCTGCGTTACCATGATTGTTTCTAGCGGCTAAGTATTTGCAGCCCTACTACTTGATTCTTGTGACTCGAATACCAAAAAAGCGACAAGTCGCGGGTAGAGCAGAGATGAAAAGATAGGGTGAATAAGAAATGCAACTCGGGGACTCGCATGGAAACGCAACTCGGCATTAAGCCAGCGTCGTTCAAATTGATTAATGTCGAAATAAACAAGAGTGGGCATAAAAACTGAGTAGCAAGCAAAACAAAGATAGTCTATTACATCTGCTCCCGGCATCCCGGGGATCTGATAAGTTTTCGAGTAAAAGAGAGTGCAGGTTGCTTCAAGATGAGGAGGCAATGTTCTCGGCGCTGGCCTTGGCTGACGTTTCTTCGGCGGCGGTCTTGGCAGCAGTTTCTTCGGTGGCGGTCGTGGCAGCTGTTCCTTCGGTGCTGGCATGGGTGGCATCCGTTTCCGTCTGGATGGTAGCGGATTCCTTCATCTCGGCATCATCCTGGGTGGCCGCCTGCTCAGAAGTGGCCGTGGCCACCGAGACGGGTCCTGGAGCCGAAGAGGAGCCTGAAGCTTGGCCAGGAGGGGGCACCGTGTCGTCGAGAGCAGCACCTGAGGAGGTGCCGAAGTCGAGTGCGGCGGTGTCGATGTGGGCGTACTCGTCCTCATCGCTACTCGCGACGGCGACGTTCTTCCCCTTCCCGGCCTTGCCCTCAGGAGATTCGAAGAGGCCCTCCAAGTCGGATTCCACTTCGTCATCCTCTTCCTCTTCATCTTCGTACTCGGTGTCGGGTTCGGGGAGGCCCTCGATGAAGGTCTCCGTCTCTGCGCACTCCGCGACCTCGTAGGCGATCTGCTTGCGTGTGGCCACGCAGTTGGGATCCACCTCCCACTTGGAATTATTGCGCTTCCCGCGGATGAGCTGCATGTTGAGGTTTTCATACCAGGACGCTATGCAGAGAAGCATCACGTCTGCACCAGCACGGGCGCCCGAGGCACGCCACTTCTTCAACTCCTTCTTCACATTCTTCAGCTTGAAGGCTAGGCCCTTCATGGTGGTTGGACGATCATCATGAGGCCAAAATAGCCTGTGGAGCTCAAAGCCCTCGTGCACCAAGTCAGTTCCGATACCAGCCAGCTGTTCGAAATAGTTGTTGAGCACCAGCAAGCTGTCCTCGATCTCGGCTCTGGTATCTGCTGCCTCACCTTTCGCAAGGCGAGTTGCTTTGGCCTTGGCCACCATAGGCACAGAAGGGGAGTCAAGATGAGGCCAGATCTCTGAAATAGCATGTGGTAACTTCAGAACCGAGAAGAGAAGAATCGAGTAGAGGAAAACCGAGAAGAAATACGACCGAGAAGAAAAGAAGCAGCGAAGAAAAGACTTACCGGACAGTTCGTTGCGCAGCCGCTGCAGCTGGGTCCTCCAGGACTCCTCGTTGGAAATGTGCTTTTCTTGGATCAGGCGCAAGCTATCCATCTGAGCAAAGAGATCAGCGTTGGTCTTCTTTAAGGTTTCGCATTCCTGCTCAAGGGCCCTCTCCTTGGCTCTGAAAGTGGTCTCGGCCTTGGCCTTCTCGGCGATTGCTTTGTCCCTCTCGGCGCCAATCTTGACGGCATCCTGGAGTGCCTTTTGCAACTGGAGTTGCAGCTTCTCGGTCTCCGTGGTGTGGTCCTTCAACAGCTCAACGGCCTGGTCGGACAGCTGCTTCTGCACCTCTGCTGGCTTGACACAATCTTGGTGTGCCTCAGCAAACAACTTGTAATCTTCTGCGAAGAGATAGATGAGGTTAGCAGAGGAGCAGAGAAGAAACAAACTCAAAGTCAAACCGAGTAAACAACAAACTTACCTTCTAGCCTTTTGATGGTGGCCTCGGAGTTCTCCACGAAGCTGCGGCACTTCTCATGTTCGCCTGCTAAGGCCTTCAGTTTTTCTGCAGAGAAGGAGAGGTTAGCGCATAAGAAAGCATAAGCGAGCGTAAACAAAAACGCATGAATCGCACAGCTAAAAGCGTACCTTGCACTTCAGTCAGCTGCTGGGTGCTGTCCTTGGCGGTCTTGCTGGCTGCCTCCGCAGCTGCCTTTTCCTTCTCTAGAGCAGCAATTCGCCTCCTGGCGATGGAATGGTTCCAGAGAAGAATGCGGTATAAGTGGGTCCGCTTAAGAACGCTATCCTGAGAAACGAGAAGAAAATGAGTTAGGCAAAGCAGAGAAGATTCAGCCCGAATAGGAGGCTACTCGGAGAGTATCCGTCTACTCGACCCGAATCTCGGGGACTGGGGGTGATGGTAAGAAAGAGGGTGATGGTAAGAAAGAAGAAAGGCGAGTAGAAGAGAAGAAAATTCAACTCGGAAAAGGCAAGAAGGACTTACTGCATAGGACTGCTCGATGTCTTCAGCGTTCTTGCGGTGCAGGAACATCTTGGCTGCGAGGGTTGCGGTCTCGGTGGAGACGGACATGGGCCTGTGTCCCAGATCGATCTTGTTCCAATCCACGCGCATGTGGTCGATGCCGCCAAGGGTCAGGCCGTGCCATTTCTCCTCCCCGAGAACCCTGCTGTCCCACCTGGCGTTGATGTGGCCAACGGTGTCCAATACCTGTTCAAGACCCTTGGAAGTTATTGGTTTGTCTTGGACTCCACGAGAAGCGATGTTGACAGACTGGGGTTGGCTTGGATCTGGAGGAGGGGAGTTCATGGCTACAACCTTCCTTCCCCTCTGGATAGCTAAAGCTTTGTCCTTGGGAGGGAAGCCGATTGAGTGCTGATGGCTAACCTCAATCATGTACTCCGGGTAGCAAGGCTGGCCAGCAGCGCGAGCGTCTGCAGAGAGCGCAGCAGGAATCGGGCCGGACTCGTGGATCGCGAGCGCTCCGCCTGAGGATGTACTCTGGTCTCTGGCCCGCTTCTTCGTTTGCTCCTTCTCAACCCTCTGCTTCTCGGGATCCTCAGTCTTCTTCCCGTCAGTCTTGGCCTTCGCCTTCTCGGCGACTGCCTTCTCGGCAGCTTGCTTCTCGGCCTTCTTCTGCTCAGCACTGGCTTTCTTCTGCTCAGCCTTGGCCTTCTCAGCAGCTTCCTTATCAGCAGCTTCCTTCTCGGCCTTGGCCTTCTCAGCAGCTTCCTTCTCGGCTGCCTTTCTGTCAACCTCACCCCTCAGAGCATCCAGGGCTCGTTGCCTGGTTACTCGCCCGGCAGGAGGGCTGGATGTATCCTTGGTTTTCGGCGGCGAGGAGGAGGTTGGCGGTGTAGGGCCTTGCGCAGTTGGCGGTGTAGGGCCTTGCGCAGTTGGAGGTGTAGGGCCTTGCGCAGTTGGTGGTGTAGGGCCTTGCGCAGTTTGTGGTGCCGCAGATCCGTCGCCCTGTGCAGCTCCTGGCTGGGCGCTACTCGGTGTCACACCCGGTTGCACGCTGCTCAATGGGTAAGCGTCAGTCATGGTGGCATCCGCGGCGGTGGTGTCTTCTACTCGCTGCTCGGCAGCGAGGCTCTCTTGTGCAGCAGCCCCTGTGGCGGGCTGCTCTTGCTCTGCTTCAGGCCGCTCGGCGGCGGCGTTGTCCTGCATCTCTTGATCTTGGTTCTCCTCGGCATTGCTAGCCGGAGGAGAAGGGGGTCTCTCATCGTGGACGGCAGTGTCCTGTGCTACTGGTTCTGACGCTGCTCCTTGTGCTGGATTGGCAGCAGCAGCATTGGCGGTGTGGTCCTCATCATCATCGTCCCGATTGACCAGAGGTACTGGTTTTTCCTTAGTATGGTCAGACGCGAGAGCTGCGTTTGCGTCCATAGGAGGCCTGCAGAGAAAAGGAAATCACAAATTAGAAAAAGATTGGGGAGAATAGCACAGCGCGAGAAGGGAGGCGACCGAGAAGAGGGCTTACGCGGTGGTGCATTTGAGCTCTCGTCTGGACCTCTTCACGACCACCTTCTTCTCGGCAGGTTTCTTCCTCTTGGCAGGAGGCGCTGGTGCTCCGCTACCAGCCCGTTTGCGGGTCTCAGGAGCGGCGACGGACAGGGGCTTGACGACTAGGGGCGCATCGCCCTCGTTCTCGTCTTCGTCCTCGTCGTCCTTGTCCGCGGCAACTTCATCTGGGAATCAAAGAGAAAAGAGGAAAGAATCAGAAACAGCAAACGAGGGATTGATGCTTCTCGGAAACAAACAGAATGAAAGTATAGTTACCATCAAAATCCTCGTCGGACCAGGTGCGGAGAGCGTCGCGCTTATCAGTGATGGGGGAGCGAGAGAGGTTGGACTGCTCCGCGGCATCGAAAGAGGGCACATCGTCCTCCTCACGGTCAGGAGACCAGTTGCCCTCAAAAACCTCGCAGCTCTCGATTATCTGGCGAGTGAGAACCTGAAAAACAGAGAAGGATCACAGACCAGCCGAGTACCAGGAAGGAATTCTACTCGGATAGGCGTGCAGGAGCAAAGCACACAAAGCCTAGGCAGTTTACTAAGCATTCTACCCGGATAGGCGTGCAAACACAAAGCATACTAAGCCTAAGCATGTTTGCCGAAAGGTATTACTCGGAAGGGCGTGCAGGTGTAAAGCACATCAAGCCTAAGAATCGTTCTCGAGTAGGCTATCCGGCAAGGCGTGCAAACACGAAGCATACTAAGCCTAAGGCGATTCGGCTAGATGTCCTACTCGGAACGCAAGGCAATTACTAGTTGATGCAAGGAGGAGAAGTTATCTACTCGGAAAGTGTATGCAGAGAGCAAAGTAAGAAAGGCGTACCCGCTCAATTGGCTTTGTACGGCTATACGGGACGAACCCGTATTGCCAGTGGTCGCCAAGGCTTGTCGTCAAAATGTTCCTTGCGTGCCAGGGGACATCGATGTTGTCGATCTCGATGGTGGTTGTCCTGGTGCAGTCGCGAGGCCCTCCCATGTAACACATGAGATGGAAGCGCTCCTGCAAGGGCAGTACTCGGCGCTGGATCCAGCAAGCCACCGGATCGTCGTTCTTGAGGCCCTCCGCCTTCAGCCAGCCGAGTCTATTCTCCATCTCGATGGCGTCATCGTCATTGACGGGCTTGTCCTTCCAGTACATCCCGATTGGAGCGCGATTGCACCAAACGGGCAAGTTGATTCGATCGTTCACCGGGGCTCCTTCCGCGGCGGCAACGTTCCTGACGTAGAGGAACGTCTTCTGCCACAGCTTGACGGAGTCCAGCCCCTTGATGCGGGGGTGGTTCGTCCCGGACCGCTGCACCATCATGGCGCAGCCGGTGTCGGTGGCGCGGGCGACGCCTGCGGAGTCCTTCTTCCCGGTGGATTGCTGGCGCAGGTGGAAGTACCTGAGCCACGTCTCCCACGTGGGCCGGATGCCGAGGAAGGCCTCGCAGACCACAGCGTGGTAGGCGAGGAAGACGACGGCGTTGGGCGGCAGATGGTGCATCTGGATGCCGAAGTGGTTGAGGAATTTCCGCAGGAAATCGGAGGCGGGTAATCCGAACCCGCGCTCGAAATGCGCCAGGAAGACGACGCGCTCTCCCTCCCGCGGGGACGGCACGATTTCACCGTCCGGCTCCCGGCACTCCACGCCGGGAGGGACTCGCCTGGTATTGACGAGCCAGGCGCAATCTTCCGCGGTAACGCAGGAGCCGGCCCAGCCAGATTTGGCCATTGTTGCGAGTAGGGAAGGTGGAAGATTTCGAGGGGAGTTGGTTGGTGGATTGAGTCCGCGGCGGCGCGAGAGCTTGCGCGGCGGCGGAGAGCTCGGTGGCGGAGAAGAGCAGGAGACGAAGAAGGAATAGTGCGAGGGAAGGGGAAAAGGAAGTTACCGGCGGGGGTATTTATATCTCCTCCGCGAGTTTACCGTTACCGTCGTGGAAGTGGGATCGATTGTGGCGTGTGGTGAATCCTGTGGCCGGCTAGAAACGCACACAAGCGCCGGTTGCGCGCGTAAAGGCCACAGTTGATCCCACCACCGAATCGTGGCCTATAACTACACTTGATGGGACATGACGGCCGGTGGGCCCATTGCGTGAAAACTGGACGCGTGGCAGGTCGTGTCCTGGGCAACGAAACGACAAGGTCGTGGATGCTTGACACGTGTGCAGTTGCTGCGCGAAGGGCTGGATTGTGCTCTGTGCTGCAGAGGCTCAATCTGAGAAATTTCTCTAAGTCTTTTTACTCGGTTACAGAATAGAAAGCCAGTGCTACTCGGGAAAGAGGAAACTCAAGGTACTTTCCAGATAGCTACTCGGAGGTTCTACTCGGCATCTTGAGGTTCAAGGGCTGAGATGCAAAGGCTGGTTTTAAGCTGGCAGAGCCTAGTGAACAAGTTCGCCAGACTCAACCAGCTTCGGGGACTGCTGTCGGGGGGTTACCCCCGAGTAGGGTAAAGACAGGTGGTAAAGGCAGCTTACAGAAGAGAGGTTTGGTCGAGTAGCCGACTACCTGGTACTCGCTACCCGGTCGACTGCTACTCGGTCTCACCTCAAGATGGCCAGAAGGAGATATCAATCAAGTTCTATCCTTTCGAGTAGAAGGATTGGCCCGAGTACAATTGGCGGGAACAATTGGCGGGAAACTACTCGGGCCAGAAAGTCAAAGGAGCCGTTCTGACACAGGATCCCGCGTATCCTGGGTCCGTACTTGGCAGCATTCGAACTACTGTTCACATGGGACCGGCCTGCCTGACAGTGACAGCATGGAAGCAGGCCGTGGCAGGATAAGGGGGGCCTACTCTGTGCCTAGGTACAGTGATACCAGTCTGTCCCCTAGTTTTGCCCAACGACTTTACGGAAGCAGCCAAGATTAGGAACCAAAGCTGTCAGCGGGTACTCGGAGAAAGGACGATGTGCACACTATGTCGACACTTGTCAAGATTTGGACGTATCCGGCTGGGCACCGTGTATATAAGGTGCCCCGCCGCCTCCTGCGCGAGGCAGGCTCGAGGATCTTGCTCCATGCTCATAGTGAACCCTAGAAACCCTAAGTTCTTGACCTAGCTCTACTCGGAGAGGAGAGAGAGGCTACTCGGTAGAGATACCATTTGTACTGTGGCTACTCGGAGAGACATCATAATACGTAGAGAAAGGCAGGAGTAGGGGTTTTACCTCCTCACGAGGGCCCTGAACCTGGGTACATCGTGTTGTTTGTGTTGTGTGGATCTTACCTCACGCGGCTATTCGTCGCGTGATCCCTCCCCGGACACCTCCAGCTTCCATCGTCCCCACATCTTTAGCCATCCCATGGCATCTGCCGTGTAACATCCCAAGTCTGAAAAATAGCTTTTAGAATGTTTGCTCTCTGTTATTTTATGTTTTGCATCATGGCATCATGTTGGTTGCATTTGTTTTGTTTGTTTTCCATTTGTTTTCCAACTGTTTTCAGTTGTTTTCCTTTGTTTTCTATTTGAATTCCAAACCAAAATTCAAACCTTTTGTTTCATCCTTGTGATGTTACAATTTCCAAAATGTTATTTCAAATGAAAACAACCAAATTGTTCCATTTTATTCCATGCTGATCAACTAATAAAATGGTGCCTTTATTTTCACTAATTAATTCCAAATTGGTTTCAAATTCAAAGCAAAACACCAACAACACCTTCTTTGGAATTATGAAAATCTCCAAACCAATCAACTCACCTTAATCACATTAATAATAGGGTCCACCCTATTAAGTTGTTGTTTTCTATATTAATTAACAAAATATTCCAAATTCAAACCATGTGTTCCAAACAGAACCCAATGTGAAAGTATAAAAATAAATAACCCAAAGCATTTATGATCTTTTGTTTCCAATTTAATCACTTGGGTCATTCTATTAAAGTGTTGACTTAATAATCATTTTAATTATTCAAAATAATCTAATTTGGTTTATTTTCCAAACAAAGCACCAAATCAGAACCATTTTGAATTTATGTTGATGCCAAAACAAATCATTTCAATTTGTCTAAATACCTTAGGGGTTACCCTATTTAATTGGTTGATTTTATTAATGTTTATTAATATTAATAATTTCACTCAAATTTGGTTCTAATTTCAAAAATCAACCAAATGTTAAATTTTGCAAAATGAAAATTACCAAATGGTTGCATTTGGCCTAAGGAACTTATCCTAAATTTTTCAAATTTTTCTCTAATCTAAACCCTAATGCTTTCTTCCTAAAGCATATGATACAAAAAAAAAACAGTAAAAGAAATAAAATAAATTGCAAAAAAAGGAGAGCAGCAGCAGCCACTAAGGCCCAACCCACCTGTCCAGCCCATACCCCTTCGCCCGTACTTCATCTTCTACCTGTACGGCGTCTCATCGGTGAGGCCACGACTGCATCAACGCGAGCAGACGGCCACCCGCTCCCCTAGGTCGCTATAAGAAGCCCTACCCCCCCTAACCTGCGAACCCTAGCTACCCTAGTTCTTCTCCAAGCGCCGCCGAGTCCTTTTCCTCCCCTCGCTTCCTTTCTGTTTCTCTGAAACTCGCCGCACCCGCCGGAGCAGCCACCGTCGCCGCACCCCACGCAGCTGCCACGAGCCAAGCTAGGGGGTGGGAAAGCACCACCCCACCTCCCCCTTCCTTCTCAGCCTCGAGCTCCAGCCGGAGAAGCACCGTAGCGCCCGCGGCGTCGATGTTTTCAGTACGGGCGTCGCCGGAATTTGTCGATTTCCCGGCGCCACGGACCCCCTCGACCCCGATCAAGCACGTCTACCTCCTCCCGGTACTGCCCCCGCTCCATTCCCTCTGTTTTTCCGGGTATTTATTCGCTGTGGACGTGTTGCTCATCGGCGTTCCTTTCTCTGTTCGCCATGAACCGGCTTCCTTCGTTCCATGTCGACCAAGCGAGGCGACGCCTGGTCCGTTCCAGTCGCGACCTCGGCCGCCCTGCCGGTCGTTGTCGTTCTCGTTTCCGGCCGTCGTCAGTTTCCGTCAGATAGATTCAGTTAACGTGCGAATTCGTAGCATATACTCCGTCAGTTGCGGTAACATTCAGAAAGTTCAGTCCAGCGCAGCGGCAGTGGATGCTCGCGCGCAAGCCAGCGATCCCGGTTCGATCCCCCGCGGCCACCCCTTTTTGGGGATTTTTCTTCCCCTAAGCAGGAGGCCCACCGGTCATTGTCTTCTCTGCCACGCGCGTGCCACGCTGGCTAGGGGTCCACGGGACAGTGGCTAGGTGTAGATAACATCTCGGTAACAAAAGTTTTGCAAATTTCTGTTTATTCCAAATTCCTTTTTAAATAACAGATTTGAATAGAAACTTTGAAATTCCATATCTTTTATTTTATAAATCCAATAAACACAAACTTTATATCTATTCTGATCCAAATTTTATAAACTTTCCAAATATTACATTTGTGTTCTGTTTTGAATTTTCAAAATACTTTTAAATTTCAAATTTGAATAATTCAAATGCAAATTGAAATAATTCATAACTAATTCATACTGTTTTCAAATAATTCAAATAAAATATGTTTTTCACACCTTTTTGAATGTCCTATTCAAATATAAAATTTGTTTCCTGGTTTGAACAATTTAAATTGCCTAAACAATTTAAATCTTGTTTAATTCAATTAAAACTTGTTTAATATTGTTTAATTCATAATTAAATAATCCTAAGTCCAATTTCAAAATGTGAAACATGTAATCCACCCAAAATTTGTTGATCTATTCAAATATCAACTTTGTTATTTGTTTTGAACAATTTAAATGGTTGAAAACAACAATTACTTGTGTGCCACCTTTAATGCACCCAAAATTTCCCTAAATTGCTAATAAACTTCTAAAGTGCTACATCCCTATTTAACTATGATTCTTAGTTGTTATTTTGCGGTTTTCCTTGTTGCATGCATCATACTAAACCACTAGCACCTGTTGCAATAGATTGAAAACAAACAATCTAACCAAATTCCAGGGGCTTTTCAGTATGCAACTCAAAATTGCATATCTGTCGCATTTAAAGTGTGCTATCCTATCAACATAGGTTATTTTGTTGCATCTATTCACATGACATGCATCATCCCATGTTTGCGCACACATATCCATGATATTGATTGTCTACCTTTTCTGCATTGTCTGTTTGCTTCTTATCGATTACGACGACGTTGAGACCGCACGATACTTACGACCACACCGTCTAAGGAGTTAGCTCAGTACCAAGGCTATCTGGTTTTGCAGGCAAGTTATCACTCACATGAACCACTGTGTTTCCTTTTTCAACATGGATTACGATACTTTCCGTTGTTTCTTTCTGCTAGCCTTAGTAGTAGTTGTTTCTGTTTCGAACCCATCACATGAATCCCTTAACCCTGGTATTGCCTCATTCCCCTTCCTACAACCATTGTTTGAGACAGTGTCTTACTAGCATGCTTAGGTTGCTTTTGCTCGAGTCTGTTACCCGTTACTTTCTGTTACTATATCTATTACGTTGTGGGGGCTCGATGTTAATCAATCAATCCTGCTAATGTTACTATTAATAATAAATTTGATGATAAGGCACCGGCAGGAGGCCCATGAGAGGTTTTGAAGCCTGCTAGTGTCGACCCTAATAGGAAAAGGGTCTTGTCTACTGATCCATGATGAGCGCACTACCCGCATTTGGGAAGCGAGTATGGGCGCCCCCTCAACTTGACCTGATTCGCATCTCGTCCAAATCGCCTCATTTAGTTCGTGTTTTCCATTTGCCGCATGCATGTTTTTGCGAGCCCAGCGCAGGGTGGAACTTTTGTAGTCGGCATATAGGGGGACACGGTCTTAGAGTGCTATGATGGTCCATTTTCTTCTGGGCTTGATTAGCCGTGCGCCCAAGGTGCTTTGGGCTTGATGCGAAGAATGGTTGGTTGTGTTGAGTACCCCGCTTGGTGGAAGGGCCTTTCCATCTGGCGGGTTATTCATGAGTGTACGGCCAAATTGGTGCAACCCTGCAGGGATAATCTTCTCGAGAAGCCGTGTTTTCCGCGGTTATGGATTACTTGGTGAAAGTACTGGCTAACAAGTACTCAGGACAACTTCAACATAATGATCAATCATGTTTCACCCAATGCTTAATAACCTGACTAGTAATAGGTTATTCACACAATAACTTGATTCACCTTATTACAACTGTGTGAGTTATCCTCGGATTGCTTCTTTGGATAAGGGGCGAGATCCAGGATGGGTTTGTTTGAAGTTACCTTTCAGTTGGTTACAATCCTCGATCTTATCTCCTTTCTGTTAGCCGGAAGTGGTAGAATCTCTGTAGTTGGTTAGCGCAGCCAGTTGCAGCATCTTTTATATCCCCTCTCTTCCCTTGAACCCAATGCATCTGTGCTTGGTGTTGACGGGCTACACTTTGGTGAATTGTGAGTCTTGCTTGCCAGTACGTTTATGTACTGACCCCTTTGGGGCTGTGGTTTACGCAGACGACGTTTCCGAGGATCTACCTGATGGCTACTACGTGGAGTATGACGAGACTGCTGACGAGTAGATAGCGGACCCGGGCAGGATCCGAGACTTCGTGGATGGGCTCCGTCTTTTCGTTTCCGGCCTCTTAGGCCTATTTGGTTCTTGTCTGTACTCAGACATGTTGAATGCTTCCGCTGTATTGTAATGATGTATTGTTGGGGCATGTGCCCTCCGAATGATTGTATTTGCTATCTCTGCTCTAATGAGAGCCATTTGCAACTTATTTCAATCTTTTGTGTCGTAGAGATCTGTTGTGATATCACTTGTTAAACGCCGTTGACGTACCATGTGTGTATGGTTTGAAGTACGTCGACGGAAGTGCCTTTGATCTCTAGTGGATAGTTTACATCGACGATGGAATAGCAGGGCTTGTGTTGTCGCGCATAAGCGCAGGCCTACCAGGAAGCTGGGACGTGGGAGCAGTTATGCCCCATAATCCAAGCATCTGCTACCCAGTTCGTACGGTGAGTATCCCCTAGAAATCAGGGTGCGACAAATGGTATCAGAGCCTGTCTGCCTGTAGGATCCCTTTTTACTGGTCGCAGTTGAGTCTAGAAACTATTTTGTAGCTATATAGGAAAAATGAAACGCGAGAGTAGGAATTCTGTTCTTTTTCTTCTTTTCCCCACCCTCCCTCCCTTTTCTGGTAAGGAAGTGCAACGTTGTTTTTCCCTTCTCATCTAAAACTTTCAAGTTAGGATTTCACGAGTTTTGGGTTTTCCATAGTACCTTAGGAGTTTTGTTCTCGTTTTCCTCGGTGTTGCTTCGTTATCCTGTTCGTCTAAACATCCTTTTCGTCCGTTCAAATCTTGTTGTTGTTTTCCAATTCAATTTTTCTACCAACGTCTAATCAAAACTTCCTCGTAAAACTCTTATCCAGCTAAAGTGTTGTTTCATACCGGAGCATCACATTCCTTTGTGTCAACAATCTTTTCAACAACATACAACATAGTTCTGGTTCCACTAAAACAATCAAATCTCTGTTCACTCTCCGGAATCTCAATCCAATTCTAATGGGAGGCCACATATTCCTCGTTACTCTCATGTTGATGATTCTGACATTGATCTCATTCTTGGTGTTCCATTAATGTCAAAAACTCTGTTCCACCATTATTACAGATAGTCTATTCTCCAAATGAACCAAATTCTATCCAGCTATACAACCTTGGTGCAAAATCTCTCCCCTTTTACTTCAAAATGTTCCGGTGGTTTCCAAATTCCCTGACGTCCACCCAAGAAGTTTCCGGACCTTTTCTTTTCTCAGTAGGAATCTCGGGGCGCGATTCCTTCAAGGGGGGGCGTTTTGTAACATCCCAAGTCTGAAAAATAGCTTTTAGAATGTTTGCTCTCTGTTATTTTATGTTTTGCATCATGGCATCATGTTGGTTGCATTTGTTTTGTTTGTTTTCCATTTGTTTTCCAACTGTTTTCAGTTGTTTTCCTTTGTTTTCTATTTGAATTCCAAACCAAAATTCAAACCTTTTGTTTCATCCTTGTGATGTTACAATTTCCAAAATGTTATTTCAAATGAAAACAACCAAATTGTTCCATTTTATTCCATGCTGATCAACTAATAAAATGGTGCCTTTATTTTCACTAATTAATTCCAAATTGGTTTCAAATTCAAAGCAAAACACCAACAACACCTTCTTTGGAATTATGAAAATCTCCAAACCAATCAACTCACCTTAATCACATTAATAATAGGGTCCACCCTATTAAGTTGTTGTTTTCTATATTAATTAACAAAATATTCCAAATTCAAACCATGTGTTCCAAACAGAACCCAATGTGAAAGTATAAAAATAAATAACCCAAAGCATTTATGATCTTTTGTTTCCAATTTAATCACTTGGGTCATTCTATTAAAGTGTTGACTTAATAATCATTTTAATTATTCAAAATAATCTAATTTGGTTTATTTTCCAAACAAAGCACCAAATCAGAACCATTTTGAATTTATGTTGATGCCAAAACAAATCATTTCAATTTGTCTAAATACCTTAGGGGTTACCCTATTTAATTGGTTGATTTTATTAATGTTTATTAATATTAATAATTTCACTCAAATTTGGTTCTAATTTCAAAAATCAACCAAATGTTAAATTTTGCAAAATGAAAATTACCAAATGGTTGCATTTGGCCTAAGGAACTTATCCTAAATTTTTCAAATTTTTCTCTAATCTAAACCCTAATGCTTTCTTCCTAAAGCATATGATACAAAAAAAAACAGTAAAAGAAATAAAATAAATTGCAAAAAAAGGAGAGCAGCAGCAGCCACTAAGGCCCAACCCACCTGTCCAGCCCATACCCCTTCGCCCGTACTTCATCTTCTACCTGTACGGCGTCTCATCGGTGAGGCCACGACTGCATCAACGCGAGCAGACGGCCACCCGCTCCCCTAGGTCGCTATAAGAAGCCCTACCCCCCCTAACCTGCGAACCCTAGCTACCCTAGTTCTTCTCCAAGCGCCGCCGAGTCCTTTTCCTCCCCTCGCTTCCTTTCTGTTTCTCTGAAACTCGCCGCACCCGCCGGAGCAGCCACCGTCGCCGCACCCCACGCAGCTGCCACGAGCCAAGCTAGGGGGTGGGAAAGCACCACCCCACCTCCCCCTTCCTTCTCAGCCTCGAGCTCCAGCCGGAGAAGCACCGTAGCGCCCGCGGCGTCGATGTTTTCAGTACGGGCGTCGCCGGAATTTGTCGATTTCCCGGCGCCACGGACCCCCTCGACCCCGATCAAGCACGTCTACCTCCTCCCGGTACTGCCCCCGCTCCATTCCCTCTGTTTTTCCGGGTATTTATTCGCTGTGGACGTGTTGCTCATCGGCGTTCCTTTCTCTGTTCGCCATGAACCGGCTTCCTTCGTTCCATGTCGACCAAGCGAGGCGACGCCTGGTCCGTTCCAGTCGCGACCTCGGCCGCCCTGCCGGTCGTTGTCGTTCTCGTTTCCGGCCGTCGTCAGTTTCCGTCAGATAGATTCAGTTAACGTGCGAATTCGTAGCATATACTCCGTCAGTTGCGGTAACATTCAGAAAGTTCAGTCCAGCGCAGCGGCAGTGGATGCTCGCGCGCAAGCCAGCGATCCCGGTTCGATCCCCCGCGGCCACCCCTTTTTGGGGATTTTTCTTCCCCTAAGCAGGAGGCCCACCGGTCATTGTCTTCTCTGCCACGCGCGTGCCACGCTGGCTAGGGGTCCACGGGACAGTGGCTAGGTGTAGATAACATCTCGGTAACAAAAGTTTTGCAAATTTCTGTTTATTCCAAATTCCTTTTTAAATAACAGATTTGAATAGAAACTTTGAAATTCCATATCTTTTATTTTATAAATCCAATAAACACAAACTTTATATCTATTCTGATCCAAATTTTATAAACTTTCCAAATATTACATTTGTGTTCTGTTTTGAATTTTCAAAATACTTTTAAATTTCAAATTTGAATAATTCAAATGCAAATTGAAATAATTCATAACTAATTCATACTGTTTTCAAATAATTCAAATAAAATATGTTTTTCACACCTTTTTGAATGTCCTATTCAAATATAAAATTTGTTTCCTGGTTTGAACAATTTAAATTGCCTAAACAATTTAAATCTTGTTTAATTCAATTAAAACTTGTTTAATATTGTTTAATTCATAATTAAATAATCCTAAGTCCAATTTCAAAATGTGAAACATGTAATCCACCCAAAATTTGTTGATCTATTCAAATATCAACTTTGTTATTTGTTTTGAACAATTTAAATGGTTGAAAACAACAATTACTTGTGTGCCACCTTTAATGCACCCAAAATTTCCCTAAATTGCTAATAAACTTCTAAATTGCTACACCCTATTTAAACTTGATTCTTATGTTGTTATTTTGCTGTTTTCCTGTTGCATGCATCATACTAAACCACTAGCACCTGTTGAATAGTTGGAAAACAAACAATCTAACCAAATTCCATGGGCTTTTCATATGCAACTCAAAATTGCATATCTGTCCATTTAAATTGTGCTATCCTATCAACTAGGTTATTTTGTTGCATCTATTAACATGACATGCATCATCCCATGTTTGCGCACCTATGCCATGATATTGATTGTCTACCTTTTCTGCATTGTCTGTTTGCTTCTTATCGGATATACGACGACGTTGAGACCGACGATACTTACGACACCCCGTCTAAGGAGTTAGCTCAGTACCAGGCTACTGGGTTTTGCAGGCAAGTTATCACTCACATGAACCACTGTGTTCCTTTTCAACATGGATTACCGATACTTTCCGTTGTTTCTTTCTGCTAGCCTTAGTAGTAGTTGTTTCTGTTACGAACCCATCACATGAATCCCTTAACCCTGGTATTGCCTCATTCCCCTTCCTACAACCATTGTTTGAGCCAGTGTCTTACTAGCATGCTTAGGTTGCTTTTGCTCGAGTCTGTTACCCGTTACTTTCTGTTACTATATCTATTACGTTGTGGGGGCTCGATGTTAATCAATCAATCCTGCTAATGTTACTATTAATAATAAATTTGATGATAAGGCACCGGCAGGAGGCCCATGAGAGGTTTTGAAGCCTGCTAGTGTCGACCCTAATAGGAAAAGGGTCTTGTCTACTGATCCATGATGAGCGCACTACCCGCATTTGGGAAGCGAGTATGGGCGCCCCCCTCAACTTGACCTGATTCGCATCTCGTCCAAATCGCCTCATTTAGTTCGTGTTTTCCATTTGCCGCATGCATGTTTTTGCGAGCCCAGCGCAGGGTGGAACTTTTGTAGTCGGCATATAGGGGGACACGGTCTTAGAGTGCTATGATGGTCCATTTTCTTCTGGGCTTGATTAGCCGTGCGCCCAAGGTGCTTTGGGCTTGATGCGAAGAATGGTTGGTTGTGTTGAGTACCCCGCTTGGTGGAAGGGCCTTTCCATCTGGCGGGTTATTCATGAGTGTACGGCCAAATTGGTGCAACCCTGCAGGGATAATCTTCTCGAGAAGCCGTGTTTTCCGCGGTTATGGATTACTTGGTGAAAGTACTGGCTAACAAGTACTCAGGACAACTTCAACATAATGATCAATCATGTTTCACCCAATGCTTAATAACCTGACTAGTAATAGGTTATTCACACAATAACTTGATTCACCTTATTACAACTGTGTGAGTTATCCTCGGATTGCTTCTTTGGATAAGGGGCGAGATCCAGGATGGGTTTGTTTGAAGTTACCTTTCAGTTGGTTACAATCCTCGATCTTATCTCCTTTCTGTTAGCCGGAAGTGGTAGAATCTCTGTAGTTGGTTAGCGCAGCCAGTTGCAGCATCTTTTATATCCCCTCTCTTCCCTTGAACCCAATGCATCTGTGCTTGGTGTTGACGGGCTACACTTTGGTGAATTGTGAGTCTTGCTTGCCAGTACGTTTATGTACTGACCCCTTTGGGGCTGTGGTTTACGCAGACGACGTTTCCGAGGATCTACCTGATGGCTACTACGTGGAGTATGACGAGACTGCTGACGAGTAGATAGCGGACCCGGGCAGGATCCGAGACTTCGTGGATGGGCTCCGTCTTTTCGTTTCCGGCCTCTTAGGCCTATTTGGTTCTTGTCTGTACTCAGACATGTTGAATGCTTCCGCTGTATTGTAATGATGTATTGTTGGGGCATGTGCCCTCCGAATGATTGTATTTGCTATCTCTGCTCTAATGAGAGCCATTTGCAACTTATTTCAATCTTTTGTGTCGTAGAGATCTGTTGTGATATCACTTGTTAAACGCCGTTGACGTACCATGTGTGTATGGTTTGAAGTACGTCGACGGAAGTGCCTTTGATCTCTAGTGGATAGTTTACATCGACGATGGAATAGCAGGGCTTGTGTTGTCGCGCATAAGCGCAGGCCTACCAGGAAGCTGGGACGTGGGAGCAGTTATGCCCCATAATCCAAGCATCTGCTACCCAGTTCGTACGGTGAGTATCCCCTAGAAATCAGGGTGCGACATGCCGTGACACCACCACGACAAAAAAAAAAAAATCTTGTAGGACCCCACCGGTTAGGTTCTTCTAGAACCATACTACGTACAGGATGAATACGAGTTCATCAGGAACTCGTTTCGAACCGAGATTCTATCTCGATCTGTCCGGACTTTCTTGCCCCTCGCGCACGAAACCACCCCAATAAATAGCCTCGTGAACTCATCCTCCGAAACGCTAAAATTCCACACGAGTTCGTGCCCTAATTTCGAAGATCCATTTCCCCGGAATTTACAACCGCCGCTACCATTGCTGCGAGATTGGAGCTCTTGCCACGGACGAACGGAGCGAGGAGGACGAACGCTGCAAGGAGGAGAAGGACCGGGAGCACCGCCCCCGTTCGTTTCCACCATCGGCACGACCGGAGGAATACCGCAACCACCACGCCATCCACGTCCGTACACGTCGCCGTCATCTTCCCCAACTCCGGCGAGTCAACTCCGGTGAGTTAACACTACAACCACACAGATTCGTTTAGAGCCGTCCGATCTCAGATCTACGGTTAAGAATAGATCTGACTCACGAAGAGGTATCAGCCACTCACAGCTCGCCATATCAGCGCCTAGTCAGCAAGTCGTGGTTAACTTTTGTAGTCAACTACCCAGTCAGCGGTCAACCAGTCAAACCCCTTGTAAATCGAACTAAAATTGCAGAAAAATCACCAAACTTGTAAAATCCATATCTTTAGTTCTTTAACTCCGATTTCGATGATCTTGGACTTTTTGAAATCAGCACAATGTGCAGATTAATCTAGGCTATTCAAATTCCAGTTTTGATACGTACACTCACATGTTATTTGTAGATCTATGTTAATCACTATTTTGGGTATAACTTTTAATCTATAAATCCTTTTTAGGTGAAATCAATTGTTATGGTTTTGTTTTAATATCCTCTATCCAGTAGATGCGTTGGAAAAATAATTTATACAACTTTGTAACAGAAACTCTATTAATGTTAATTTTTTGCCTATAATAGAACCCTAGTAGTGCTAATAATTACAATTTGATAATTAATTTGTTTTGCATGCATTATAACCATGTTATTAATATCAGAGAACATCATTATTAGTAATTCTTGCTAGTTGTGAATTTGGTGCATTAATTTGATCATTGCATGACATGCATACATGTTTTTGTATTGTTATTTTGTTTTCTATGTTATGATTGTTTTGTATGTTTATGTGTGGTTTGTTTTGCTTGTGTTAGATTGTGAAGAGGAGCAAGTCTACTCTTGTTGCTGTGATTGTTCATCCTATTGCCAAGGCAAGTGCCACACCATCAAATCTCCCATATTTTCACTATGCATTACTAGTGTTTTTGAGTAGTATGCATGATAGGGAATTTTACTAAGTTATTATATGCTATGCAAAATCCCAAGTAGTGTGTAGCCATACTTATACTTTTATTTTTGGAGACTTAGTACTTAGTAGATGCTTAGCCTTGCTAAAAATTGTTTCACTCAATGTTGTGGAAAAATTCTAAGTATAAATTTCAATGAACCACCTGGGTGGATTTGGTTGTATGGTTGATGAGAGTTGAGTGTCGCCCCGAGGGGTGTTCACTTGTGGATTGCCACCCAGGAAACAAAGAGATTACCAAGTCCTCTAAGTTTAGTAGCTTTCCGTGCAACCCTTTGACATATGGGTTCTATCTTGATCAACTAAGTTGTGAGAGTTCAGCCCTTGCTTGACATGAATATGTAGCAGAATTATAGGTGGAACGGGTCTTGCTGGATGGGTTGAATTCTTGCTTCTGAAAGATCTCGTCTCAATTCTCTCCTTTCCATGATGCACTCCGGGTGTATAGGATGTTTGGGCTAATTGAAGACAAAGGGTGAAAGTGCACAACCTCTGTAGAGTTAGAAACTATGATCATAGCCGTGTTCCCGGTAAGGACGACTTCGAGCAGCTGGACAAGGATGGATGGAAGAATCTCAACACCGTTTTGACGAAGTAAAATTTGGCTAAGGAAATATTAGTTGTGGTGCTCATGGGTGTGTCCCATGGTGCCAATCTTTGAAAGAAAACTCTTTTTCAAAAGTGTTAGGGAAAAACTTGCTTTCTGCAAAATAGCCTAAACTCCACCAAGCCACATATGCATGTAGTTTAGACTTGACATTTTATATCCACCATAGTGTCCATTGCTAGTACATTGTTTGTACTGAATCTCCTTCGGGGGCTGCATATTCCAACGTGCAGGAAATTCTGAGGATGAAGTTTGATTAAGTGGTTGGACTCGAGTCTACACCCAACATGTAATGCCTATGGCGCATGATTGAAGATGGAGGCTCATTGCTATCTTATTTCTGCTGTTTAGAACTCTGAGTTTTGCTAGTCTTTCAAGACTATGCACTTTGTAATAAAGCTATACTTGGCTATTCTGGATCCTTTGTTATATTCTTGATACTTCCGCAATGATACATTACATTTTGTTCTGTGGTGCTAGCATTGTTCCAGGGACTAGCACTTAACACAGTAGTTCTTACATTATTAAATGTGAGGACGCTACACTTGGAAGGCAAGGATCCGCCTTCTACTCCAAGCCGTACCACGTGGGCCGTGGTCCGGGTTCTTCTAGAATCCGGCTTCCGTGCGTGAGCTTACTGGGCCGCCTAATGGATCGTAATCCATTACCACTCAGGCCACCCTGGTAATCCGGCACTTTAGGACACTATCTGATATACCCCTAATCGGTATATATCCGACACCTGGGTAAAAAATGTGTCCATGTGCATTGTGTCGTGCTCCTTATCTTCATCAGCGTCGAGTCAGAAGCAGGAGTCTCCCCCGCTCATCTGACGAACAAATCCGAGAGTGGATGTCTGTCTCTCCCGATGTCTGCTTTTCGACACGCGACACAAAGAAAGACTTACAATACCATATATTATACATATAGAATTAGTATCCATCTTGGCTTCAACTTGCTACTTTTTTGTGTACTTTCCTGGCTTCCACCAACTATTACGCGAAGTTCTGCGTAAAGTTCCAGGTAGTTTCACTTACCTTGAGGGTACATACTCGGATCGTCCGGATGTTCTAAGGTTAAATAATTCATCGTGAAATACTATTAAAAAAAACTCGTATGTTGTACCTTGGCTGTCATACTCTTCTTCCTAATCATGAAAATTCACATGTTCCTGCTTTAACGACCTTTTTCTTCCCCTTTAACTTACTTCATCTTCTATATCAATCCGATACTCACGCCTCTAGGGTTCATCTTCCTCATCTGAATTAGTCAGAATTGGATTTGTACTATTCCTTCCAACTTTCTTGTTTCTCCTAGGCCTAGGATTCTCTACTTCTTCTCTGAAAAGTATCGGATCACTCTCCGTTCCCGCGTACGGCTCAACATTCCACTCCTATGATCCGTCAAAAGGCGACTCTGGATTAAGTATCTCCCAATCATCCACTCTTCCATGTGAATAAGCTGGCACTCTGGATTATACTGGAATACTTGGGTTTCTGGTTCCACATCCTTGTCCAAGGCATAGATTAACAGTGTAGGTGGTGTTTCATTGTAGTCTCTTGATGCTTTGTAATCCATAGCAATTCTACATTCGTGCGCCTCCTCTGGATCAGTGCAGGCTTCAAGCACTACTTTCAGTTCTCCCGAAACCATGTGGTGCGTTCGATGATAGGTTCTAATCAGTCAAAGACAATTGTACAACTATTGAGCTATCTCCACTAGATTGGTCTTGGAATAGGATAGATGGTCTATCTCGTTCTAGGTTTTGTAGTTCTAACTTGGTAAAGAATGAAGTTGAGTTCCTGCAAACTGAGGAAACTTCTTGGTTCTTATATTAGTGATTCTTCCAACATTGCAATATGAAAGGCCGTTTCAACATTCTTAGCGTCACCATAAGAAATTTTCAACCCAACTCCCAAATTCTGGGGTAATGCAAGAGCAACTCTATACTGGGCTAAGATTTAACCATCAAAGAAGCTTATGATCTTGAATTTCACCTTAGTCTTTACTTCAAGATAGTCAATCATTTGTTTTAAAATGTAACCCAATCGCCTTGCAAAACTCCATGTCCAAGGGCAGAATCCTTCACCCTGATCACTCTTTTTAGATAGCAAGGATCCCTCCTAAACATCTAACATATTCCAAAGTTAGGACGCGAGTGAAAAATAATAATCATCTTATCATTGTGTCATGATATTGTTATTTTCAAGTGAATAAATATCATTTTGATAAACATTCATATTTACCTCTGTTCAAAATATCGGCCGATATTCCGATAAATCGGCCGATTTATCGCTTATCGATGTCTGGCCGATAAGATAAATGGGCCGATATTTTGGCTGATATTCCGATATCTCGGCTGATATACCTATATTTAGGCCGATATTCCGATAAATCGGTCGATTTACCAATTATCGGGTGTCAACCGATAAGTTCCCGATACGCGATATCTTGAACATTGATATTTACGTATGTTCTGTTCTTACAGGTTTCCCTATACTAGGTTTACAACTTAAGGTCTAACAATTTCTCTGATACCATCCGTGATGCCTTGGTACACCACTGCATGTGTAGTGCACAAGTCGTGGACATGATTTTACGGAATCCCTTATCCATAGATATTGCATTCTTCAGAGTAGTACAATAGAAACATTGCGGGTCCACTAGTTCGCATTGCTTATTATTACAAGACAAAAAGGAATAAACTCTTCAAGCTCCTAGTCATCCGAGGAAGATTAAAAACTTCCAAGTCAAGTGGAGACAGTTGACGTCCTACTAAAAACAACAACAAGAGAACCATGATAGCTCAACAACCTAGATCCTAGAGCTACTCGACTAGGTTCCCTTCTAATATTAGACTAGACTCTCTCAACTACTCCTCTTGATCATGTTCTTTGGTGTCATTGGCTCCGTATGCGATCATGTATTCGACTCCTTCTACTCCTCCAGACAAGTCCGTGGTTTCATAGTAGTACTCCCGATCTTCGGTGTTCTGATTGTTGATGTCATTATCGGCCTTCTCAAAGTCTAAGAAAGAGGTCAACGGAATGATTGAGTAACGAGCGTGACTCAGCAAGAACAGGTAAGAAAAGGTTTTTGGTTTTCATGCACTAGCTAATGACATGACCAATAGACATAGACACGATCCGAGGTTTTGGAAAGGATGTTTTTAGATTAAAAAACAAGTCTCCACATCCCTCGCCGGTTTGAGAATAACCTAAGATTTCTTTCCCTCCGCGAACATAGTTCCTTCTAGGAACACCGATGTAACTGTCAAAAAATTTTATACACTATGAAGAGGTGCGTCATTTTCCCCAAAAGTAGCCTTAGCCTTGATATAAGTTTCACACTCAGGTGTGTGGTTTGTCCAACATAAGGTTGTTGGATTCATTCCGAGTATTCTTCAACCCCACATATTCACCCTTATGTAACATACCAGATTATTGGCACAACTAGGGCCCTGGTCCATCTCTGTCACCCCTTCTCAGGCACTACTACCTTCACTGGATCCACCGGGGGAAGTTTACATGGCGCCCACACATGTTGATCGCATCCATGACTCAACCAGTTAATGCATCTGTGACGCCCCGAGATCGGGCACTAGGCAGATTTCAGCATTCCCGCCAAATCCGCATAATAACCGATTCCAGGTTGCCACTTATGATAACATTACAACAGTTCACGAATAATCCACAATTACAACAGAAACAGATAGATACAAGATGACTCAAACGAGTCAAGGATACAACTGATACCAATACAAAGATCCAAATAACAGCGGAAGAAACAACATATCGTCCGTCTACGGACAAGATACAAATTGGACTAAGAGTCCTGAAGATAACCGAGAGCGTCCAATCCCTGCCCAGGCCAAGCCGGAGGGATTCCCAAGCTAACGTCGTCAGACTTCAAACCTGTTGACTGCAATATTGAATATGCAGCCACGAAAAAGATTCGTGGGTCGGTACGGTTAAGTACTGGCAAGTGGATAAACCATACTCACAAGATACCGGCGTAGCCAGTCATCACAAGATACAAATACTTTGGGACCAACGGAAAGGAAGGGGTTATTGCAAATAAGGGACAGCGGGCTGCACTAGATACTACAACTTCCGGCTAACAGAAAGAAGATAAGATCGAGTATTGTAACCAACTGAAAGATAACTTCAAACAAACCCATCCTGGATCTCGCCCCTTATCCAAAGAAGCAATCCGAGGATAACTCACGCAGTTGAATTAATGATGGTTCAGATTATTGTGTCAATAAGCCTATTACTAGTCAAGTTGTTAATCATTGGGTGTAAGGTTGTTAATCATTAGGTTTAAGTTGTCCTGAGTACTTGTTAGCCAGTACTTTCACCAAGTAATCCATAACCGCGGAAAACACGGCTTCTCGAGAAGATTATCCCTGCAGGGTTGCACCAATTTGGCCGTACACGTAAGAATAACCCGCCAGACGGGGGATCAACCCACCAAGCGAGGTACTCAACACAACTCAACTCTTCTTCGCATCAAGCCCAAAGCACCTTGGGCGCACGGCTAATCGAGCCCAGAAGAAAATGGACCCTCATAGCACTCTAAGAACGTGTCCCCCTATATGACGACTACGAAAGTTCCACCCGGGTACCAAGGGCTCACAAGATCATGCATGCAGCAAATGGAAAACCCGAACTAAATGAGGCGATTTGGACGAGATGTGAATCGAGTCAAATTGAGGGGGGCGCCCATACTCGCTTCCCACATGCGGGTAGTGCGCTCATCATGGATCAGTAGACAAGACCCTTTTCCTATTAGGGTCGACACTAGCAGGCCTCAAAACCACTTAGGGCCTCCTGCCGGTGCCTTATCATCAAATTATTATTACCATTAGCATTAACAGGATTGATGGATTAACATCGAGCCCCCAGAACGATAATAATAGTAAAAGAAGTAACAAACAACAGACTCGAGCAAAAGCAACCCTAAGCATGCAGCTACGACACGAAGGCCAACGAGGTAAACAATCAACAGTTAATAGGAAGTGGAAGGAAAGGCTATATCATGGCTGTAGGGTAAACATATAATAGGATCGAGACACAAGCATCGTATCAACAGGCTAGAATACGAACAACGGAAAGAATCGGTAACAAGTGATGAAAGGCAGCCATATGGCAGCAAGTGAGTATACTTGCCTGGAATCCAGCAAGGTAGCAGAACTTGTCGTTGCTCACATCATCTCAACGTCCTATCCGGGAAGAAGCAATGAACCTCGAACAAACACCGGATGCAACAATTACTACTACGGCAAAAGATCCAGCATGATCAAGATATGGATGCATGACAAGTTTAAAGATGCATCAAGGTAAACTAGTTGACAAGATAAACAGATTTAAATGGACCCATATGCAATTTGAGTTGCATATGCAAAGCCCATGAATTATGGTTGAAACAATTGTTTTCCAACTAATCATCAGGTGAAAGTGGTTTAGTATGATGCATGGATGAGGAAAACAACAATATAACAACAATAGAACCAATTGGAAATAAGGTTTACCCATTTTGAAATTCACTTATTAAGTTTTGGGAATTTTGGTTACTTAAAGGTGTCACACAAGCATTTGGTTGTTTTCATCAAGTTAAATTGTTCAAAACAGATAACAAAGTTCATATTTGATTAGAGCACAAAATTTTAGGTGGATTACATGTTTCAATTATTGGAAAAGGAATTACAATGATTTAATTATGAATTAAACAAGTTTAAACAAGATTTAATTGAATTTAATTCAAGTGTGAATATTATCTGAATTTTATTTGTTCAAAACACAAATTCAAATTCATATTTTAAAAGGTTATACTTTGGTGGTTTGAAATCATATTTTGCATGTTCAAAAACAATTCAAATCGAGCAAGTAATGATTTTAGCAATTTTAAATGATTTAAATAAGGTTTGAATTATTTAAGCAATTTAAATTGTTCAAACCATGAAACAAAATTTATATTTGAATAGGTTATTTGAAATAGCATGGAAAACATATTTTATTTGCATGATTTGAATTTATTATGATTTAGTTATGCAATTTAGCAAATTACAATTGAATTATTTGAATTCAAATTTGAATTGCATTTTGAAAATTCAAAACAGAAAACAAATGGCATAGTTGGATAGACAATTTAATTTAGAACAATAAACATATTTTACTTTTGTTATTTAGAGTTATATTTTGAAAGTTATTATCAATTTAAAACAGAGGACTAATCTGTAATTTTTAAGGGCTGAAAATTAAAACAGAAAAATTAAAAACCTTTTGTTACTCTGCAGTGGCTGTACACAGCCACTGACAGAGGGCCCAGGCCACGCTGGCGCTGCGTGGGCGCGGTTGGAGGGTGACAGGGCACCGCGGTCTATGACCAGTGGGCCCTGCTGCGCGCGGAAGAAAATCGCAAAAGGGGGGTTGCGCCCGCGGGGGATCGACCCCGGGTCTCCACACTGCGTGCAAGGAACGTGACCAGTGCGTTAACGCTGATGTTTGGTACAGATACAGAAGTGTTTCGTTTTCAGACAAAAAGGCCAGGCCTTTGCTTCTCTGACGGAACTGACGGACGACGTGCTCGACAGTGGCCACGACGGAGGGAAACGGCGATGACCACGAACCGGTGGTGCAGAAGGCAACGTGGTGGCGTGCAGAAAGGTTCGGGAGGGAGAGGGGAAGGACAGGGGCTCACCGCGGTGCGCGTCGTCGAAGGGAAACGTGCTGTCAACGGACAGCAGCGTCGGTCGGCGGTGGAGGAAAAACGTCGACGGCGAGCTCGATGGCGCGGTCCCTGGGCGCTCCCGGTACCCCACGAGGAAGCGATGCCGTGGAGGGAGCAACCACGGTTCAATTCCCCACGCCAGCACCCCTTCGCAGCCACCCAGTCGCCAACCCCACGGTGATCAAGCTCCCGTCCATGGAGATACAGTGCAGAGGAAGAAAAAATTCAGAAGGTGGGAGGAGGAGAATTTGGCGGCGCGGCAGGAAGATGGGGGCGGGTAGGGTTGCAGGAGGGGATCGGTGGCTGTTTTATGGGGAAGAGGAGGGTGGTACGGCATCACATCGAGGAGGGGGAGGAGGATCGGATGGTTCTGCTGCTGTCGTACGGTGATGACATCAGGGAGGGGAGGAAGACGACAATGGATCGAACAGTTATCGGGCCAACCAGAGGGGATGTGGGCTGAGGGAAAAGAAATGGGCTGCTCCTCTCCTTTGGATTTTTTTTTCCTTTTCCCCCTTTTTTTTGCAAGAGATCAAAGAGGGAGAGAGAGAAAGGATTTGGGGTTTTTCTGTTATAAATATTTGTGATAATTTTCAAAACAGGAACTTAAAGCAATGTTAACATATTTTTCACAAGATTGAAATTCTAATTGATTTAAAGTTGTTTAGTTGAAATTTTCAAATAGGGTGTGAGGGTGTTTATTTGATAATTAAAGTTTATTAATTTGCAAAACAATAATTTAAAACAAGTTTAGTTATTGATTTCAAGATTGGTAATATTAGTTTGATTTTCAAGTGGTTAGTTGAATTTCAAATAATGTTTTGATTTGGGAATTTTTGAAATAAGCAAATTTTATTTAATAAATTCAAGCAATTTGCAAACATTATTGAATTTAAATTTGTTTGCCAAATTTCAATATTTAAACCCATATTGAAATATGACAAGTAGGATTGGTTGGATTTGAATTATGGTTATTTGAATTTACCATTAGGGTTTTAATAACAGGGAAAATTTTATTGACAGGCAATTTGATTAAAACAAATTCAACCATTGAAAAACAATTGAGTGGTTTAGTTTGCAATTTTGAAATTGGGAAGTTTGAACATGTGGGAAAGTTTTAATTGTGTTTGAATTTTGAGTTGTTTTGAAAAACAGAATGCAATGCTCATGTGATGCATGTGATGCAAGCAAAAAAAAAGAAAACAAACACTTCCTATTAGGGTAACACCCCAGGTGTTACAGACGACACCACTAACAAGGGATTGCGCCCTCGCAATCCACCTGCTAACCCGGGAGGGGAAAGAAGTTCGACTATCGATTCTTCATGCTTCCGGCTGATCTTCTCGACACCACTAACAAGGGTTTCTCGACACCACTAACAAGAGATTCTTGCTCGGAGTGACGACGATGTTCTTCCACCAGGAATCTTCCGATGATCGAACCTATTAGGTTAAAGGCTCAGAAAACGTCCACCCACGTAGGATCCTAACACTTTGAAAGATTGAGTACGAGAGTAGACCCCAAAACAAATAAGATGGGAGGGGAAACAGAATAGGGATAAGGAGAAAACAAGAATCCTATTGAGATGTTTTTCCAAAATAGTTTAGCAGCAAATAGTTTTTGACACTCTAGAAACAACGACCGTTAGCGAGGTTATCCTACAGGCTTTGCGGACCCGTTGCTTCGATAACCATTCGTATCGAAACAATATCGGGAATCGGGAACCAAGGCTCTGATACCATTTGTGACGCCCCGAGATCGGGCACTAGGCAGATTTCAGCATTCCCGCCAAATCCGCATAATAACCGATTCCAGGTTGCCACTTATGATAACATTACAACAGTTCACGAATAATCCACAATTACAACAGAAACAGATAGATACAAGATGACTCAAACGAGTCAAGGATACAACTGATACCAATACAAAGATCCAAATAACAGCGGAAGAAACAACATATCGTCCGTCTACGGACAAGATACAAATTGGACTAAGAGTCCTGAAGATAACCGAGAGCGTCCAATCCCTGCCCAGGCCAAGCCGGAGGGATTTCCAAGCTAACGTCGTCAGACTTCAAACCTGTTGACTGCAATATTGAATATGCAGCCACAAAAAAGATTCGTGGGTCAGTACGGTTAAGTACTGGCAAGTGGATAAACCATACTCACAAGATACCGGCGTAGCCAGTCATCACAAGATACAAATACTTTGGGATCAACGGAAAGGAAGGGGTTATTGCAAATAAGCGACAGCGGGCTGCACTAACCAACTACACAGAGATACTACAACTTCCGGCTAACAGAAAGAAGATAAGATCGAGTATTGTAACCAACTGAAAGATAACTTCAAACAAACCCATCCTGGATCTCGCCCCTTATCCAAAGAAGCAATCCGAGGATAACTCACGCAGTTGAATTAATGATGGTTCAGATTATTGTATCAATAAGCCTATTACTAGTCAAGTTGTTAATCATTGGGTGTAAGGTTGTTAATCATTAGGTTTAAGTTGTCCTGAGTACTTGTTAGCCAGTACTTTCACCAAGTAATCCATAACCGCGGAAAACACGGCTTCTCGAGAAGATTATCCCTGCAGGGTTGCACCAATTTGGCCGTACACGTAAGAATAACCCGCCAGACGGGGGATCAACCCACCAAGCGAGGTACTCAACACAACTCAACTCTTCTTCGCATCAAGCCCAAAGCACCTTGGGCGCACGGCTAATCGAGCCCAGAAGAAAATGGACCCTCATAGCACTCTAAGAACTTGTCCCCCTATATGCCGACTACGAAAGTTCCACCCGGGTACCAAGGGCTCACAAGATCATGCATGCAGCAAATGGAAAACCCGAACTAAATGAGGCGATTTGGACGAGATGCGAATCGAGTCAAATTGAGGGGGGCGCCCATACTCGCTTCCCACATGCGGGTAGTGCGCTCATCATGGATCAGTAGACAAGACCCTTTTCCTATTAGGGTCGACACTAGCAGGCCTCAAAACCACTTAGGGCCTCCTGCCGGTGCCTTATCATCAAATTATTATTACCATTAGCATTAACAGGATTGATGGATTAACATCGAGCCCCCAGAACGATAATAATAGTAAAAGAAGTAACCGACAACAGACTCGAGCAAAAGCAACCCTAAGCATGCAGCTACGACACGAAGGCCAACGAGGTAAACAATCAACAGTTAATAGGAAGTGGAAGGAAAGGCTATATCATGGCTGTAGGGTAAACATATAATAGGATCGAGACACAAGCATCGTATCAACAGGCTAGAATACGAACAACGGAAAGAATCGGTAACAAGTGATGAAAGGCAGCCATATGGCAGCAAGTGAGTATACTTGCCTGGAATCCAGCAAGGTAGCAGAACTTGTCGTTGCTCACATCATCTCAACGTCCTATCCGGGAAGAAGCAATGAACCTCGAATAAACACCGGATGCAACAATTACTACTACGGCAAAAGATCCAGCATGATCAAGATATGGATGCATGACAAGTTTAAAGATGCATCAAGGTAAACTAGTTGACAAGATAAACAGATTTAAATGGACCCATATGCAATTTGAGTTGCATATGCAAAGCCCATGAATTATGGTTGAAACAATTGTTTTCCAACTAATCATCAGGTGAAAGTGGTTTAGTATGATGCATGGATGAGGAGAACAACAAAATAACAACAATAGAACCAATTGGAAATAAGGTTTACCCATTTTGAAATTCACTTATTAAGTTTTGGGAATTTTGGTTACTTAAAGGTGTCACACAAGCATTTGGTTGTTTTCATCAAGTTAAATTGTTCAAAACAGATAACAAAGTTCATATTTGATTAGAGCACAAAATTTTAGGTGGATTACATGTTTCAATTATTGGAAAAGGAATTACAATGATTTAATTATGAATTAAACAAGTTTAAACAAGATTTAATTGAATTTAATTCAAGTGTGAATATTATCTGAATTTTATTTGTTCAAAACACAAATTCAAATTCATATTTGAAAAGGTTATACTTTGGTGGTTTGAAAACATATTTTGCATGTTCAAAAATAATTCAAATTGAGCAAGTAATGATTTTAGCAATTTTAAATGATTTAAATAAGGTTTGAATTATTTAAGCAATTTAAATTGTTCAAACCATGAAACAAAATTTATATTTGAATAGGTTATTTGAAATAGCATGGAAAACATATTTTATTGCATGATTTGAATTTATTATGATTTAGTTATGCAATTTAGCAAATTACAATTGAATTATTTGAATTCAAATTTGAATTGCATTTTGAAAATTCAAAACAGAAAACAAATGGCATAGTTGGATAGACAATTTAATTTAGAACAATAAACATATTTTACTTTTGTTATTTAGAGTTATATTTTGAAAGTTATTATCAATTTAAAACAGAGGACTAATCTGTAATTTTTAAGGGCTGAAAATTAAAACAGAAAAATTAAAAACCTTTTGTTACTCTGCAGTGGCTCTACACAGCCACTGACAGAGGGCCCAGGCCACGCTGGCGCTGCGTGGGCGCGGTTGGAGGGTGACAGGGCACCGCGGTCTATGACCAGTGGGCCCTGCTGCGCGCGGAAGAAAATCGCAAAAGGGGGGTTGCGCCCGCGGGGGATCGACCCCGGGTCTCCACACTGCGTGCAAGGAACGTGACCAGTGTGTTAACGCTGATGTTTGGTACAGATACAGAAGTGTTTCGTTTTCAGACAAAAAGGCCAGGCCTTTGCTTCTCTGACGGAACTGACGGACGACGTGCTCGACAGTGGCCACGACGGAGGGAAACTACGATGACCACGAACCGGTGGTGCAGAAGGCAACGTGGTGGCGTGCAGAAAGGTTCGGGAGGGAGAGGGGAAGGACAGGGGCTCACCGCGGTGCGCGTCGTCGAAGGGAAACGTGCTGTCAACGGACAACAGCGTCGGTCGGCGGTGGAGGAAAAACATCGACGGCGAGCTCGATGGCGCGGTCCCTGGGCGCTCCCGGTACCCCACGAGGAAGCGATGCCGTGGAGGGAGCAACCACGGTTCAATTCCCCACGCCAGCACCCCTTCGCAGCCACCCAGTCGCCAACCCCACGGTGATCAAGCTCCCGTCCATGGAGATACAGTGCAGAGGAAGAAAAAATTCAGAAGGTGGGAGGAGGAGAATTTGGCAGCGCGGCAGGAAGATGGGGGCGGGTAGGGTTGCAGGAGGGGATCGGTGGCTGTTTTATGGGGAAGAGGAGGGTGGTACGGCATCACATCGAGGAGGGGGAGGAGGATCGGATGGTTCTGCTGCTGTCGTACGGTGATGACATCAGGGAGGGGAGGAAGACGACAATGGATCGAACAGTTATCGGGCCAACCAGAGGGGATGTGGGCTGAGGGAAAAGAAATGGGCTGCTCCTCTCCTTTGGATTTTTTTTCCTTTTCCCCCTTTTTTTTGCAAGAGATCAAAGAGGGAGAGAGAGAAAGGATTTGGGGTTTTTCTGTTATAAATATTTGTGATAATTTTCAAAACAGGAACTTAAAGCAATGTTAACATATTTTTCACAAGATTGAAATTCTAATTGATTTAAAGTTGTTTAGTTGAAATTTTCAAATAGGGTGTGAGGGTGTTTATTTGATAATTAAAGTTTATTAATTTGCAAAACAATAATTTAAAACAAGTTTAGTTATTGATTTCAAGATTGGTAATATTAGTTTGATTTTCAAGTGGTTAGTTGAATTTCAAATAATGTTTTGATTTGGGAATTTTGGAAATAAGCAAATTTTATTTAAGAAATTCAAGCAATTTGCAAACATTATTGAATTTAAATTTGTTTGCCAAATTTAAATATTTAAACCCATATTGAAATATGACAAGTAGGATTGGTTGGATTTGAATTATGGTTATTTGAATTTACCATTAGGGTTTTAATAACAGGGAAAATTTTATTGAAAGGCAATTTGATTAAAACAAATTAAACCATTGAAAAATAATTGAGTGGTTTAGTTTGCAATTTTGAAATTGGGAAGTTTGAACATGTGGGAAAGTTTTAATTGTTTTTGAATTTTGAGTTGTTTTGAAAAACAGAATGCAATGCTCATGTGATGCATGTGATGCAAGCAAAAAAAAGAAAACAAACACTTCCTATTAGGGTAACACCCCAGGTGTTACAGCATCCAAGAACATGTGATAAGAAAGAAGGTACTTATGACCCCTCTAACCCATACTAGAACCTTTGGTTGAAACTAAGATACAACGTTGGACAAGCTTTGGAACACTTGTTAATAATTCCTAGCTTTCTCGTACGATGGAACCACCACCACAACATTCAGTCCCTTGTTCCACCGCCAACCAATCGTTCATAAAAGCATTTTATTTTAATGTAGTAGATACAGATATGATTAGTAAACTTTTTGGAAATTAACCCATTGGACATGCACAAATGAACTTGCCGTGAGACTGAGATATAGTGCAGTGTAAACCTTCGGGTGCTTCTAGAACTAAGGGTTCTAAAATCAGCAACATTTTCTGATGAGACAATGTTTGAAAACCAATTTCATGTTATTATCCATAAATAATATGCCATGACAAACCCTTTGGTTTTTTGAATCCTTTTTATCACAATTCCCAATTTACTGGGTACTAATTCATTTATACAAAGATTTATAATGAGGATTAATTAAGAGTGATTTGGATTTGAAATAGTTCATATAATTGAATCTTTATAACTATTTTCCCAATTTAATTATTTTAAAAAAATCATTTCAAATCATGTCCACTTAAGGGTCTTTGAAATTTTATTTTAAAAACTATTCAAATCATTTCCACTTAGGGACCTTTAAATTTTATTTTGAAACTATTCAAATCATTTCCACTTAGGGATCTTTGATTTTTTCACTCAAGGAAAATATTATTAAAAATCAAATAAAATTAAGAATCAAATTACTCATATTTTTAGGAGTGTGTGGTTTTTTTGGGGGTGAATAGAACTTCCTAAAGTCATCTTTTTAAGTTGTAGGGACTAATTTATAAAACTGGTAATTGTAAAATTACCAAAACGGCATGTCGGATATATACCAATTAGGGGTATATCAGATGGTACTCTAAAGTGCCGGATTACCACGGTGGCCTAAATGTTAATGGCTTACGGTCCATTGGGCGGCCCAGTGAGCTGACGCGTGGAAGCCGGATTCTAGAAGAACCCAGACCACGGCCCAGGTGGTACGGCTTGGAGTAGAAGGAGGATTCCTTGCCTTCCAAGTTAAAACATACCGTAGTCTTCTAGGTTTCCTATTTTGTAAGCCCTAACCCGACTATTATATAAAGCCGGACGGGAGATAAGAAAGATAGAAAAGAAGCTAGAGGCTAACTCGTCGAGAGGTTGATCCTTGTCGAGTAGCTAAACCTAACTCACATTGTACTCTGTATACCAGAGGCTTCATCCTTGATTAGTGAGATTGCAGGAGTAGGAACGCCGCCTAGTTGCGACGTACCGAACCTGGGTAAAACCCTGGTGTCTTTGTTCGTCATACGATCACGTCCCCCACCTCTCTATCGGTAGTCTCATGGCACCCCCGTCTATGAATTCTACTACGATGTCTCGACAGTTGGCGCCCACCGTGGGGCCGGCAACGTCAGGCGTTATGTTCCGATCAGGGATACTCGGCGGAATTGGCAGTACCATAACTGTCGGGATCTTGGAGTGCGACAACGACGTCGGGCGCTAACTCGACAACAGATCGTACATGCAACCACGGAATCATCTGGTAAGTGCCTGCGTTTTACCGATTGGATCTGCAAACATCTTTATTGGATTAACTGCAGAGGCAATGAGATTCTGTGGTGGAAGCAAATTTATCCCACCCGCCCTATACCCAGTCGAAGAAGACTATGACGCCGGATTTTGCTCAGATCGCCGATATCATGCTGAATCGCACTTTATCGGTATGGTGCAATCCGAGACTGCCGAAAACACGGATGAAAACAATCCCGTGGAAGAGTCAGAAAACAACAATCCCACAGTAGAGGTGGAAGATCCGACATCTGCCAATATGACGACGAACTCGAAAGCTGACTCCGTATTAGCCGCCATTGAGGCGAGATTGGAATCAGAACTCGGATCAGATGATTTTGATTCCGAAGATGAAGATGAGGACGCTTTCGAAAGAAAAGTCAAATCTCTTCAAGAGGGATTCCATGAAGTACTAATGGCAAAACCAGCTGAAAACACGGATGCCGATAGTCAGGAAAGCCCTAGAACACCTCCGCCAGAGGAAGAGAGAGAAGAGGGGGAAACCACTCCAACGTAACCCGATGTCAAAGAATTGACAGAGGATGAACCTGGTAAAAAAAACCTCTTCCAAGAAAAAGCACAAAGCTTCCAAGAAACTCCAGTACAAGCTCCAGAAGAAAAAACTGGCTGATCCAACCAACGAAAACCTGGAAGGAGGAGGAGGAAGTGGAGTTAAACCCGCGGAGAAGAAAACGAAGGATATCTCTGTTCCGCCAATGTCAGAACAAGATGAACAAGATCTACTTCAAACACCAGTGGGACCACACGAACCCCCTGAGGTGCTGGAAGCCAGGAGACAAGCTCTCCAAAGGCAACAACAACATCTATTCCAAACTCGAGAACACCTCCAAAAAACCCAGGCTGACATTAAGTTAAAGCAGAAGGAAATCGAGGAGTACGATAGAAGGAATAGATCTGGCATTAAACCTACACGGTTACCCGGAATCGCAAGACCGGAAGTACTGCCGCCAAAGGGGCGGTTTCAAAACACGGCATGGAAAAAGCAAGTAAGCGACAAAGATGCCAGGGGCAAACCTATATACAAAACCGCAGCAGAAAACGCGGAGGCCGCGTTCGCCATCCTCAATAACGATATGTACTCCAATGGCAAAAAACTTCAAGGGGTGTATGCTTTCCTAGGAAAGGCATTGCAACATCAACAACGAGGGCAAGCACGATCAGGGAAGTTGCATGACGACTCGGCCCTATGCAAAACAGCTACGTGCGCCACTGGAGCACCTGGACCTGAAGAACCTGGAGATTCAAGTAATTCAAAAGAGAAGAAATCAGATCCGAGAAAGGACAAGAAAAGCCCGACAATAAGGATGCAGCGTCCAGAACCGGATCCCATCTGCCGAAAGATGGAATTAATCCCTGAGATCGGGAAGAACAAAACCGGAAGGACGGAAAAGCAATGCCGCCTTCGAGACGCCCTGCTGAAAAAGCTGGAAGACATGACATACCTCACAGGCGTGAGAGATCCCGTACGCCCCCCCAGGAATAAGGAAAGACACATGAGTAGAACTCCACCTTATCCCAAAGGGCACGATAACGGAGGAAATAGAGACAATACCGGAAAAGCGCGTTCGCGCAACAATGGAAAAGAAAGGAGCAGATCCCCTTCTATACATTCAGCCGCCAGATACTCCGCACACATTGATAGAGTGGAAAGATATGACCTATACTTCGGACCTAAGTGTTTCACTGACAGGATCCGGAAAATAACTCTACATTCTGGCTTCGCCAAAGTTGGTCCAACATATCAAAAATATATCAGCAGTACAAACCCGGATACCTGGCTCTCAGACTATTACACAGCCGTCCAGATTAACAATGGGACATACCTAGAGGCAGTAAAATTCCTCCCCCTTATGTTACTGGATGGAGCCAGAGATTGGATCAACGGGCTTCCGTCAAGAACTGTCGACAGCTAGGATGATATGGCTAGAGTTTTTACTTAGCATTTTCGGGGAACGTACAAACGCCCCAACAACATCAACCAGCTAAACCGCTGCACCCAGTTTGAAGATGAGCCATACATGGACTTCATCTCAAGATGGACTGCAATGAGAAATAGCTGCTCTGGAGTAACTGACGTACAAGCAATGCATGATTTCATCAATGATTTAAAACCCGGACTCGTACCGTTCATGATCGGTTCCAAGAAGCACAAAGATCTCGGATCTATGCTTACAACCGCCAATGAGAATGCAGCGGCCGAAGATGATATCAGAGCGAGAGATGGTAATATTGACACTTTGATTCAAGCCAAAAAGACCCCTCGCCCTGAGAAAAAAGCAACTCCAGAAGCACATCAAAAACCCAAAGAAGTTAACATAGCCTTTGGAAGAGAAAACGAGAGCAAATGGAAAGGACGAAGTACAGAACCGATCAACTACACCAAAGAAGAGTGGGAAAGAATCAAGTCGGAAAACTGTGTCCACCATTCACAATTTGGGAAACTCACCCACACTAACGCACAATGCCGACTCAACAAGAATATGAAAGGCAGTGCAGGATCCAGAAGCAAAGGGAAGAGTTGAAAGAGGAAATTCTCCAAGCAAAAGCCAGAAGATGAAAAAGAAGATAGTGAATTGGACACTGATGAAAAAAATCCAGGAACAACAGCGAAAAGGGCGAGGCTAAGTTTCCAAGAGTTGACGGAGAATGCAACCTAACTTTCCTGGCAACTCCCTCAGCATAAGTGGCAAAGAGAACACTTCGAGAAATAAACGCGGTTGTTCCCGCAACCTCAAAATTCTTGAAGTACTCAAATACACCAATTACCTAGGATCAGTCTAATCATCCCGGAAACATCCCAGAACCCGGCACACAAGCTCTAGTTGTAAGCCCTATTGTTCAAAACACTAGGCTAAAAAGAGTGCTGATGGATGGAGGATCCAACATTAACATAATGTACCTGGATACACTGAAGCATTTACGAATCTCCGATACCCAGCTCAATCATAGCAACATACGTTTTCACGGCATCGTCCCTGGCAGGCAAGCACGATCCTTAGGAGAAATTTCCCGAGATGTAACATTCGGAGAGAAAGATCATTTCCGTCAGGAAAAAGTATCCTTCGAGGTTGTGCCGTTCGAAAGTGTGTATCACGCAATACTCGGACGTCCAGCTTTCGGCAAATTCATGGCAAGATCATGTTATATCTATAACAAGCTGAAGATGCCAGGGCCAAAAGGAGGATTAATCACCATAAAAGGAGACTTCAAATTGGTGAACGAGCTGGAAAAAGAAAACGCCCTTTGCGCAGAAAAAGTGATAGCAAAGGAAGAACTGAAGGAGCTGGCAACAGAAGTATCGCCGACAGAAATGCCGGCGGGAAAAGAAAGACGGAAGCCGGCAGACAGTTTCAAAGCTTCCGAGAATACAAGACAGGTTATCCTAGATCCTAAAGATCCGACAAAGTTTGTCGTAGTAGGAACTAGGATGACCGACAAATAGGAAAGCGAGCTGATCAAGTTCCTCTGTGAGAACTGGGACATTTTCGCAGGGTGTCCAGCGGACATGCCAGGCGTACCCAGGGAACTTGTTGAGCACCAACTTAAGGTGATTTCAGGATCGAAATCCGTCAAACAAGGTCTCCATCGATTTGACGGAAGAAGACGGAAGGCTATTGGCAAGGAAATTATCCGGCTATTGGCAGCTGATTTTATCCGGGAAGTTATACATACTGAGTGGTCCGCAAATCCAATATTAGTCCCGAAGAAAGATAGTATTGTTCTTAGGATGTGTATAGATTACACAGGCCTAAACAAATTATGTCCAAAAGATAGATTCGCGTTACCGCGAACCGATCAAATAATAGATGCCACTGCTGGCTCTGAGCTTTTATGCTTTTTGGACGCTTATTCCGGGTATCATCAAATACGCATGAAGGAAGAAGATCAAATCAAGACTTCCTTCATAACCCCGTATGGAACGTACTACTACATAACCATGCCTTTTGGACTGAAGAACGCAGGTGCAACTTACAAGCGTTGCATGCAATGATGTTTGCATAGTCAAATTGGCAACAATGTTCATGTTTACGTGGACGACATCACCGTCGTTTCCAAGGAAAAAGACACACTCCTTGAAGATTTGCGAGAAACCTTCGAAAATTTGCGCACTTATAAGATGAATCCATTAAAGTGCGTATTCGGGGTTCCCTTAGGTAAACTCCTGGGTTTCATCGTTTCTCACAGAGGAATAGAAGTAAACCCGGAAAAGATCAAGGCAATCCTAAACATCTCAAGGCCTACGTGCGTAAAAGATGTACAAAGATTGACGGGTTCTGCAGCTGCCGTCGGCATGTTTATTAGCAGGCTAGGAGACAAAGCTCTGCCATTATACAAACTGTTGAAGAAATCCGACAAATTTGTGTGGACAGGAGAAGCAGATGCAGCATTAACCCAGCTAAAAGAAACCTTGATGAAAGCTCCGATTTTGGCATCCCCAAAAGACGAAGAACCCATGTTATTGTACCTGACAGCAACAAAGCGGGTTATCAGCGCAGTAATAGTTGTGGAAAGGCAGAAAGACGAGCAAAGCATACCAGATCAACATCCGGTGTATTATGTAAGCGGAGTTTTTTCCGAGTCCAAACAAAGGTACCCACACTATAAAACCGGCATATGTCGTATTTTTCGCATCTCGAAAACTTCGTCATGATTTCCAAGGATATTCCATAACAGTGGTATGCAAAGCACCACTAGTGGATATAATCAACAATGCGGACGCAACAGGCCAAGTAGCCAAATGGGGCATTGAGTTGGCTGCATTCGAAATTAAGTGCCAACCCCGGACGGCAATAAAATCCCAGGTGTTGGCAGATTTTGTCGCTGATTGGACATAAGCAATGGAAAAACACACCAATGCCGGAGTCGGAATACTGGGTTATGCACTTTGATGGATCCAAGATGAAAGAATGCGCTGGAGCTGGTGTAGTCCTAAAATCCCCCAAGCGAGACACAATGGAGTACCTATTACAAATACACTTCAACGTCAGCAATAATGTGGCAGAATATGAAGCTTTGCTTCATGGCTTGCACATTGAAAAAGATATAGGTGTCAAGCGCATCTTATGCTATGGTGACCCAGATTTGGTACAACATGAGCTCAACCAAACATGGGACGCCAAAAGCCCCATCATGGCCGAATATCGGAGAACGGTGGACGAGTTTGCAATCTATTTCCTAGGATTTGAAGTACTTCACGTCAAAAGGGAAGAAAACTAGAACACGGATGCATTAGCCCGCATGGGATCGGAAAGAGTGAAAACCCTACCACCAGGTGTGTTTGTCCAGCATTTGCACGAACCATCCATAAAAGGTGAAGATGTCGACTATCCTCTCGTTTCCGAGTCAATCGAAGTCCTGCTCGTTAACCCGGATTGGACAATTCTATATATAAACTTCTTAGTAGATTAGTAGTACCCGGATTGAGCATACAAGGTCTTGCAAAGACAAATAAAACGTCGATGCAAAGGATACACGGTAATAAATGATTGCCTGTATAAACGCAGTACTACCAGAATTTTTCTGCAATGTATTTCGCAGAAGAAGGACGAGAAATCCTGCAAGAAATCCATGATGGATATTGCGGACATCATGCTCAATCAAAAATCATAGTCAAAAAAGCATTCCGTGCGGGGTTTTTCTGGCTAACAGCCAAGACAGATGCCGAACACATAGTAAATACATGTGCCGGATGTCAGTATTACGCCAAGCAGACGAATATGCCAGCCCAAGCACTCAAAACTATCTCTATTACATGGATGTTTGCAGTCTGGGGGTTAGATATGATGGGACCATTCAAAACTTCAAGAGGTGGACTTACACATCTACTCGTTGCAGTGGATAAATATACCAAGTGGGTGGAGGCAAAACCCATAAAAAATCTTGACGGTGTAATTGCCAGATATTTCATCATTGACGTAGTCGTGAGATACGGCGTTCCACACAGTATAATAACCGGCAACGGGACAAATTTCTCCATTGGAGAGCTGAAAAAATATTGCCGACAAACGGGAATTCGCCTAGATCTTGCATCTGTGGCACACCCGCAATCCAATGGACAGGTTGAAAGAATGAACAACTCAATACTGAAAGAAATACGCCCAAGACTCGAATCTCCTCTTCATAGAGCAGCGGGAGCATGGGTGGAAGAATTACCCTCCGTGTTTTGGAGCATTCGAATGACACCAAACAGGTCAACAAGGCAACCCCCGTTTTTCTAGTTTATGGTGCGGAAGCAGTTCTTCCAACGGACATGATCCATGATGGTCCAAGAGTGCAGGCTTTCGATGACTCGGATGCCGAAAGCGCATGACAGGATGCCGTCGATCTCTTAGAAGAAGAACGAGAGCTTGTGCTTCAAAGATCCGCCATCTCTCAGCAAGTTTTACGACGTTATCATAGTCGGAAAATCAGGCATCGTTCTTTTAAAGAAGGTGACTTAGTCTAAGATTGGTGCAGCAAAGGAAGCACAAATTGGCCCCAGGCTGGGAAGGACCATTCGTCATCAGCAAGGCTATGAAAAATGGATCATACTATCTTGTAGATATTCGAGACACGGAAGACGATCCCGAAAAGCCGAATCGCAAAAGAAAGAGAAAGATAGATGATAAACTAGGGGAGACCAGAAGACACTGGAGTATCCAGCAGTTACGTCCCTTGTATACATAGTTCAATTTCTATATAAACATCTTTAAGATCATGAAATAAAGTTGTTGGAATTCTTATGTCTATGTTTTTACATGTTTATTATAGTATAAAGCATAATTCCGTCTTATCTATTTCCCAATGATCTTTCAAAAAACTCAATGTTAACCCGAAATGTGCCTGCGTGCTCGGCGTTAAAAAACTGAATGATTTTCGGCTAAAATGGCTTAAGGAAACTCATATTGTGCCTGCGTGCCTAAGTTTCATTCAAAAAATTCTTTACTTTTCTCTAAGTATTATCTAATTGTTTTTATGCTAGGTCGCTGGAGCTAGTAAGTAAAAATGCTTTTAGTATGATCCATGTTTCCGAGTTTAGACTGATTGGTTATACCCAGTCACTCGGCATGAAGATTAAAATACTATCAAGCCATTTCAAACACTAAGGACAGTTAAAGCATATAAACCAGAGAACTTAGAAGATAAAGGAATAACAACCTGGAAAACTTGCAAAAGACTTAAATAATATTGCAGCAAAAGGCGGAGTACTTGTTCATACAAAAGAATAGGAAGCATTACAATAAGTTTACATTGTAAGATCAGTAATGCTCCTATTTCCTATCTATCTACCCAGGTCCAGGGAATTTCCTTCAGGCATCCGAGTCATCTTCACAGCCGGACTCTTCGGGAACTTCTGGAATTGCGTCTTCCGGGTAGAAGATGGAGATGTTCACCATGGAGGCAATCTTGGTGGCGTGACCTTTAATCTCGTCAAAGATGCTGGTCCGCTGCGCTTCCATGTATCCTTGCGGGATGCCGGATGCCACGCACCAAGATTTGGAAGAAGGGTAGGGCATGCGCATGAGCCCTAGAGCCATACGCGCACCACCGCGTGCCCGGAGCGCAAGGTGGATTCCCTGGACTCCTCCACCTCCACGATCGCTCCCGAAAGTTTCTCAACTTCCGAGAACTCCCCAGTCCCTGCGGGAAGGCATTTGTTGACAAGCAATATTCCCGCAACCTTGATTGCTGTGAATATCTTCCCAAAGGCTCGGATTTTCTCAATCCGAGTAAGTGCTGGGTCATCTCCTATTTTCAGAAAAAGAACCAAAGTGTTAGACAAAAACAGAGAAAAAATATAAAACATGGAAAATCCGGTAAAGATAAATTGCTTACCGAGAATTTTGTCCATCTCGGAACCCTCCTCCAGGCGCAGGGTCAAGGCGTTTTCCAAATATCGGATGGTCGCCTTGTCCTTGGCAACTTGATTGGAGGCATTGGACTCGGCAATGCCGACAGCCAACTGGCTGGCCTCCAGTTCCTTCTGTAACTTCATATTCTCCTTATGAAGTTCAAGATTTTCACGGCGGAGGTTCTCGGCATTGCCAGCACCTTCAGCAATTTTCTTGGCTTTCGCCAAAGAAGCTGAAAAGCAAGTAAAAAAGACGAGTTAGAAAACTTGGAAAAACACTTGGAAGCAGAGAAACTTCTTACCTGCTATTTCTTTCAGCTGATGCTGAGAGGATGCCAGTTCCGCCTCCTTAACATCAAGAATAGATAGAAGGTTTATCACCTCCTTATTCTTGGTGGTAAGTTTGTTGAAAACTTCCAGGTTTATGCTTTCAGCGGTTTGCTGAAACACGGAAAAGAGACAAAATGCTTAAGTTAATAACAAGCATAAAAATGCAAAAAGCATTAAGTTAAAAGCATGCATTTGACTTATTGCTTGGGGGCTAGAGATATTACCTGGCTCATCCGCTGTAAACCTGACAACTTATCGTTGAATTCTTTTGCATACTCTGCAAAAAGAATACCAACATGGTGAAGGTCGTCCTGGATGACCTGCCGAGGTGAAAATACGAAGTTATTTCTGACAATTAGTCCGCCTTGCGGCCAAGGACGGATCAGAGGAGCAGGAGCGAAGAACTTCTTAGCTCCTGGACGAATGTATCAGAGATCGTCGAAGGGTTCCTCCTTTACCTTGAATTCCCTGTTGAAAGTAGGAATGGGCTGCTCCTCAGGTATACGAGAAGGACCGCCCATGTCCCACCCTTTCCCTCACATCCGTCTCGGATGCAATAGGCTGGCTGGTCGGCAGTGGGTATTCCTTCGGCTTTGCAGACTGATCCTCTCCCCCAAGAGTAACTGGGGTAGGAGGAGCTGTAGCTGGAGATGGTGCTCCCTTGCTGACAGTGGCCTTATGCTTCTTCAGTTTCTTTGATTTCAAAGAAGTTGGAGCAAGGCTGAAAGGAAAAAGAAGGAAAAAAATCCGAGAGATGAGTATCCCGAGAAACCAAAACAGCTTATGCAATAAAAAGCAGGCAAAAGTATAAAATTCCAAGAGAGTTACCTGGATGTAGCAACGGGAACTCCGTCAAGATTTACCACCTCCTCTGTGATTACTGTCCTCTTGCGCTTCCGGCCGCCGTAAAAATTGGCATGTAATTCGTCAAGCTCGACGTCAGTCGCAAGATATTCTTCCGTAAGGTCATAGAACTATGGAAATGAACAAATATCCGATTAAGTCAGGAAATCGGGGAAAGATGAAAATCCGAGAAATTTCCCAAAGGAGAAAATGCATTACCTTGGGAACCGGGTTTTATTCGTGATACATCCCCAGGCTTTCCTCATACTGATCGCGAGTAGCAACCAAATGGTTGACCCGCTTTTTGAAGTCCCTTTTTGAGAAAGCCTTGTCTGTTCCTCCCATCTCGTCTTCTGGTCCCTTGTATTCGCAAAGAATCCGGGTTTGGTGGGCAAGAGGTTGGACTCTGATGTTTTTTTTTGGGAACCAATCTTCACTGAATCTACACAGGGTAAAAGATATGGTTCCACGGGTTGGAAGAGCGCCCTCTGTAGGGTTTCGCTTAATTCCAAAGCATTACTGCCAGAAATCTAATCTAGGTGCTATCCCTAAATACCCCTCAAAAAGGGCTTGGAAGTCGGCTAGATATAGAATATAATTTGGTGGTAGGTTGTGGGGCTGGATACCGTCATGGCTAAGAACTTCGAGGAAGAAGGCGAAAGGCAGGATTCCCATACCTCTAGCAATGTGTGAGGTTAGGAGAACTCATTCCCCGGCTCTTGGCAAAGGCTCAGACTCCTCTTCCTCATGACGCCATTTGCCTTCCACGATCAACCCCTCCTTCTCCATTGTCGGAAGGAGAGAGGGGGGAATATTGCACCGGCTCCAGTTGCCGCACTTTCGCCCTCGTCCTCGGCTCCCGCGGAGGCGGACGCAGCGGCGAGTTCCTCTCTGATGAGAGTGATCTTCTCCTCCACCGTTTTAGGAGCGAGAGGTGGAGGCGACGCGGAAGATGACGCGGCCAGGTTATCGGCCGCGAGAGGTGGATCCTCGCGCTCGCGGCCCTGGCCGCCGGAAGATTTCTCCGGCACGTCGCCGGTGGCGCGGCTCGGTGAATCCACCATGGGATCCATGTTGTTGATTATATCGTCAATATCTGCGGCGACGGAGCGTTCTGGAGAGGGGCGTGGAGAGTCCATATCTTGGCGGCGCGACGAGGACTCCGAGCTCTCCGACGAGAAGTCCGGGAACGACGCTGTCGCTTGTACGGGCTCGGGTTTTGCTCTGCTCTGCTCTCATTGAGGCTCGGGGACTGTGGCGCTTGAGGCTTGAAGGTGAGAGGAGAGTGGAAGGTTTGCCGTACGGGATAAGGTGGGCTATTTATAGCCGGAAATCCATTACGATACGTGCTAACGGCTCTTTTGACCGTTGGATGCTCAACACGTGTCACTCGCTGGGAAATCTTTTTGTTTCCACAGGTGATTATTGCTATCTCCTTGTTTCCCGCGATAATCTGTCACATATACGTTTCAGGGTTTCACACTCGAAACCCAAACGTCCCTGACGTCAGCATGATTTAAGTGCTGACGTAGGAAGTTCCTTCTCCAGGAAGGCTCGTGGAAGAAAAGCCGGATTTTCTGAAATCTGAGTTTCGCTTATAGCATGATTTGAAGGAAAAGAAGAATCAAGACAGAAAGCCAGTATTTCTCGGAAATAATGCAAATTTGACGAAAGACGGCGAATTGAAGTCTTAATCCTTCTTGGGGGCTACTGTCGGATATATACCAATTAGGGGTATATCAGATGGTACTCTAAAGTGCCGGATTACCAGGGTGGCCTAAATGGTAATGGATTACGGTCCATTGGGCGGCCTAGTGAGCTGACGCGCGGAAGCCGGATTCTAGAAGAACCCGGACCACGGCCCACGTGGTACGGCTTGGAGTAGAAGGCAGATTCCTTGCCTTCCAAGTTAAGACATACCGTAGTCTTCTAGGTGTCCTATTCTGTAAGCCCTAACCCGGCTATTATATAAAGCCGGACGGGAGATAAGAAAGATAGACAAGAATCTAGAGGCTAACTCGCCGAGAGGTTGATCCTTGTCGAGTAGCTAAACCTAACTCACATTGGACTCTGTATACCACAGGCTTCAGCCCTGATTAGTGAGATTGCAGGAGTAGGAACGCCGACTAGTTGCGACGTACCGAACCTGGGTAAAACCCTGGTGTCTTTGTTCGTCATACGATCACGTCCCCCCACCTCTCTATCTGTAGTCTCATGGCACCCCCGTCTATGAATTCTACTACGATGTCTGAACACGGCCTTCTGACATGTGGATCAAATCACTTAAGTGAAAGGCACGGTCAAAGACCCTGGCTCCACCTGTCAGCCTCACATATCTCTCACACTCTCTCCCACACACACACACACACACTCTCTCTCTCTCTCTCTCTCTCTCTCTCTCTCTCTCTCTCTCTCTCGGCCTCGATCCCATTCTATTCTGTGAGCGAAATCGCCTTCGTCATTGTCGTTGTTGGGTGAAAACGCAACGCCTCTCTCCGCTCTTCACTTCCATCCACGTTGATCTGGGTTTCTTCCTTGGCATCAACCTTGCGCATCACCGATCCCTCACCTAGGGTTTCAGTGAACTGGCGCAATTCATGGCGCCGTCGTGTTGTTTTCCCCACAGGCTTCTTTCAATGATGTCGTGGACTCCGTGGCGCTCCCATGGTACTATGGTACCGTCTATGGCTAGTATCCATTGCTGCTATGATGGGTGCCTCCATGGCTATGGATAGCCACGGTGCTCCATTGCATCGTCTCGCCACTACGCCGCCTCGCCCTTGCGTCGTTAATGTCGTTATAGAGATCACGGGTAAGCTCACGGGCACGCATGATGAAATCTCCTGTGGAGTGTACACCTGCATCCTTTTCTCTTTGAGTGCTTTCCTATGCTCCTATGGCCTTCTCTAAGCTTAACTATGACCATGCCTTCTCCTGGTAGCTAACTTACTGTGCTAAATAATAAGAACAAATACTACTAGCCCCTAATGGCACGTGATGATTCCCTAGGCATGGATGGATAGCATGGACCCTAATTTCGATGCCAAACACTCACCAAAATATCTCTCTATTATCTCTATGCAAATGCCAAGGATGGCTCTCAACCAGTGATGATAGTAACATGGCATATGCAAGCTCTCCCCTCACTAAACTGTCAGAATTCACCTGATGTATGTTGTGTATTTTGGTTTTTTGGATTCTAATAAACCTTCTTCTTGTGGATAGCCTACTCCTCGTAGCTGCTTGACCTAGTTCCTAGAGCTATAATGGAACTTGCTGGTGTGTGTGTGATCTACTTCTGATGTGATGTTGTCTTAGTCGGCTGATAGGCCCTATTTATAGGGTTTACAATTATCTAGGGTATGACACCTAGATAACTGCATGCTATGACAGTGCTGCTATCTTGTGGGTCCTTTGGCCCTAGTTTCAAGCTTCATAGACGGTTGCTTCCTTTGTTGACTGTCTCCATGTGAAATATGGATGCATATGTAGGTGCTATGCACCTGGAGATATAAATATCTCACAGCTGCGCTTGGAAGTTTTTGTACTAGAACTGGGCTTCAATCTATTCTCTCTTGTCTTTGTTATCCATGTTGAAATGGTTTCCTTGCAGGTTTTGGCCCTAATGGCCCTGTATCTGAATTCCTGTGATTTCCTTAACTATTTCTATTGTTGTTGCCCCTAAGAATAGTTGGCTGGGATGTTTTCCTTGTTGTTCTTCCAATTTTTGCAATTGTGTGCTGCTGTTACTGGACATTGGTACTAATACTTGTTGGTTCCCTACCATGCAATCCTTGTTCTGTCCCGATACTTGTCTTCTTGAGCTCAATGTGTACTGTAGCTCATCTGGCATACTTCTTCTTGAAGGGTACGTTGCATAGAAAAAAACAATTTCCTACGCGAGATAAACCCTAAGGCCCAAGATCTAATCTAGAAGATGAAAGGCAACGGGGAGAAAGAGTCTTAGGAAAACATACCCTCGAAAACTCTAAGCGTTACGAGATTGAATCTAGTTGTTGGCGTAGTCGTACTCACGCCAATCTCAAGACCGAGAAGATGTGCACAGCAATCCGGCGGTGCCTCCGTGACCGGTCACACATTCAGCTCGATGAGGATCTTCGTTCCCTTGATCCAGCGGGGTAGCGGAAGTAGAGGATCCCCCAGAACTCCAGCAGCACGGCAGCGTGGTGTGGTGAAGAATCCCATGGCCCGGGCTTCACCAAGCGGATGACCATGGAATGGAGCAGCAGGTGGAGAGAAAAGAGGTGGTACAAGTGTGTGAGGAGGGAGAGAACTGATACGTCATAAACGTATCCCTAATTTATGATGCTCCATGATGATATTATGCCAATTGTTACATGTTCTGCCCTTCTTTATGTCACTTTTATCGATTTTCGGACTAACCTATTGACAAGATGCCGCAGAGCCAGTTCCCTTTTTTTCTGCTGTTTTTAGTTTCAGAAAAGTTGTTCTAGAAATATTCTCGGAATTGGAAAGTTCGAAGCCCGGAAGTCCTATTTTCCCCGGAAGAATCCAGAAGACCGAAGAGGAGTCGAAGAGGGGAAACAAGGGGGCCACACCATGGGCTGGCACGGGTCCCCTGGCTGCGCCAGCTATGGGTGTGGGGCCCCTGGAGCTCCACCGCCTTTTCCCTTTCTCCTATTTAAGCCCCCCGGATGGAAAACCCTAAGCACCTGATCAAAATCCCCGAAAAAGTTTCGTAGCCTCCGTCACCGTCAACCCTAGACCAGGAGGGTTCTGGAGCTGTTTTTTGGCACCCTGCCGGAGAGGAAATCACCACTGGAGGCTTCGACATCACCATGCATGCCTCCGGAGTGATGTGTGAGTAGTTCATCCCTGGACTACGGGTCCATAGCATCAGCTAGATGGTTGTCTCCTCCTCATATGCCTTCATGTTTAGATCTCGTGAGCTGCCTATCATGATCGAGATTGATCTTATGTAATTCTTTATGTTGTGTTTGCTGGGATCCGATGAATATTGACCTTATGCCAAGTTTATTATAGTCTTTATTGCATATGCTATTTGTGATCTTGCATGCTTTCCGTCGCTAGTGGTTGCTCTGGCCAAGTAGTTGCTAGTGACTCCAAGAGAGAGTATTTATGCTTGATAGTGGGTTCATGCCTCCTCGTTGCCTTGCTCGACTGACAGAAATGTGAAGGGGAGGATGTGCTGTTGCCATTAAGGAGAAAACATCGGTGAGAGTTCCCGCGTGCATAATCATTGCTTACATTACACACTTTGTTTAATGCAATTATCTGTTGCATGCAACTTAATACCTAAGGGGGTTCGGATGATAAACTGAGGGTGGATTATTAGTCATAGATGCACATGGATGTCGGTCTATAATCTTGTTGTAATGCCCGCACTAAATATCATAGTAATCATCATGTTATAATGTGCACTACGGTGCAACCTTTATTTGTCAATTGCCCAGCTGTAATTTGTTCACCCAACATGTTATTTTTATGGAGAGACACCACTAGTGAACGTATGAACCCCGGTCCATTTTCCACACTGTTAAACAAACCACAACAATTTCCTGCTCTCTTTACTTACTGCAAGCATACACTGTTTTTTACACTATATGTCTAATCTTTGTTTTCAGCAAGACCGGTGAGATTGACAACCTCACTGTACCGTTGGGGCAAAATATTTTGGCTGTGTTGTGTGCAGGTTCCACGTTGTTGCTCACACCGGTGAAGCGTCAGCACCACCGTCAGTGGCATCAACCTTCCGAAGGTCCTCCTTCTCCTACTGGATTGATAACCTTGATTCTTAACTAAAGGGAAAACTCCCACCGCTATGCTAATCACACCCTCCTCTTGGGGTATCCCAACGAGTGCGAGATCTGCACCATCAAGCACTCACCCTCCTTTTATAAGGGAGCGGGAGGCAGCCCAAGGGGGGTGCGGCCACCACATGGTGCCCCACCTCTTTCCCTCTTCATGTGAGTGGAAGCTCCACTCACACCCACTCATTCTTCCTCAATTTTCCACTTAGAAAATCCAAAGGTTTTTCTTTAATAAATAAATAAAACATTTTTATTTCTTTATTTTAATATTTGTTAATTATATTAACAAACATTTGCATATAGCACCTCGAGTCATTTGTTGTTTCTATTGACAACCATTCAACAAAAAACCCCTTGAACTATTTCAATTTTACCCGAAACAATTTCGGCGTTGTCCAAAGTATTCTTCGATATTTTGTATCCTCTCAAATGCGTCATCGAACCTTAAGTGTGTCACCCTATGGTTCGCTAATAATACAGACATGATCGAGACACCTCTCTGATCAATAATCAACAACGGGATCTGGAGATCCGTGATGATTCCTATATATTCAACGATGAATCTTGTGATCGTGTGAACCATCAACGTCGTAACTAATTCCCTTTGTCCCAGGATATTTTATTTGTCCGAGATCCGATCATCGTTATCAACCATACCTTGTTCGATCTCGTTACCAACAAGTACTCTTTTACTCGTTCTGTGATATGACATTCTTGTGACCTAGTCACATGCTTGCAAGCGGTGTCAATGTGTTATCACCGAGAGGGCCCAGAGTATATATCTCCGTCATTATAACAAATCCCACTCTTGATCCATGAGCCTCAACTAACACTTTCCGAATACCTAACGCCACCTTTATAGTCACCCTGTTACGGTGTGAAATTTGATGTCATTAAAGTACTCTTTCGGTATTAGTGATTGACATGATCTCATGGTCTAAGGAATAAGGTTACTTCGAATGCACGCTATAACAATATAAACTAAATGACTTGATCGTATTGTTATACTTAGTTTGGGTCTATGTTCATCACATCATTCTCCTAATGACATGACCCCGTTATTAACAACATCCAATGTTCATGATCAGGAAACCTTGATCATATGTTAATCAACGAGCTAGTTAAAAGAGAGGCTTTACTAGGAACCATTGTTTGTTTATGAAACATGCATGTATCAACGTTTCCGGTTAATAGAATTCTAGCATGAGAAATAAACATTCATCATAAACAAGGAATAACATAATAAACACTTTATTATTGCCTCTCAGGCATATTCCTTTCACTATTGATGATCTTGTCCTGGTACTTGATGCGCTATGCCTGGCATGTTCCTGTCATTCCATACTTGTTGGAATTTGGGTGCTTCACTCACTTGTAATGGTATTGATCACTGTGTTGTCATGGTGTCATCCAATTGGCTCTTATTTTTTTAATGTGCTTCTTCCTGGTTGTAACATCCCAAGTATGAAAATACCCCTAGAATGCTTTGTTCTTTGTTTTATTTCAAGCAATGCATCATGTCATCATGTTTACTTATTGTTTGCATTTGTTTTCCATCTGTTTTATCCTGTTTTCACAATTCAAATTCAAATCTTTTTGAAACATGGTTTCATACTTGCTCTGTTACAACCTTTGGAACCAAAATAACAAATAAAAAACAACCCTTTTATTCCTTGTTTTCACTTATTAAATTGTTGCTTTAAACCCAACCAATAAATCAATCAATAATTCTCAAATCACCTTTTCAATCCCAAGCCAAGTTCAAATCAGTACCTTTTGGGAACCATAGAAATCACCAAACATTTTCTTCCCTCTAAATCATTCTAAAACCCTAGGGGTAACCCTATTTTTTTTTATTCATGTTTTATCAAGATTTTATTAAACTCAAATCCCCTATTTTTGAATTCAAACACAAACCATAATTTTAAAATTCAATTTTTGAAATCCAAGTTTACAATGTGGTTTCTAATTATCTAAAAGGCTTAACCAAATTTTTCTGTGATTTTTGTTGACCAAAACCTTAACAGTTTTCCCTAAAAACCAAACTACAAAAAAAATATAAAGCAGAAAAGAATAAAAGTGGGCAGCAGCTAGCGCGCGCAGCAGATAACCTAAGCCCAGCCCAGCTAGCCTACACCGCGCAGCAGCCCAGCCCGCGCAGCGCCAACTTACCGCTTCGAGCGCGCGGAGATTCGTGCGCGCGCTCTCCTTCGTCTTCTTCCCGTACGGCGCCCATCGGAGGCATCCACGGCGACCGCGCGCGACCACGGCGGCCACCGCAGCGCCTCCAGGCTATAAAAGGGAGCCCTAGCCCCCCTAGGTGTGCCCTAAGCTCTAGGGTTCCTCGCAGCGCCGCCAAATCTCCTCCTCCTCGAGCTGTCCACCTCTCTGCAATTCCCGCCGCCGTCGATCTCTGAAAACCTTCATGGCGCCGCCGCAGTTAGCACCCACCTAGCCACCTCTGCCCAGGAATCAGCTCGCCGTCACCTCCTCTTCCCCTTGGACACCTTCAATCGCCACGGTGGGCATCAAATCGGCGACGCGATCCCCTCTTTCTTTCCGGCCACCGTGCCTACTTTCTGAATCCAAGGACCTCGCCGTCGTTGCAGGACCCCTCGTCGACGTTGGAGCACGGGACCAGCATCGCCACCTCGCCCTCGACGTGTTGGACACCTGAGCAGCCGCAGAGGACCACCAGGGGCTCCACGCCGTCCTCGACGCCGCCGTCTGCCACGCCGTCGTCACCTCTCTGCCACGGCAACTCCACGGTGAGCTCCACCGTCACCGTCCCCTCTCCCTCTGCTGCTGCACAGCGCGCACACCACGTCCAGCTTGCGCACAGCTCAACCACGGCAGAGCACGGCCGTGCGTTCACTCCGGCGATCTTTCTGAATCTCTGTCAGTCGAGCACACGTTCGCTCGTCAGTTAAAGTTCAGAACTTTAACTGAACAATAACCTGGCTGCGTAGCTACTACTGTCAACAAACACGACAGCAGCGCAGTGGCGCGAGCCTTTTGCGCGCACAGCGAGCTCGCGGGTTCGAGCCCCGCGGCCGCAATCTTTTTGGGGATTTCTCCCCTACGCTGAGCCCCACCAGGCAGTGGCACTGGAGGCCACGCCAGCGTGTGCGCCACGCTGGCCCCTCTGGCCCACTGCGCAGTGGCAGTGGGTAGATAGAACCTGAGTAACAAAGGTTTTTCTGCGAATTTCAGAAATTCCAAATTCTTTTTAAATAACAGAATTAAATCAAAACTTTAAAATGCAATATCTTTTGTTTTATAACCCCAACAAATACAAACTTTATATGAAACTTGATCTAAATTTCATAAACTTTCCAAATATGCAATTTGTGTTTTGTTTTGAATTTTCAAAATGCAATCTAAATTCAAATTCAAATAATTCAAATGCAAATTGAAATAATTCATAACTAATTCATACTGTTTTCAAATAATACAAATAAAATATGTTTTTCACACCTTTTTGAATACTCTATTCAAATATAAAATTTGTTTTCTGGTTTGAATAATTTAAATTGCCTAAACTATTTAAATCTTGTTTAATTCAATTAAAAATTGTTTAAAATTGTTTAATTCATAAATAATTAATCCAAAGTCCAATTTCAAATTGTGAAACATGTAATCCAACTAAAATTTGATAAACTTTTCAAATATAAAATTTGTAATTTGTTTTGCACACTTTAAATTGATGATAACAACTTTTAATTGTGTGCCATGTTTAAGTAACAAAATTCCAAATTTGATAAATGCCTTTCTAAATTGTTAACTATTATTCTAATTGCATTAACCTTGTTATCTTATTGTTCCTCATCATGCATGCATCATACTAAGTCACTTACACATGATGCTTAGTGATAGAACAATTAATTCAACTCCAAGCATGGTCTTCCATATGCACCCTTTTGCATATGGAATCCATTTAAACTTGTGTTCCATGTCAAGCAAGTAATTTTGTTGCATCTATTAAACATGACATGCATCATCCAATGTTTGTGCACCTATGCCATGTATTGATTGCCCGTCTTCCTTCGTTGTTGTTTTTGCTTCTTCTCGGTTAGACGACGACGTTGGTACCGACGAGCCTTACGACACCACTACTCAGGACCTAGCCCAGTACGAGGCTGAGCTGCCAGGCAAGTTATCACTCACATGAATCATTGAGTTCCTTTCCACACTTGTTGTCGATACTATCTTTTGTCTACTATTGCTAGCCCTATGTATCGTTGCTTGTTCTCCGAACCCATCACATGATACTTGAGCCATGATATTGCCACCACCTCCATACCTACAGCCATTGCTTGTGCCTGTTATTATCTAGCATGCTTAGGGTTGCTTTTACTCGAGTCTGTTGTCGGTTACTACTGTTACTATCTTATTATTTGTACCGGGGCTCGTTATTAATCAATCAATCCTGTTAATTGCTAATGGTAATAATAATAACTTGATGATAAGGCACCGGCAGGAGGCCCATGAGTGGTTTTGGAGCCTGCTAGTGTCGACCCTAATAGGAAAAGGGTCTTGTCTACTGATCCATGATGAGCGCACTACCCGCATTTGGGAAGCGAGTATGGGCGCCCCCCTCAACTTGACCTGATTCGCATCTCGTCCAAATCGCCTCATTTAGTTCGTGTTTTCCATTTGCCGCATGCATGTTTTTGCGAGCCCAGCGCAGGGTGGAACTTTTGTAGTCGGCATATAGGGGGACACGTTCTTAGAGTGCTATGAGGGTCCATTTTCTTCTGGGCTCGATTAGCCGTGCGCCCAAGGTGCTTTGGGCTTGATGCGGAGAATGGTTGGTTGTGTAGAGTACCCCGCTTGGTGGGTTAGCTTCCCATCTGGCGGGTTATTCTTGAGTGTACGGCCAAATTGGTGCAACCCTGCAGGGATAATCTTCTCGAGAAGCCGTGTTTTCCGCGGTTATGGATTACTTGGTGAAAGTACTGGCTAACAAGTACTCAGGACAACTTCAACATAATGATCAATCATGTTTCACCCAATGATTAATAACCTGACTGGTAATAGGTTATTCACACAAATAACTTGTTTCACCTTATTACAACTGTGTGAGTTATCCTCGGATTGCTTCTTTGGATAAGGGGCGAGATCCAGGATGGGTTTGGTTGAAGTTATCTTTCAGTTGGTTACAATCCTCGATCTTATCTTTTCTGTTAGCCGGACTTGTAGATTTTCTGTAGTTGGTTAGTGCAGCCAGCAGCAACTTTTATATCACCCCTTTTCTTCCGTTGATCCCAAGCATCTATGCTTGTGTTGACGGGTAACTCCTTGATGAACTGTGAGTCTTGCTTGCCAGTACTTGGATGTACTGACCCCGTTGGGGCTGTGGTTTTACGCAGAGTACTGCTACGACTACGATGCTCCCCAGGATGGCTACTTTGTGGAGTTCGACGACGCTGCAGACGAGTAGTTAGCTGGACCAGGGCAGGATCCAGACCTACGTGGATGGGCTTCGTTTTTCTTTATGTTCTCAGGCTTCTTAAGCCATGGATTTGTCTGTACTCAGACCCCTTTGATTGCTTCCGCTGTTGTAATGAATGATATGTTGGGACATGTGTCCTCTGGATGACTGTATTCGATATTTTCTGCCTTAGTGAAGGCCAGTTGCACTTATTTCATTCTTTTGTGTCTTAGAGACATTCTGTGCTATCATTCGTACCAAACTGTTGACGTACCGTGCGTGTTTGATTATGAAGTACGTCGACAGTAGTGCCTTTAGGTTCCTAGCGGATAGTTTACTTCGACGGTGGAAGCAGGGCTTGTGTTGTCGCGCATAAGCGCAGGCCTACCAGGAAGCTGGGACGTGGGAGCATGTATGCCCCATAATCCAAGCACCTGACTTCCAGTTCGTGCGGAGAGTATCCTCTAGAAACCCAGGGTGCGACAAATGGTATCAGAGCCTGTCTGCCTGTAGGATCCCTTTTTACTGGTCGCAGTTGAGTCTAGAAACTATTTTGTAGCTATATAGGAAAAATGAAACGTGAGAGTAGGAATTCTGCCATTTTTCTTCTTTCCCCACCCACCCAACCTTTTCTGGTAAGGAAGTGAAACGTTGTTTTCTGATCTCACCTAAACTTTCAAGTTAGGGTTTCACGTGTTTTGGGTTATCTGTAGTACCTCAGGACTTTTGGTCTCGTTTTCCCGATGTTGCTTCGATATCATGTTCTTTTCAACATCATTGTCGTCCGTTGAACCTTGTTGTTGTTTTCCACATCCCTTTTTCGTCTACCGGAGTCTAATCAAAACCTTCCAAATAATCTGCAGATGGGTCTCGACTACTATCCGCAGGTGGTTCGCATGACTCGCTGTGAGAGCACCGCCGGTTTTCCGGAGTTGCTGAGAGACATGGTTACCTTTCTGGGGTTCCATTGGGCACCAGAGTACCAGGTCTACGAGCACCAGCGAGAGTGTGACCAGACTTGCTTCCGGGCTATCGTCTACATTCTGTCGGATGATGGCAGGAGCATTGCACACCAGTACGAGGCAGTAGGGTCCACCGTGGATATGGCAGTGCAGCAGGCAGCGTACGTGAGTGTCACCGTTCTCCGTGCCGACTACTGGGGGTTTGATAAGTCCAGTTTTCGTCACATCCCCCGTGGTTACATCACGGCAGCAGGAGCTCACTTCACTATCCACCGTGACATGGATACCTACGAGACTGATAGCTCCAGGCTACAGGTCACTGCCCAGTTCGCTAGTCACAGTGATGCCGTTGCTTCCGCACTTTCTCAGGAGTTAGCCTCAGTCAGGGAGCAGCTCCGCCTTGCTCTCACTCGTCTGGCGACGTACACCACAGACTTTGTTGGAGACGAGCGCTTCGCACGTGTCGTTCAGCTAGCTGGTCTTCCGTTGCCAGATGCTGGAGGTTACGAGCCGATCAGAGGCCCACTTCTCGACCTCGGAGCTGGTTACACAGGGATTCCCCGCTTTGGAGCACAGGGATACGACGCTTTCCACTTCACGACACCGAGAGTTGCTCTCAGAGCAGTTCCTATCTACATGGATCGTCGTGATACCTACTTCCGTGGGATTCCTCCTCACCGTATCTCTCGTCGTACTACTCACCGCCGTCCTGCGTGATGAGCATGGGAGTACCGTTGTATCCATTACTAGCTGTGTCTAGTTTATCCTTTCGTTTTCGAACCATGTATTGGTCTGTTGGATATTCTGATGTATTTGAACATGTGATGATGTACCTGTTGGTTATCTATTCATGCGTCGGAATAATCTATCTTTCGGTTACCAAGTCTATCCTTTTCTGTTGTTGTGCTAAAATGAATTTCTGTTCAGGATGCCTCCAACCAGGAACAACCCGCCACCGCCACCACCAATGGGGGAGCTGTTGGCTCAGATGACCCAAGTGGTGACACAGATGGCCCAGATCCAGGCTAACCAGCAACACAACCAGAATGCTCCAAGGGTCACCATCAAGGACTTCCTCAGCTTGGGCCCAAAAGCTTTCGTGGCAACACGTGAGCCCCTGGATGCTGATGACTGGATCCGTGACGTAGCAAGAGCTCTGGAGATAGCTCATGTTGCTGAAGAGGATAAGGTCAAGTACGCCACCTACCTACTGAAGGGTCAGGCAGCTACTTGGTGGGAGAACTACCAGGCCATGAGGGCTGGCTTTCCTATCAACTGGGGATGTTTCAAGGATGCCTTCCTGAAGCACCACATCCCGGATGGTCTCATGGAAAAGATGCGTGAGGAATTTTGCTCTCTCAGACAGGGCAAGCTGGACGTTCTCGGCTACCAGAACGAGTTCAATCGTCTCGCTCGGTACGCTGGTGACGAAGTGTCCACCGAAGCCAAGAAGATGGCAAGGTTCCGCCGAGGTTTTAACCCGGAACTGAAGTACGCTCTCACCAACATCAAGTGCAAGGACTTCGTCGAGCTTGTGAACACCGCGCTCAATGAGGAGAATGGGCGCAAGGCGTTCGAAGAGTCGCGCAAGCACTCGCGTGAGGGTGGTTCCTCCTCCAACATGACCACCCCTCCGCAGAAGCGCCGCATCTGGGTGCCAAATGGTGCTGTCACTCGGGCTCCAAATGCCCAAGCTTCTCCAGGCTTTGGTCCCCGCCCACCCAACCCATCTCAGATGCAGGGTCAGAGGTTTCCGATGGGGCAGCCAAGGCCGGGTCCTTCTCGTATCGTCACTTGCTACAAGTGCAAGGATACTGGACATTATGCTGACAAGTGCACTCAGAAGCAGCTACCCCTACCTCCTCGCCCCAACACCAACCAGGCTATGGTTCGTGCTCCTCCGGCTAAAGCCTTCAACTCCAACAATAGGCCTGTCGGGAGGAACGCGAGGGTGAACCATATCAAGGCCGACAAAGCCGAAGAGGCTGCTGACGTCGTTCTCGGTATATTACCCGTAAACTCTATTCCAGCTAAAGTGTTGTTTGATACTGGAGCATCGCATTCATTTGTGTCAAAGATTTTTGCAAAAGCATACAACCTAGTTCTGGTTCCGCTAAGCAATCAAATGACTGTTCACTCTCCGGGACCGCAAATGTTGACTTCCAAGATAAGCATGGACAATGAGATCCTAATTGGAGGTCGCATATTCCTTGCTTCACTCATGTTGCTGGGAAATTCTGACATTGATGTCATTCTGGGTATGGATTGGTTGAAGACCCACAAAGCTAAAATTGACTGTGCTCAAAAGTCAATAACTCTCTCCCACACTTCAGGCCAGATAGTCTATTCTCCATATGGATCAACTTCTGCTCAGCTGTTCAGCCTTGATGCCAAACCCCTTCCGGCAATTGAAAATGTTCCGGTGGTTTGTGAGTTCCCTGACGTCTTTCCAGAAGAGTTGCCAGGGATGCCTCCGGACAGAGCAGTTGAGTTCGTGATCGAGCTTGAGCCAGGTACTGCTCCAATCTCTAAGCATCCATATAAGATAGCTCCTCCTGAACTGAAATTGTTGAAGGAGCAAATCGATATGTATATGGACAAAGGTTTCATTCAGCCTAGTTCCTCCGCTTGGGGTTGCCCAACTCTGTTTGTTGCCAAGAAGGATCAAACAAAAAGACTCGTGGTTGACTATCGTCCTCTCAACGAGAAAACCATCAAGAACAAGTATCCACTTCCTCGTATCGATGATCTTTTTGATCAACTTGCTGGAGCCTCAATATTCTCAAAGTTGGACTTGAGGATGGGGTACCATCAGATAAAGATCAGAAAGGAAGATATTCCTAAGACAGCTTTCACCACTAGGTACGGTCTATATGAATACACCGTCATGTCCTTTGGTCTCACCAATGCACCGGCAACCTTCTCAAGACTCATGAATTCTGTCTTCCATGAATACCTCGACAAGTTCGTTGTGGTATATCTTGATGACATTCTAGTCTACTCAAAATCCGAGGAAGAGCATGGAGAACACCTTCGTCTCACTCTCATGAAACTTCGCGAGCATCGTCTGTATGCCAAGTTTTCCAAATGTGAGTTCTGGATTCCAGAAGTTGCATATCTTGGTCATATCATCTCTGCCAAGGGCATAGCCATTGACCCGGAAAAGGTTAAGGCAATTGTTGACTGGAAACCCCCTAAGACGGTGAAACAAGTTAGAAGCTTTCTTGGCTTGGCTAGCTATTGCCGTCGTTTCGTCCAAAACTTTTCCAAGATTGCCAAACCTCTCACTGATCTCACAAAGAAGGACAAAAAGTTCGTTTGGACTCCACAATGTGATGAGAGTTTCAACCTCCTGAAGACTAAACTCACTTCCACACCAGTTCTAGTTGGCCCCGACACCACCAAACCTTTCCAGATATTCTGTGATGCATCTCTCCAAGGCTTAGGAGCAGTTCTTATGCAAGAACGTCAAGTTGTGGCCTATGCTTCTCGTCAGTTGAACCCACATGAGCAAAACTATCCCACACATGATCTTGAACTTGCAGCAGTTGTGTTTGCCCTCAAGAAATGGAGACAATACTTGTTGGGTAACAAAACTGAAATCTTTTCCGATCATAAGAGTCTGAAATACATCTTCACTCAGCCAGATCTGAACCTCAGGCAAAGGAGATGGATTGAGAAGATTAAAGACTTTGATCTCACCATTTCTTACACTCCAGGCAAGGCTAATGTTATGGCCGATGCTCTCAGTCGCAAATCCTATTGCAATAATCTCATGATCATGGAAAGCCAACCTCCACTTCATGAAGAATTCCAGAAGCTGAACCTTGGTCTTGTTCCGGAAGGATACCTTGCTAGCTTGACAGCCAGTCCAACTCTCGAGGACAAGATTCGTTCTGAACAACTTCGTGATAATGAAATCAAGAAGATTGTGGATCACATCAAGGAGGGCAATGATAAGTTCAAGTCCTTCTCAATTGATGACAAGGGAACTGTGTTCTTCGAAGGACGCATTGCAGTCCCTCAGATTCAAAGTCTCAAGGATATCATTCTCAAGGAGGCTCATGAAACTCCTCTATCCATTCACCCTGGAAGTACAAAGATGTACCAGGATCTCAAGACTCTGTATTGGTGGTCTGGCATGAAACGTGAAATTGCTCAATACGTTTCTGAATGCGACGTTTGTCAACGTGTTAAGGCAGTCCATCAGAAGACAGCAGGTCTACTCCAACCTCTGAAAATTCCTGAGTGGAAGTGGGACATGATTGAAATGGACTTCGTTACTGGGTTTCCAAAGTCCAAAAAAGGGCAACGATGCAATCTTCGTTGTTATTGATCGTCTCACTAAGGTTGCTCACTTCTATGCTGTAAAGGAAACTATCTCAGCTAGCCAGTTAGCAGAGCTCTACACAGCAAAGGTTGTTCCCCTTCATGGTGTTCCATTGGAAATAAGCTCAGACCGTGGAAGTATTTTCACTTCTCATTTCTGGAAAAGTTTTCAAGAAGCATTGGGCACTAAACTTCTGTTCAGCACAGCTTATCACCCTCAGTCTCAGGGGCAAGTCGAAAGAGTCAATCAGATTCTCGAGGATATGCTCAGAGCATGTGGTCTCTCCTTTGGCATGAAATGGGAGGATTGCCTTCCATATGCTGAATTCTCCTACAACAACAGCTACCAGGCAAGCCTAGGCATGGCACCATTTGAGGCACTGTATGGTCGCAGATGCAGGAGTCCAATCAATTGGTCTGGAGCTGGTGAACGTTCACTTTTAGGCCCTGACATTGTTAAGGAAGCCGAGGAGAAAGTTCGTATCATTCGTGACAATCTCAGGATTGCTCAATCTCGTCAGAAGAGCTATTATGATAGCAAGCACAGGGATATGGTCTATGCACCTGGTGATAAGGCATATCTCCGTGTAACTCCCCTCAGAGGCACTCATCGTTTTGGTGTGAAAGGAAAGCTTGCACCAAGATACATTGGCCCTTTCAACATCCTCTCAAGACGTGCAGAGAATGCTTATCGTCTTGAACTTCCAGAAAAACTTTCCAAAGTGCACGATGTGTTCCACGTGTCACAACTCAAGAAGTGTTTCAAAGATCCAGATCGTGCAGTTGATCATGATTCCATTGAGCTGCAAGATGATCTATCTTATGAGGAGCACCCTATTCGTATTCTCGATGAGACCGAGCGTAAGACTCGCAACAAGAGCACCAAGTTCTTGAAAGTCCAATGGTCGCATCATTCTGATAAAGAGGCAACGTGGGAGACCGAAGAGGATCTTCGCAAGAAGTATCCGGACCTGTTCATTTCTCAGTAGGGAATCTCGGGGCGCGATTCCTTCAAGGGGGGGCGTTTTGTAACATCCCAAGTATGAAAATACCCCTAGAATGCTTTGTTCTTTGTTTTATTTCAAGCAATGCATCATGTCATCATGTTTACTTATTGTTTGCATTTGTTTTCCATCTGTTTTATCCTGTTTTCACAATTCAAATTCAAATCTTTTTGAAACATGGTTTCATACTTGCTCTGTTACAACCTTTGGAACCAAAATAACAAATAAAAAACAACCCTTTTATTCCTTGTTTTCACTTATTAAATTGTTGCTTTAAACCCAACCAATAAATCAATCAATAATTCTCAAATCACCTTTTCAATCCCAAGCCAAGTTCAAATCAGTACCTTTTGGGAACCATAGAAATCACCAAACATTTTCTTCCCTCTAAATCATTCTAAAACCCTAGGGGTAACCCTATTTTTTTTTATTCATGTTTTATCAAGATTTTATTAAACTCAAATCCCCTATTTTTGAATTCAAACACAAACCATAATTTTAAAATTCAATTTTTGAAATCCAAGTTTACAATGTGGTTTCTAATTATCTAAAAGGCTTAACCAAATTTTTCTGTGATTTTTGTTGACCAAAACCTTAACAGTTTTCCCTAAAAACCAAACTACAAAAAAAATATAAAGCAGAAAAGAATAAAAGTGGGCAGCAGCTAGCGCGCGCAGCAGATAACCTAAGCCCAGCCCAGCTAGCCTACACCGCGCAGCAGCCCAGCCCGCGCAGCGCCAACTTACCGCTTCGAGCGCGCGGAGATTCGTGCGCGCGCTCTCCTTCGTCTTCTTCCCGTACGGCGCCCATCGGAGGCATCCACGGCGACCGCGCGCGACCACGGCGGCCACCGCAGCGCCTCCAGGCTATAAAAGGGAGCCCTAGCCCCCCTAGGTGTGCCCTAAGCTCTAGGGTTCCTCGCAGCGCCGCCAAATCTCCTCCTCCTCGAGCTGTCCACCTCTCTGCAATTCCCGCCGCCGTCGATCTCTGAAAACCTTCATGGCGCCGCCGCAGTTAGCACCCACCTAGCCACCTCTGCCCAGGAATCAGCTCGCCGTCACCTCCTCTTCCCCTTGGACACCTTCAATCGCCACGGTGGGCATCAAATCGGCGACGCGATCCCCTCTTTCTTTCCGGCCACCGTGCCTACTTTCTGAATCCAAGGACCTCGCCGTCGTTGCAGGACCCCTCGTCGACGTTGGAGCACGGGACCAGCATCGCCACCTCGCCCTCGACGTGTTGGACACCTGAGCAGCCGCAGAGGACCACCAGGGGCTCCACGCCGTCCTCGACGCCGCCGTCTGCCACGCCGTCGTCACCTCTCTGCCACGGCAACTCCACGGTGAGCTCCACCGTCACCGTCCCCTCTCCCTCTGCTGCTGCACAGCGCGCACACCACGTCCAGCTTGCGCACAGCTCAACCACGGCAGAGCACGGCCGTGCGTTCACTCCGGCGATCTTTCTGAATCTCTGTCAGTCGAGCACACGTTCGCTCGTCAGTTAAAGTTCAGAACTTTAACTGAACAATAACCTGGCTGCGTAGCTACTACTGTCAACAAACACGACAGCAGCGCAGTGGCGCGAGCCTTTTGCGCGCACAGCGAGCTCGCGGGTTCGAGCCCCGCGGCCGCAATCTTTTTGGGGATTTCTCCCCTACGCTGAGCCCCACCAGGCAGTGGCACTGGAGGCCACGCCAGCGTGTGCGCCACGCTGGCCCCTCTGGCCCACTGCGCAGTGGCAGTGGGTAGATAGAACCTGAGTAACAAAGGTTTTTCTGCGAATTTCAGAAATTCCAAATTCTTTTTAAATAACAGAATTAAATCAAAACTTTAAAATGCAATATCTTTTGTTTTATAACCCCAACAAATACAAACTTTATATGAAACTTGATCTAAATTTCATAAACTTTCCAAATATGCAATTTGTGTTTTGTTTTGAATTTTCAAAATGCAATCTAAATTCAAATTTAAATAATTCAAATGCAAATTGAAATAATTCATAACTAATTCATACTGTTTTCAAATAATACAAATAAAATATGTTTTTCACACCTTTTTGAATACTCTATTCAAATATAAAATTTGTTTTCTGGTTTGAATAATTTAAATTGCCTAAACTATTTAAATCTTGTTTAATTCAATTAAAAATTGTTTAAAATTGTTTAATTCATAAATAATTAATCCAAAGTCCAATTTCAAATTGTGAAACATGTAATCCAACTAAAATTTGATAAACTTTTCAAATATAAAATTTGTAATTTGTTTTGCACACTTTAAATTGATGATAACAACTTTTAATTGTGTGCCATGTTTAAGTAACAAAATTCCAAATTTGATAAATGCCTTTCTAAATTGTTAACTATTATTCTAATTGCATTAACCTTGTTATCTTATTGTTCCTCATCATGCATGCATCATACTAAGTCACTTACACATGATGCTTAGTGATAGAACAATTAATTCAACTCCAAGCATGGTCTTCCATATGCACCCTTTTGCATATGGAATCCATTTAAACTTGCGTTCCATGTCAAGCAAGTAATTTTGTTGCATCTATTAAACATGACATGCATCATCCAATGTTTGTGCACCTATGCCATGTATTGATTGCCCGTCTTCCTTCGTTGTTGTTTTTGCTTCTTCTCGGTTAGACGACGACGTTGGTACCGACGAGCCTTACGACACCACTACTCAGGACCTAGCCCAGTACGAGGCTGAGCTGCCAGGCAAGTTATCACTCACATGAATCATTGAGTTCCTTTCCACACTTGTTGTCGATACTATCTTTTGTCTACTATTGCTAGCCCTATGTATCGTTGCTTGTTCTCCGAACCCATCACATGATACTTGAGCCATGATATTGCCACCACCTCCATACCTACAGCCATTGCTTGTGCCTGTTATTATCTAGCATGCTTAGGGTTGCTTTTACTCGAGTCTGTTGTCGGTTACTACTGTTACTATCTTATTATTTGTACCGGGGCTCGTTATTAATCAATCAATCCTGTTAATTGCTAATGGTAATAATAATAACTTGATGATAAGGCACCGGCAGGAGGCCCATGAGTGGTTTTGGAGCCTGCTAGTGTCGACCCTAATAGGAAAAGGGTCTTGTCTACTGATCCATGATGAGCGCACTACCCGCATTTGGGAAGCGAGTATGGGCGCCCCCCTCAACTTGACCTGATTCGCATCTCGTCCAAATCGCCTCATTTAGTTCGTGTTTTCCATTTGCCGCATGCATGTTTTTGCGAGCCCAGCGCAGGGTGGAACTTTTGTAGTCGGCATATAGGGGGACACGTTCTTAGAGTGCTATGAGGGTCCATTTTCTTCTGGGCTCGATTAGCCGTGCGCCCAAGGTGCTTTGGGCTTGATGCGGAGAATGGTTGGTTGTGTAGAGTACCCCGCTTGGTGGGTTAGCTTCCCATCTGGCGGGTTATTCTTGAGTGTACGGCCAAATTGGTGCAACCCTGCAGGGATAATCTTCTCGAGAAGCCGTGTTTTCCGCGGTTATGGATTACTTGGTGAAAGTACTGGCTAACAAGTACTCAGGACAACTTCAACATAATGATCAATCATGTTTCACCCAATGATTAATAACCTGACTGGTAATAGGTTATTCACACAAATAACTTGTTTCACCTTATTACAACTGTGTGAGTTATCCTCGGATTGCTTCTTTGGATAAGGGGCGAGATCCAGGATGGGTTTGGTTGAAGTTATCTTTCAGTTGGTTACAATCCTCGATCTTATCTTTTCTGTTAGCCGGACTTGTAGATTTTCTGTAGTTGGTTAGTGCAGCCAGCAGCAACTTTTATATCACCCCTTTTCTTCCGTTGATCCCAAGCATCTATGCTTGTGTTGACGGGTAACTCCTTGATGAACTGTGAGTCTTGCTTGCCAGTACTTGGATGTACTGACCCCGTTGGGGCTGTGGTTTTACGCAGAGTACTGCTACGACTACGATGCTCCCCAGGATGGCTACTTTGTGGAGTTCGACGACGCTGCAGACGAGTAGTTAGCTGGACCAGGGCAGGATCCAGACCTACGTGGATGGGCTTCGTTTTTCTTTATGTTCTCAGGCTTCTTAAGCCATGGATTTGTCTGTACTCAGACCCCTTTGATTGCTTCCGCTGTTGTAATGAATGATATGTTGGGACATGTGTCCTCTGGATGACTGTATTCGATATTTTCTGCCTTAGTGAAGGCCAGTTGCACTTATTTCATTCTTTTGTGTCTTAGAGACATTCTGTGCTATCATTCGTACCAAACTGTTGACGTACCGTGCGTGTTTGATTATGAAGTACGTCGACAGTAGTGCCTTTAGGTTCCTAGCGGATAGTTTACTTCGACGGTGGAAGCAGGGCTTGTGTTGTCGCGCATAAGCGCAGGCCTACCAGGAAGCTGGGACGTGGGAGCATGTATGCCCCATAATCCAAGCACCTGACTTCCAGTTCGTGCGGAGAGTATCCTCTAGAAACCCAGGGTGCGACACTGGTATCTTACATTGTTTCTACTTGCTTTCTGACTTTGAACTTTCATGTCCCATGTGCTTCTCAGCCACAACTTGGTCAACTTGATGTTGATAAAGTTTCTTAACTATCCAACATAAAAATGCCTCACCCTATGGGTGCCGACAACATTCTAACCCCTCACCATTCCGATGTCTTTGCTTGTTTGCAGGTACGAAGATCTTCCAAGTCTTGAAGAATGTAGATAGGCTCCAATGTAAATTTATTTCAATTTTTGCAATATGAATTCCAATGTGATACTCTTTTACATAATATTTCAATGAAATCGAATTTTAGTTTCATTTCCTCTCAAACTTGTCCTTGCGTATTTTAATTTCTGTTTGAGTTATTTAAATTTGTGAAAATAATTTTTATGATATTCAAATTAAAATCTCAACTTCTTAAACACTCTGATTTAGGTTTAGAAAAGATAAGAATGCGAACTGAACCTCTATGATAGAAGATCAAAATCTATCTTAGGGTTTGGAAACCAAGTTTAAAATAAGCGAGAACCATGTCCCATCTCGATCAAAATCTGCAATAGTTTCCCACTCCTTCATAAATCGAGACGTTGACTCCTTCATCACACTTTACACAAAAGCTCGAAAGAAATATCAAAATCCCAAATGCATAAAATGCAAAGGTGCAAAAACTTAAAACCACCGCCTCCCGACTGTCTAAATTGCGAGGTCTCACGAGATCTCAGCTTATAATGCTTTTACATAATGATTGATCAAGTTTGTTTTGGCATCATGTCACCTTAAAAATTATTTTTGATATCACTTACCTACTCAAGGACGAGCAGAAGTTAAGCTTGGGGATGCTGATACGTCTCAAATGTATCTATAATTTTTTGATACTCCATGCTTTCTTTTCTACATGTTTCCATATGTTTTTATCATATATTGGACTAACCTATTAATCCAGTGCCAAGTGCCAGTTTCTGTTATTTTGTCAGTGTATTTCAGGAAAGGTCAAAAAATGAAAGTTCTCTGAATGAGCTGGAAATTTACTAGCAATTTTTATTCACCGGAAGACTCATGGATCCAAAAGGACGCCCGGAGGGGAGGCCCACAACCACAAGAGGGGTTCTAGGTGCGCCCCTTACATGCGACTAGGGGTCATCTCGTGCCTTCGGGCACCACCTCACATCGCCTCTTCGCCCATAAATACCCCTTGACCTAAAAGGAAAGACACCTAGACGATTTTTTCAGAAACACGTCCGAACTCCGCCGCCATCCAAAATCCCAATTCAAGGGATATAAGTCTCTGTTCTGGGATTCTACCGGGACGGGAAAGTGCCCCCAGAGCCATCTTCATCGATGTTGCTGCCTCCCGCAATGATGTGGGAGTAGTCCCTCCACGGGGCTGAGGGCTCGTGCTAGTAACTATGTGGTTATCTATCTCTCCCATGGTGTGATATTCATGTGACCGTGAGCTATGTTATTATAGTTGAATTCTATGATGTTTCCCCTTCTTTATATAATGGATTATGATGTTGCTCAAGTAATTTTATCTAGTATGATCTTGCGGAGTCACCATTGTCCCATGGTGACAGTGCATGTGCCGTGTGTGACTCTATGGATCATGCATTAGAGAGATACTTATCATGAACTTGTTCTTATTTTTTTCGGATTAAATTATGGAATCATGAGGATTTTTAATGCTTGTGTTTAGTATAATCTCTATATTGCTAAGGTGAAAGTGCGGGTGGTGTGGATGTATTAGAAAGAGACTATTCAAGAGATAGTTTGTGCTGTTTGTCAATAGTATCTTTGGACGCTCAAAGTGACAGGGTTGGGGTGTCCTTAGATGTGGAACATGAACTTTAAGGTGTGTTCTATGTAGCCTGTGCGATTCGCATCCTATTTGATCCATTAAGAACGATTTCCGAGTAACGTCCATCATGCACAGTTTAGATAAAATAGCATGTGTTTAATTATGTTAATATTGTTGAGAGCTACCACTACCGAAAGTATGATCCCTAGGTCTTGTTTACAAGCATCGCTATACCGTTTGCTCTCAGTTTTGTTACTTGTGATCTTGCTGCCATTTTTATTAAGATTTACAATACCTTGCTTAACCCTCCATATTACCCATATTTTAAACCACTGCATATATATATAATCACCATTGTATTAGGTGTGTTGAGTACACAAGTGAATCATCCTGTCACCACGCCACCAACTAATTTCTTCCACTTTTGGTTACTAATATATTTTCTTAAGACTGTTGCGATCCACTACACTTTTGGGTTATCAGCATCAGCTACGTCTGCATTTCCTTCGTCATCACCCTGTCCACCGACGCTGACAGAATCGCTGCCGAGAAGGCCGCAGCTGACGAGAGGGTGGCTAACAAGGTCGCTGCCTCCGCTGCTGCTCTGGGCAACTGGTTTATTGGAGGGTACGATATGTTCATCCCGCTCCTAATCGTTTGCATCTGTGCAGTACTAGCGACTTTAGTAGTTGTTTCTACTCTTTTTCTAGTACATGGTAATATTGTAGTATGTACTCGGTACTATTTACGTCATGCTCATGATTTATTCCTAGATTAATCTAATCAAATAATTCCTAGATTACACGATTGTATGTAGAAGTCATGGTGGGCGTGGAATTCATCGGGGCTAATGAGTATAGGCAGACATCCCGACAAAGTCGCGCTTCCGGAGCTACGTGGCAAGGTAGGGATCGTCGACATCTCTCTGAGTTTGACTTGCTTTTTTTGTCAGTTTGGTCGGTTAAGGTGTTAGGCGTTAGTTTTAGGTTTTTCGTTAGTTTGGTACGCAGTAGCGATGTAGCTGCATGCCTAAACTACATGGTTACCAACCAATGTACCTACTACTGTGCTTTTCATACAGAAATGAGAAACTGCAAACAAAGTGAATTCCTTACATGGCGAGGATAATGTTGCCTCCAAACCATCCCACATGCATGCTTTTGTTTAGCTTGGAGATGAGGTACCTAGTTAGTGGAACGGCTCATTAGCAATTGTCTAATCTTGGACCAGAATCAACTTACTTTTAATAAAAACATATATAGCGATAACCAACAACCCAATTTCGCAACGGCCCTTTCCAATTGGATTATCCCGCACTGTGCTAGCTCTTGCTTAGTTTGAGTTGAACCGATATCCCTTTGGCACCTGTAAAATTCCAGTGTGTTTGTAGTCTTGGACCGGTTTTGTGTTCGAGACTGTAAAAATCCGCCGAGCTGTAAACATTTTGCGGGGCACTAAAAATGTGAGTCTCAGACCTTTAGATCTAGGGGATGTAGGGTAGTATACAAATTACGAACTGGCCGAAATTCGCCGATTTCTCCCCGTGTCACTCTTCGTAGCAGCATACTCCAGTTGTCGATTTCTCGCGGCTCCAGCAAAATTATACGTTATCGTTGCAAGATTTGCACTTATCGCCCTTAATACATGACCGTGCAGGCGAGACGACGGGCCGCCGGTCGCCGCTGCGCACGTACATGGTGCAAACGAGACGGCCAAGACTTTCGGACGAAGGGATAACCAGACAAGACGAGGCCCGGTGGAGCCGTGGAGGTGAGGACGGGAGTGACGACAGGTTAGGGTTTTCTCCCGGTCACCACGCGGTTAAGATGCATGTGGATTGTGGAGTGATGTTGACTGAAACCACTTGTTCACAAGGCAGATAAAGCATCCAATCTTGAGCAACTCTTGATCGATTTGGATCTAGAGCTTACCGTTAGATGGAGTGTGTGATAACGTAGCGGAGCATATATGTGGAGTGTCTCTGAAACCAATTCTTGATGGTACCACAATTAATTATTTTACACGCGATCCGAACATAATTAATTATTTTTGCACGCGATCTGCGTGAATTCAGACGAGGTGCACCGACAGCCAAATGAAATACTTTTTGCGCGAGATCCAAACTGGTGGGAGCACAATTTCCGGTACAGTCAATTGGGCTGGGAGGCAAATGGAAATAGTATAAATTTCTCAAGCGCATGTTACGATCTGTGCGCCACTGGCTAGTTTGTAGGACGTGGAGCACAGCTTGGATGTAGAGGGATGTCACGGTTAGGGCTGCAAGAAAAACTCGAGATTTATGAGCGGATCGAGATCGACTCGCTTTTTAGCTCGACTCAAGATTGACTCGAAAAGAAATGAGCTGAATATGAGCACATTTTATAGCTCGAGAGGAGAACGAGCTAATCTTGAGCGACTGCTAGCTCGCTCGATCTTAGCTCGATAACTCGAAATAATATAATTTTTTGTAATGATTTTGAAATATATTAAAAATAAAATAGGATAATTTGCTACCTTATATGCTGTGAACGGAATTGCTCTTTCCTTCTTAGCCCATCCAAATCTGGATATCCAACTAGATATCTGTCGTGACTCTTCGTGTTTTGTTACAATAAGTACTTGTTGTTAGCGTGTGAAGAAATTAATGTTGGCACGGTTGTTATTAAAACGATATTTTTGTTATAATGTTATTGTGGTTTAATTATATAAACTATTTGCTTTCGAATGTACAAATTTTCATTGTCTTGTTAAGCTCGAAACTCGCTCGAGATCGACTCGAGATCGTTACAAGCCGAGCATGAGCCAATATTACAGCTCGACCATTAACTCGACTTAGTCTGAGCTCGCTCATATTTTAGAATGAGCTGAGTATAACTCGCTCGAACTCGACTCGTTTGCCGCCCTAGTCACGGTCAGTAGTGGAGCTTGGTGCGGCATATGATTTTCCTTTTCGCATTAATAAAAGAAAGATCGGAAAATTGTAGTAATTGCGCAACACAGTAACCCTCTAGTTCATGTTTCGTTTCTCTCTAAGTTCGAGTTAGGCCATTTTGGATTACAGGATTACAAAATATAGTACTAATTGAGAAAACACCGGATTTTGATAGGATCGTAGTAGGTGCAGAAAACATAGGATTAGCACAACTCTAGCAGAAAACATAGGATTAGCACAACTCTAGCAGAACCCCTAAAAGGGCCGGAACTGTAAAGTTCTGACGGATTTAGAGGTTAGCCTCAGTTTTGACGCGCTAGCAGAGACTGAAAACTCGGTCCGACCTGAAAGCGGCTTACCCCCCTCCCCCTCCCTAAATCCACCCTCCTAGCCTGTATTTATTCGACAGCGCGACCCATTTTCGGGTGAAGACCAAAAACCTACCGCCGACGACGACAAATTTCCCCGCGAATCCACACCTCCGGCGAGCAATAACCGTGCGCCGGCGACAGATCTAGTTAAGCCATGTACAATGGCGCGTAGCCCTAGCTCAGATGGGTCCGGGAGAGGCCGCGACGACGCTGAGGATGATCCTGAGCGCAAGTGGCTCGTCCGGTCCGACGTCGTCCGCAAGCGGGGTGCGAGGAGCTTCATCCGCGTGGGGGTGCCCATCCCGGAGAGGTTCCGGTACATCGTTGTGGAGGAGTATGACTATAGGATGCGCCGTGGGAGTTTCAACGGCGGCGAAGGGAGCTCCACCGGCGGACACAGAGCTCCTGTAGACGGGCCTCGTAGTAGCCGTAGTGCGTAGGCTCGCCGTATTTCAGCCGTAGAAGCTATATATGTATGTAAACTTTCGCGCTATCATGTTCAACTATTAATGAAATGTCGAATTTCTCGTTTTCATTTACGGGTTCTGCTACGAGCTCGGAGTTCTTCAGCCTTCAAACCTACGAAAAGGCGAACTGAAACTTGGTTGTCAGGTTGGGGTTTTCAGGCGCCGCTAGAGTGCTCTTACAAAATAGAGGAAAATTGTAAAAAACAGTCATTTGGATGAATCATAGAAAAATTGCCTCGATTCTACGTGAATGAGTGTAAAAAAAAGATTACAGTGGACATTGGAATTCCTATGGGATTGGGTATAAAAATGCAGTGCATACAAATTTTGTAGGCGACGTTCTTTCGATCCAAATGCATTCCTTAGAAAAGAATCCTATGATCGAAATCCTCCAAATTTTCTCTGAAGATACTTCAATTCAAAGAGAGACCCTTAGTGATTTAGGGTGACACCATCATCCTACACTGATGAACACCAAAGGAATATCCAAAAGTACATTATTCATTTGCCGAGTCGTCGTCCGTCCAACATCGCGCACGCGCGTTACAATTATTTCAAGGCTTGAGTTCAGTTACTTGACAAGTGACAAACAACACACTGATGCAGCTCGGCTCTTCGCACGCACGCACGCCCGATCTCACCGCACTTTGGATGGGTTTTACTTGTAGGGAACGGCGATCCTTTCGGGGCCGGACTTCATGTCCTCCCAAATCAGATCGGACAGCGCCATCATCAGCTTCCCCACCTTCCCTGCATCACAGGAACACAACCACACACGAGTGAATCAACCAGACGCATTCATGGATCGACATATGTTTGTTCCAACGATTGAAGTGATCAACCGGGGTCGAGTGATATATACCTTCGCCGATGGGCTTGCTGTCCCACTCGACGACTGGCACCACGGGAAAGCCGCTACCAAGGAAGGCCATCTCAACAGAGTTCTTTGCATCTTCGGCGGTGATGTACTTGGTGCTGACGCCCGTGAGCAGGCCGGCGTCGACGAGCTTGGGCGCGAGCGCCAGCAGGCGCTTTGCGGTGCAGCCGGTGAGGATCTTGTCGAACGCCGGGAGCACCAGCTCGCCGCCCGGGGTGACGAAGGCGACGTTCACCATGGGTCCCTCGGCGACGAACCCCTGGTCGTCCACCCACACGGCCGCGAACGCGCCGCGCTCCTCGGCGTCCATGATGGAGAGCACGTTGGGGAGGTAGTTCACGTTCTTGCTCGTCGCGAACATCGGCGGCTTCATGGGCACCGACGTGGTCACGGCCTTGACGCCGTGGCGGCATTGCTCGTAGTCGTAGGGGATCACGACGGCGTAGAAGGCAGGGCCCAGCAAGCCGCTGGAGGAGAGCAGGAAGTCGCCGGGCCCGGAGCTGAGCCAGTAGCGGAGAGCGCCCTTGCGGCAGCCGGAGGCGGCGGTCATCTGGACGAGGATGCTGCGGAGCGTATCGCGCGGGAACGGGGTGCCCACCTTGGCCTTGGCCGCGGAGCGCAGGAAGCGGTCCAGGTGCGGGTCCAGCTCGTAGAGGTGGCCGTCCAGGATCATGGCCGTGTCGAAGACGCCGTGGCCACGGTGCACCATGTGGTCGTCGATGGGGAGGACCATCATGGCCGGGTCCAGGATGATGCCGCCCAGGATGCTCGAGTACATGGCCGGGAACGGAGCAGCCGTGGATTTCCATTTCTCTTGCAGTTTCTGCAGGGCCTGCAAGCGTGAAAAGATGGAATCATTGACAGTGCAAGCGTTGGTCGACTTAACCCATGTAACACTAAACCTTTTGGTTACTAATCACTGATGTTAAGAGTGGGTTGTCTTGTCTAGACAAAGTACCGACGTCAGCTTGCCCTAAGATTAAAACAGGTAGGTGCCACTTCGTCGTGTTCGTCAAATTTTAGTTTCCTCTTGCGTGTCGGACATCTCCACTGAGTATGGCGTGTTCATTGTTATTAGCATGTCCTCAATCCCCTCGACGAACAAACTATGACGAACTATGCCAAAGTACTAATATCATGTATACGAAACTATGAATGCATAGCATAACGCTATATCGATCTACATACTACAACCAAGGCATATCAAGAGCTTTTCAAGAAGGTTTCCGGGGGAGGGGGAGGGGAGCAAGAACTCACCTCTGCACCCGATTCATACACGGGAACTTCATCCTCAGCCTGAACGTAGGAGCCCATGATGATCTAATGGCAAGGTAGCAGCAGAGAGTAGCTAGCTAGAGTGTGGCAGTGCGAGTGGAACACCAGCTCTCTTTCAAGTTTTATAAGGAAGTGGCACGGAGAGTGGCAGTGCTGAGATGCATTTTTTTATTACGAAGACCATACCTCAAATATTGGATTTTTTTTACAAATATAACCCTGCCTGAATGTAATTGTCGAAAATGACCCCTCCTAATTCTTTTTTTAAAAAAAATGCCCTGGCGGGAAGGCACAAAGTCGACATGTGACCCATACTGATTCCCACGGCCCTCCATGCTGATTCACCTAGGCCTTCCGTAATGCACCGTATTATCTTAGGTGATGAAAAATTAAGAGACAACATTTCTAATGCATGGTTTCTTAGGAGTTATATCTAAATGCAATTGCATTTAATAATTTTGCCCTCGTCCTTGTGTGTAATTGGCTTAACAACAATTTCTGCCTATGATACTGTGTAAGAGTTGTATCTTATATAAGATACAATCTCAATCTCTTTCTTCAGTAAACATAGTGCCACGTTAGCATATTGCCTATGATAGCGCGTTAATATACTACTATTACAGATGGTCTTACTGTACTTGACCACCAAATTTGGTATTCGTTGCTTTGTATTCCTGTACGAGTCCATCGAAAGTGGATTTTTCTCTCTACTAGACCATCGAAATGGCTGCTTGCCCCCTTTTTATGTACCTGACCACCGACACAGTTGCTCACTAATTCCTTTTAAGAGACAGATGCGCCCCGGGCAGCTCACTCGTACCTCTCATTTTACTTTTTTGGTTGGCTCTCTTGTTTCCAAGAAGAACACAGAAACAATAGCTAGTTGAACCACCATCTGAAAGGATTGGGAGTATAATTTACAAGTTGGTGTAGTGCAAGAGAAGATAGATCAAGGTATGATATTTAGATCCTTGTATTCTTTCATTCATGCATGTTGGTAAACTCCGCATCAGTAATTTATAAGTAGACATATTTTTCTGTTTCAAGGAAAATTAGCTTTCTATATTGTTATTGTGGAGGAGGCGGAGTGGTTATTTAAAGAATTATTATGTGAAGAAATTATAGATCAACGTACGAAATGAACATTTTTATTTCCACACTCATGATGTATTTAAGCTATATTATGATATCGTAATTAGCTATGTGATGTAATATTAGCATATTTAGTATTATTGCAGCGAGTAGGTAGTATACATTAAGTGGGAATATTGATATGACTTCGATGGAGATATTGTAGATGGGTGTAACATGTTTGTAGTGTCTAGATTAGGACGTAGCTAATAGGTGAACTAATTATAGATGAAGGTACAAAATGCACATTTTTATGTCCACGTGCATGATGTATTTAAGCTATATTATGAGATCGTAATTAGCAATGTAATGCAATATTAGCATATGATGTTGAACAGATCGTATGGACACCTAAAGGGGGATGAATAGGTGCTACCTCCAGATTTTAATATTTTTTTGATTTAGACTTAACACAAAGATAAATTCTCTAGATATACAACAACGGTGAATTTACCTATATGAAAAGGAACACTAAGCAAAATACAACCACAAGGTAAAAGTTAAAGGATAGAAGGAACCGATGGTGAAAGCACGCGTAGATAAGGATGTATTCCCGAGTTTCTCCTTTTGACAGGAGTACGTATCGTTGGAGGGATGTGAGTTTCGCCACGAAAATATACTCAACGCCACAAAGGTCTCACCCTATTCTCCGGTGAACCTTGCCACGAAGGCCTAGTTCACCTTCCACTATTGGAATCCTTAAAGGCGGAATCTGGTCCATTTACAATGAGGTTGGGGCACACACCCACAACTGAATCGGGGGCACCCAAAATCACCACGAATCTTTTACAAGAAAAACAAGTGAGTAACAAGAGGGCTAGGTTTCTTCAAGGAAACCCTAGACCCCAACGCCTACCTAAAGTGATCGAGGAGGGAAAAGTAAATCGATTTGGTAGACTTGTAGATCTTGGCCTTCTATTTCGAATCTCCAAGTTTGAGCTTGATTGAGTGCTGGAGTAGGGAGATCGAAGGGATCGAAGATTTTGAGAAATGGTGGAGAGAGAGAGAGAGTAATAAGTGTTAACCTCCTCTAGGTAGGAGAAGGGTATTTATAACCCTCCACCAAATCTGACCATTTTAGAATGTACTAGTTGAATGCCCGTGCGTTGCTACAGACTACTAATTCCTAAAAAGTTTACTCTATCTACAATCACCAAGAAATAGAGCATGGCTCCATAAAGTACTGTGTAGGTTTCACGCCCCAAAAACTAACTACACTCAAATAGAGCATGGCTCCACAAAGTACCGTGTAAGTTTCACGCCCCCAAAACCAACTACACTCTATTAGGTGTTTCACTTTATGCAAATTCTTCCTTTTCTGTTAATTTGAATTCCGCTCTCCCAATTAAAGTAGGTTTTGGTAGAGTAACAGGCATCACTTTTTAATATATACTAAAGCTAAAGATTTTATTTTGGAAAATCAGGAGCAGAACAATACATGTCACGGCAGAGCATATGAAACAATCATCTCTTGCACTTCTTTGTGACCATTACAACCCAGAGAGCCTCGGTGGAATTCCTGACTCCTCATTACTACATAAATGGTGCTATATATACATGTATACTTATCGAATCGAGATGATAGAAAAAAAACAATGAGCTGCTTGTGTTCGGTGAGATATTACAAGATGCTTATGGGAGCATATGAATCCATGAATCCATGAAAGCTGACTCCTTAAGCTTTATATTTGCACCTCAAATCAACTTATACATTAATACATATGCACAAGAAAGTTTGAAGACTAACAATTAGTGTACACTGAATCTGGCATTGACTATGTACCGTATCCTCGGACAAAAAAATGTGAGTGAAAGCACAATTTTTGTAAGCCGGTCCAGTTCCTCAGAAAAATAATTCTATCTCATGCATTATAAATACTTCTGTGTACTTTCTTAAAAGTTGAGAGTACAGTTTATGCAACATCTATCCCATTTGAAATTACTCTATAGATGACAGATAAATAAGCCAAAAAAATGGCCAATTTTAGTATCCAAAAAATGGTCTTACCATCGGGATACCAAGCACTTTGAGATCACTTTCAGTCATGTGATTTAGGATGCCATGTCAAACTGCAAAAAAAACGACAATTGTCAACCAAATCTCTAAATTATTCATCCTCTCCATCCGCAAACAAGAAGCAGTATACACGTGTGTTGGTATTCTTAGGGCATGCAAATATCACTTATGATTTGAATATGAAGTAGCATGAGAAGTATTTGTTTTATCCAAAATTATTTATGCGTAAAAACAACTGCTCTAGTTTTCTCCCAGGCTGCTCTTTTGTTTCTTGCAAAGAAATTCAATATATATTTTGGATACCTGGGCTTTCAGAATTGATGGATAACACTTGATGATATTATACACTTTTAAAAAACAAAATATCAAGATAGGAGAGCTTAGAATGACAGCATGACCTGGAACAAGCAAATAATTTATTATTGTTTTTTCTTACATTACAAGGTAAAACTGCTCTAAAATAGAATGAAAAGAAATGTCTGTAACACACAGTACACCTATTCAAATAACCAGTTGTAACCTTGTGGTATGAGATCAGATCTTGATCGAAATCCTAGTAGAAGTAGTTGGTTGGTACTCCTCGATGGTCTTCAATAGATTGTCCCTGATTTTTTACATGAATATACGTTATTCCTCTTGTCTAGGAGTTCCCTCATTGCCTCAGCCAATTCGCCCATCTAGACCCATCGTCAACTTGAGGAAGTTGACCACTTCATCCAAGATGAGCTCGTACCCGTCGCCAACCGCCACCACCATTTGATTCGAACGGTAAACAAGATTTCCATATGTGCTTCCCTTAGCATGCCTCGTGCTATGAGAAATTGCTCATGTTCTCGCCATCTCTAGTCAGAAAACAAATTAAGCAAGTGCTGCTTGTAGACTGTTCCTTTGAGCTAATGCCGGAGATTGGACAATGTGGAAAAGGGCAGGTTCTTATAGGGAATATTGAGTATTAAGCAAGTTTCACAAGTAGTAAGTATAAAGCAAACACGTTATCTATTCTTGATTCTAAGAAGCAAAGTTTGGATCACTTTTACCATTTACCTGACTGCGAGTGTCGAATGAAGCTTCTAGGATTCTAGGTTCTTTGTCGTGTTGGGAACAACTACTTTGGAAATTGTCATCATCCTTTGCCCAAATTTTATTTCCTGAAAATAATATATTCTTGTTGAATGGCGGGACACATGTCAAATAACTTCTTGTTTAAAGTATCTTAAGTAACCTATGATGCAATATTTTGTGAAAATTAATTGAGCACAATGGAAGCCCAATTACTTGCTAGTTCAAAAATACCTATATTGTATCATCCAGTGCCTCCAAAACTGCTTTCAAGTTCAACATGGGATCACCCATTCCTGTGACCGTGTGCACTGCATTTGTCACCCTGTGTTTGAATGACTCTTCTATGGCCAAGACCTGCAATGCCAAGATAACATTCCATGATGCAACAACAGTAAATCATGATGCCAATCTAACGATATTTCATTTCAAGGTAGTGACAGACGAATCTTGCTGACAGAGAACCTCCTCGACAATCTTGTGTCCCTTATGGTTCCTCGTGAACCCTCCTTTGCCTGCAGCGCAGAGCAACTGTAAGGGACATCGTCAAGAAAACACCGAGCTCGCTTAACCAGCAATAGCACCAAAGCAGCTTTCATGAAAAGGCGGTGAGTGATGAGCCCTTGCCTTCGACAGGGATCCCTACTGTCTCCACCAACCTGTTGTCCTCTAGCAGTCCAGCTTGAGGAATATCTGCAAGGATGGACCTGCCCCCCTTGAGAGAATGTTGAAAGGACCAATGTATCTTGGTGCAAGCTTTCCTTTCACACCAAAACGATGAGTGCCTCTGAGGGGAGTTACACGAAGATATGCTTTGTCACCAGGTGCATAGATCATATCCCTGTGCTTGCTGTCATAGTAGCTTTTCTGACGAGACTGAGCAATCTTGAGATTGTCACGAATGATACGAACTTTCTCCTCGGCTTCCTTAACAATGTCAGGGCCTAAGAATGAACGTTCACCAGCTCCAGACCAATTGATTGGACTCCTACATCTGCGGCCATACAGTGCTTCAAATGGTGTCATGCCTAGGCTTGCCTGGTAGCTGTTGTTGTAGGAGAATTCAGCATATGGAAGGCAATCCTCCCATTTCATGCCAAAGGAGAGACCACATGCTCTTAGCATATCCTCGAGAATTTGATTGACTCTTTCGACTTGCCCCTGAGACTGAGGGTGATAAGCTGTGCTGAACAGAAGTTTGGTGCCCAATGCTTCTTGAAAGCTTTTCCAGAAATGAGAAGTGAAAATGCTTCCACGGTCTGAGCTTATTTCCAATGGAACACCATGAAGAGGAACAATCCTTGCCGTGTAGAGCTCTGCTAACTGGCTAGCTGAGATAGTTTCTTTGACAGCAAAGAAGTGAGCTACCTTAGTGAGACGATCAATAACAACGAAGATTGCATCGTTGCCCTTCTTGGACTTTGGAAAACCAGTGACGAAGTCCATTTCAATCATGTCCCACTTCCACTCAGGAATTTTCAGAGGTTGAAGTAGACCGGCTGTTTTCTGATGGACTGCCTTAACACGTTGACAAACGTCGCATTCAGAAACGTATTGAGCAATTTCACGTTTCATGCCAGGCCACCAATACAGTGTCTTAAGATCCTGGTACATCTTTGTACTTCCAGGGTGGATGGAGAGAGGAGTTTCATGAGCCTCCTTGAGAATAACATCTTTGAGGCTTTGAACTTGAGGAACTGCAATGCGTCCTTGAAAGAACACAGTTCCTTTGTCATCAATTGAGAAGGACTTGAATTTCTCCTTGCCTTGTTTGATGTGTTCTACCATCTTCTTGATTTCAGCATCACGAAGTTGTTCAGAACGAATCTTATCCTCGAGAGTTGGACTGGCTGTCAAGCTTGCAAGATAACTTTGAGGAACAAGACCAAGGTTCAGCTTCTGGAATTCTTCATGAAGTGGAGGTTGGCTTTCCATGATCATGAGATTATTGCAATAGGATTTGCGACTGAGAGCATCGGCCATAACATTAGCCTTGCCTGGAGTGTAAGAAATGGTGATATCAAAGTCTTTAATCTTTTCAATCCATCTCCTTTGCCTGAGGTTTAGATCTGGTTGAGTGAAGATGTATTTCAGACTCTTATGATCGGAAAAGATTTCAGTGCGGTTACCCAACAAGTATTGCCTCCATTTCTTGAGGGCAAACACAACTGCTGCAAGTTCAAGGTCATGTGTGGGATAGTTTTGCTCATGTGCATTCAACTGACGTGAAGCATAAGCCACAACTTGACGTTCTTGCATAAGAACTGCACCTAGACCTTGGAGAGATGCATCACAGAATATCTGGAAAGGTTTGGTAGTATCTGGGCCAACCAGAACTGGGGTAGAAGTGAGTTTAGTCTTCAGAAGATTGAAACTCTCATCACATTGTGGAGACCAAACGAACTTCTTGTCCTTCTTTGTGAGATCAGTGAGAGGTTTGGCAATCTTGGAAAAGTTTTGGACGAAACGACGGCAATAGCTAGCCAAGCCAAGAAAACTTCTGACTTGCTTCACCGTCTTAGGAGGTTTCCAATCAACAATTGCCTTAACCTTTTCCGGGTCAATGGCTATGCCCTTGGCAGAGATGACATGACCAAGGTAAGCAACTTCTGGAATCCAGAACTCACATTTGGAGAACTTGGCATATAGACGATGCTCGCGAAGTTTCATGAGAGTGAGACGAAGGTGTTCTCCATGCTCTTCCTCGGATTTTGAGTAGACCAGAATATCATCGAGATATACCACAACGAACTTGTCGAGGTATTCATGGAAGACAGAATTCATGAGTCTTGAGAATGTCGTCGGTGCATTGGTGAGACCAAAGGACATGACGGTGTATTCATATAGACCGTAACGAGTGGTGAAAGCTGTTTTTGGAATATCTTCCTTTCTGATCTTTATTTGATGGTAACCCATCCTCAAGTCCAACTTTGAGAATATTGAGGCTCCAGCAAGTTGATCAAAAAGATCATCGATACGAGGAATTGGATACGTGTTTTTGATTGTTTTCTCGTTGAGAGGACGATAGTCAACCACGAGTCTTTTTGTTTGATCCTTCTTGGCAACGAACAGAGTTAGGCAATCCCAAGCGGAGGAACTAGGTTGAATGTAACCTTTCTCCATGTACATATCGATTTGCTCCTTCAACAATTTCAGTTCAGGAGGAGCTATCTTATATGGATGCTTAGAGATTGGAGCAGTACCTGGTTCAAGCTCGATCACGAACTCAACTGCTCTGTCCGGAGGCATTCCTGGCAATTCTTCTGGAAAGACGTCAGGGAATTCACAAACCACCGGAACATTTTCAAGCAGAGGTAGAGGTTTAGCATCCAGGGTGTACAGCTGAACAGAACTTGATTCATTTGGAGAATAGACTATCTGGCCGGAAGGGTGGAACAGAGTTATTGACTTCTGAGCACAATCAATCGTAGCTTTATTGGCCTTCAACCAATCCATGCCCAGAATGACATCAATGTCTGAATTGCCAAGCAGAATGAGGGAAGCAAGGAATATGTGACCTCCAATTAGAATCTGATTCTCATGACTGATCTTGGAAGTTTGCATAGTTGCTCCAGGGGAGTTTACTACTAGCGGGGAACCCAAACCGACAAAAGGTAGTTTAACTGCTGTCGCAAAGATCTTTGACACGAAAGAATGCGATGCTCCGGTATCAAACAACACTTTAGCTGGGTTAGAGTTTACGGGGAATGTACCGAGAACGACGTCAGCAGCTTCCTCAGCTTTGTCGGCCTTGATATGATTCACCCTCGCGGTCCTCCCGACAGGCCTGTTGTTGGAGTTGAAGGCTTTAGCCGGGGGAGCACGAACCATTGCCTGGTTGGTGTTGGGGCGAGGAGGTGGTGGAGGTAGCTGCCTCTGAGTGCACTTATCAGCATAGTGCCCTGTCTGCTTGCATTTGTAGCAAGTGACGACACGAGGTGCATCTGGCCTTGGCTGCCCCATTGAGAACCTCTGAGCCTGCATCTGAGCTGGGTTGGGTGGGCGGGAAGCGAAGCCTTGAGAAGCTTGGGCATATGGAGCCCTAGTGACAGCACCATTTGGCACCCAGATGCGGCGCTTCTGCGGAGGGGTGGTCATGTTGGAGGAGGAACCACCCTCACGTGAGTGCTTGCGGGACTCCTCGAACGCCTTGCGCCCATTTTCCTCATTGAGCGCGGTGTTCACGAGCTCCTCGAAGTCCTTGCACTTGATGTTGGTGAGAGCGTACTTCAGTTCCGGGTTAAAACCTCGGCGGAACCTTGCCATCTTCTTGGTCTCAGTGGACACCTCATCACCAGCATAACGAGCGAGGCGATTGAACTCATTCTGGTAGCCAATGACGTCCAGCTTGCCCTGCTTAAGAGAGCAGAACTCTTCACGCATTCTTTCCATGAGACCATCTGGGATGTGGTGCTTCAGGAAGGCATCCTTGAAACAACCCCAGGTGATTGGGTATCCAGCTCTCATGGTCTGATAGTTCTCCCACCAGGTAGCTGGCTGACCCTTCAGTAGGTAGGTGGCATACTTGACTTTGTCTTCCTCAGCAACGTGAGCAATGTCAAGAGCCCTGACCATCTCCCTGATCCAGTCATCAGCATCCAGAGGCTCCCGTGTTGCCACGAAAGCTCTCGGCCCCAGATTCAGAAACTCCTTGATGCTGACTCGCGGAGCATTCTGGTTGTTGTGCTGGTTAGCCTGGATCTGGGCCATCTGAGTCACGACCTGAGTCATCTGAGTCAACAGCTCCGTGATCGGAGGTGGCTCAGGCGGGTTGCTCCTTGTTGGCGGCATCCTGAATAGACATGCATTTTAGCACAACAACAGAAACAGATAGACTTGGAAACCGAAAGAGAGATTATTCCGACGCATGAATAGATAACCAACAGGTACATCATCACATGTTTAAATACATCAGAATATCCAACACACCATTACATGGTTCGAAAGCCAAGGATAACTAAACATAGCTATGAATGGATACATCAGTACTCCCTTGCTCATCACGCAGGACGGCGGTGAGTAGTACGACGAGAGATACGGTGAGGAGGAGGCCCACGGAAGTAGGTAGAACGACGATCCACGTAGATCGGGACTGCTCTGAGAGCAACTCTCGGTGTGGTGAAGTAGAAAGCGTCGTCTCCCTGTGCTCCAAAGCGTGGAATCCCAGTGTAACCAGCTCCGAGGTTGAGGAGTGGACCTCTGATCGGCTCGTAACCTCCAGCATCTGGCAGACGACGACCAACTGGCTGATCGAAATGTGCAAAGCGCTCATCTCCAACAAAGTCTGTAGTGTACGTCGCCAGACGAGTCAAGGCAAGGTAGAGCTGCTCTCTGACTGAGGCCAACTCCTGAGAAAGTGTGGTGGCAACGGCGTCACTGTGCCTCACAAACTGAGCGGTGGTGTGCAGCCTGGTGTTATCATGCTCGTAGACATCCAGGTTGTCGTAGAGAGTGAAGTGAGCTCCCTCCGAAGTGATGTAACCACGGGGGATGTGGCGATAGATAGAATCGTCAAATCCCCAGTAGTCAGCACGAAGGACGGTGAGACTCACATAAGCTGCCTGCTGCACGGCCATATCCACTGTGGAACCTACTGCCTCGTAGCGGTGGACAACGCTCATGCCATCATCTGACAGAATGTAGACGATAGCCTGGTAGTAGGTCTGGTCAAACTCTCGCTGCTGCTTGTAGACCTGATACTCTGGTGCCCAACGGAACCCCAGATAAGTGACCATGTCTCTCAGCATCTCGGGATAACCGGCAGTGCTCTCGCAACGAGTCATCCGAACCACCTGCGGGAAGAACCTGAGATCCATCTGCAGATGATCGGGGAAGTTTTGATTAGACGCCGGTAGAGAACTGAAGTGGAAAGCAACAACAAGGTTTCAACGGACGAAAAGGATGTTGAGAAGAACAGGATATCGAAGCAACAACAGGAAACACGAGACCAAAAACTCCTGAGGTACTACGGAAAACCCATCCGGGCTTCTAAAGGATCAATATCTACTGCTTAAGGGATAGAGGATTTGCTTTCGGGGCTTACACGCCTCCGTTCTCAATCATGAGTAGGCAACATGATAAATCATGTCACAACCACCTCCATTCCTATGGTCTAGTAGATATAACTATCCTAGAGAAACCAGGATTCGTGAAATCCTAACTTGAAAGTTTAGGTGAGAAGAGAAAACAACGTTGCACTTCCTTACCAGAAAAGGGTGGGTGGGTGGGGAAAGAAAAAAAATGGCAGAATTCCTACGCTCACGTTTCATTTTTCCTATATAGCTACAAAATAGTTTCTAGACTCAACTGCGACCAGTAAAAGGGATCCTACAGGCAGACAGGCTCTGATACCATTTGTCGCACCCGGACTTCTAGAGGATACTCACCGTACGAACTGAACAGTATTTTGATCGGATTACGGGGCTTACCGGCACCCGCATCTCTTACGAGTAGGCCAACACTTATGTGTGACAACCAATCTTTACTATTCACCGTCGATGTAAACTATCCCGTAGAAATCAGGACACTACCATTGACGTACGTCATACCATACACACATGGTACGTCAAAGGCTTTGAATAAAATGATAACATAACATATCTCTAAGACACAAAAGATTGAAATAAGTTGCAACTGGCCCTCACTAGGGCAGAGAATAGCAAATACAATCATCCAGAGGACACATGTCCCAACATAACATCCTTACAACTCAGCGGAAGCATTCAAAGGGGGTCTGAGTACAGACAAATCCAAATAGGCTTAAGAAGCCGGGGAAGATAAGAAGACGGAGCCCATCCACGATGTCTCGGATCCTGCCCGGGGTCCGCTACCTACTCGTCAGCAGCCTCGTCAAACTCCACGTAGTAGCCGTCACGGGGATCCTCGTAAGCGTAGTCTGCGGAAACCACAGCCCCAAAGGGGGTCAGTACATAAACGTACTGGCAAGCAAGACTCACAGTTCACCAAAGTGTAGCCCGTCAACACCAAGCACAAATGCCTTGGGTTCAACGGAAGAAAGAGATATAAAAGATGTTGCAACTGGCTGCACTACCCAACTACAGAACATACTACAACTTCCGGTGTAACAGAAAGAGGTAAGATAGCGTATCGTAACCAACTATGACTAACCACCAGACAAACCCATCCTGGATCTCGCCCCTTATCCAAAGAAGCAATCCGAGGATAACTCACACAGTTGGATTAATGATGGATCAAATTGTTGTGTCAATAAGCCTATTACTAGTCCAGTTATCATTAGTTAGGTGTAAGTTGTTCTGAGTACTTGTTAGCCAGTACTTTCACCAAGTCAACCATAACCGCGGAAAACACGGCTTCTCGAGAAGATTTATCCCTGCAGGGGTGCACCAATTTGGCTGTACACGTAAGAATAACCCGCCAGATGGAATGGCCTTTCCACCAAGCGGGGCACTCAACACAACTTAATTCTTCTTCGCATCAAGCCCAAAGCACCACGTGCTGTGCGTGCGCGACTAATCGAGCCCCACGAAGAAAAGGGGACCCTCATAGCACTGGAAGACCACGCCGCCCTAAATGCCGACTACAAAAGTTCCACCCTGGCCTCGGGTTCGTACCTGCATATGCGTGCAGCAAATGGAAAGCCCGAACTAAGTGTGGTGATTTGGACGAGATGCGAATCGAATCAAATTAAGGGGGGCGCCCATACACGCTTCCCACATGCGGATAGTGCGCTCATCATGGATCAGTAGACAAGACCCTTTTCCTATTAGGGTCGACACTAGCAGGCCTCAAAACCACGTCGGGCCTCCCGCCGGTGCCTTATCAGCAATTTATTATTACCTCAAATAAACAGGTTGTTGTTTAACAGCGAGCCCCAGAATATAAACAGATATGATAACAGAAAGTAACTGATAACAGACTCGAGCAAAACAACCCTAAGCATGCTAGTAAGACACAGGCTCAACCAAGGGGGTGATGGGAGTGGAGGTGAGGCAATATCAGGGTTCAGGGTTCATGTGATAGGTTCGTAACAGAAGCAACGATACATATGGCTAGCAGGAATAGACAACGGAAAGTATCGGTAACCAATGTTGAAAGGAACACAATGGTTCATGTGAGTGATAACTTGCCTGCAAACTCAGCAGCCGGGTACTGAGCTAGATCCTCAGAAGGGGTGTCGTAAAGATCGTCGGTCTCAACGTCGTCGTCTATCCGAGAAGAAGCAAACAAACAATACAGAAAGAATAAACAATCAATATCATGGCATAGTGCACAATCATGGAATGATGCATGTCAAGTTAATAGATGCATCAAAATAACCTAGTTGACATGGTAACACAATTTAAATGGACACATATGCAATTTTGAGTTGCATATGAAAAGCCCATGGATTTTGGTTAGATTATTTGTTTTCCAACTAAGCAACAGGTGAAGGTGGATTAGTATGATGCATGGATGAGGAAAAAAGTAAAATAACAACAATAGAACCAATTTGAAATGACGTTTAGCAATTTAGAATTTTATTTATTAAGTTAAAGAATTTTTTGGTTCCTTAAAGGTGACACACATGTATTTGTTGTTTTCACCAAGGTAATTTGTGCAAAATAAATAAAAAAATTCATATTTGAAAAGATCATGAAATTTTGGGTGGACTACATGTTTCAAATATTGAAAAAGGCATTAGGATGAATTTATTATGACTTAAACAAAATTAAACAAGTTTTAAATGAGTTAAAACAAGTTTGAATTTTTATTTGAATTTTATTTGTTCAAAACATAAATTCAATTTAACATTTGAAAAGTTTATACTTTGGTGGTTTGAAAACATATTTTGCATGTTCAAAAATAATTTAAATTGAGCAAGTTATGATTTAGCAATCTTTAAATGATTTAAATAAGGTTTAAATTATTTAAGCAATTTAAATTATTCAAACCATGAAACAAAAATTATATTTGAAAACATATTTTATTTGCAATATTTGGATTAAGAATGAATTAGTTATGAAATTTAGTAAATTGTAATTGAATTATTTGAATTTGAAATTTAAATGCATTTGGAATTTTCAAAACAGTACACAAATGGATTATTTGGATAGACAATTTAATTTAGAACAACAAACATATTTAACTTTTATTATTTAGAGTTATAGATTAAAAGTTATTAATGTTTTTGTTTTAGGGATTAATCTGCAATTTTAAAAAAGATTTATTTTGAAACAGAAACGTGCAGAAACGTTTTGCACCGCACAGTGGGCTAGCCACAGCCACTGTGCGTGGGCCACGGGCCAGCGTGGCGCTGCGCGCGCTTGCGTGGCCACCAGGGTCACTGCCTGGTGGGGGCAGGCCTGTCAGCCAGTGGGAAAAAAGGGTGGATTAATCGCATCCGCGAGGGATCGATCCCTGCACCTCTCGGGCACGCGCGCTAGCACTGAACCACTGCGGTGTTCGCGTTCGTTTGTCAGGTACAGCGACGCAGAGAGGATAACGATTCAGATCTGCACTTAACTGAAACCAAACGCGCGCAAGACTGAACTTTCTCTGACAGAAGCAAGATCGCCGGCGGGGATCAACGTGCCCGTGCTCGATCTGGTGGTGCGTGCGTGTGCTGGATGCTTGTGCAGATGGTTGCGAGCAGAGGGTAACAGAGAGGAGGAGGAGACGGTGGCTCACCACCGTTTGTAGACGAGGCGGCGGCTCGGTGATGACAGCGTGACGGCGACAGCAGCGGCGGGGTTGTGGACGGCGGCGACGTTCTGTCAGCTCTCCGTGGATGCTCCGGTGTTCAAACGGTAGAAGGGAGAGTGGGGTTTCGTTTCTAGTAGCTAGGTGGGGTGCTGGACCTCCATGGCGACGGCGGCGTGGACGGATTCAGTCGATGGCTCGCCGGTGAGGAAAAACAGAGAGGGGAAAACGACGGTGAGATGGCGATCGGCGGCGGAAAAGAGGGAATAGGGATACCTAGGGCTAGGGTTAGGTGGCGCGGAGCCCTAGGGGGTTATATAGGCACGGACGTCGAGGGGATGCCGTCGGTGGCGATGGCTGCCGCCGTGGCAGTCTCCGATGCGCGGCCGTACAGGAACAAGACGACGCGGGCGGCCACGAAGGGGTACCGGGCCAGGTGGGCTGCTGCGCGCGAGGAAAAGAGGTGGGCTGCTGCGCAGCCCACTGCCCCTGGCTCCTTTTCCTTTTTTTTAATTTTCCTTTTCTGTTGTTTTTTTTTTGTAGGGTTTGGATTTGGAAGAAAAAGATGAGATTTAAGTTAGTAAAATTTTTAGAAAAATTAGGTTAAGCTATTTGGAACAATAGCAAACAAATGCCAAGATTTGTTTTCAAAAAGTTTGAACTTTGCTTGCTGTTTGTATTTGAACCAAATTTGAAGGAATTTTAGTATTAAAAGATCATTAATAAAATCAAACTTTTAAATAGGGTGACCCCTATGTTAATTATAACCCATTGATTAAATTTGTTTTATAATTTGCATGAATTCAAATTGGTTGTTGTTTGATGCTTGATTTGAATTTTAAATATGATTTGGAATTTAAATGATTGATTTAAAACCATCATTTTAATAAGTGATCACTATGGAATAAAATGAAACAAATTGGTTGTTTTTTATTTGTGATTTTTATTTCAAATGTTGTAACAGAGAAAGTATGACACAATTGTTTGAATAAAGTTTAAATTTGAATGGTGAAAACAGGGAAAAACAAATGCAACAAATAAGAAACAAATGCAACAACATGATGGTATGATGCAATACTTTAATAAACATGAAACAAACATTCTAAGGGGAGTTTTCATACTTGGGATGTTACAACCATACATCTCACTAACTACATCTAACCCTAAGCATAATGCTAATTATTTAACACTAACCATAATTAATATAGCTCACTAACTATATCTAGCTAAAATCATAATCCCTAACATTGAAATCATGTGCACACCACTATATAGCTCTCATACACAAACATTGAGCAATTCAACCACAAATTTCCCCTCGTATGCAAAAGTTAGGGTTTTCTAGATCTACACAAATGTCAACTCTAACTGCAAAAATTAATTGGACACAAAGCTTAAGAATAGGGGGAATACCTCTTGAACAAAGGGGGGACCAAAATCCACCAAGTATAAACCAAGAAATGGATTGATTTGGGAGCGAGGTGACTTGGGGGAGTGAGAGGGAAAGAGAAAATGGGGTCAACCCGAGGAAGAACAAGTGGAGTGGAGAGAGAGGGGGGATCGGGCTGGCTTTTTTCTCATCCTGGGAGGACCGCGCCGTGCTGCGAGGCGCTACCCTCCTTAGCACCGCGCCGTGCCAGGCAGCGCTACATTACCGCACCTGGGCCCGCCCTGGTCTACGTGGCGGGGTGCACCGCGCCGGGTGATGCGGCGCTGCCCTTAAGACCACCGCGCCTCGGTGTTGGGCGCTACCCTGTTGGGTCATTTCCGAAATTAGTTTGCCCATAGGTCCATTTTGTGCTGAAGATTATTCCCAGGGTCATTTTCGTGTATTTTCACACTAATCCCAGCCTCCGTTGCCCTCCAGCCGCCGCCGCTACAGTCAAGGAGAGAAAAAAGATTAGGGGAACGGGGTAACGATTTGGTATTAGATCGAGGAAGGAAAATGAGAATCACGACTCATGGTTGGGCTTGGCCCATCTACACGCGTGCGCGAGCGATGGCAGAGGCATATGCAAGCGAAGAGGCGGACGATGGGAGTTGGACGTACCAACATACGTCCAACTCTCATTTAATAGTAAAGATTGCTTGACCCGGTAGTACCGGTCGTACAAATCTTCGAACAATTCAACGCATAAATATTCTGAGAAAACCATAGTTGGTACTACCGCGAGCGGGGCGGTAGTACTGCGACTTGGACATCAAATCTTCGCAGACTCCAGTGCCACTTTTCTAGATCAGCCGGTAGTACCGCACGAGAGCGGTAGTACCGGGTCATGCATCTCGAGCTTATGTGGCATCCAGTGCTAGGCTCTGGAAAAGTCGGTAGTACCGGATAGAGCCGGTAGTACTGCCACATGGCACTTCTCCTTTGCCTCCTTCTAGTACCACTCTCTGGAAAATCAGGTACTACCGAGCGGAGTCGGTAGTACCATGTGGTGCACCAAAACCATCTGTGAGCACTCCAGGATCTGGAAATTGCGGTAGTACCGAGCCAACCCGGTACTTCACATGCGGTAGTACCGGATGGCGTCAGGTAGTACCACCCCAGACAGAAACCCCAAAATGGGCTTGTTTCTTCGAGATGAATCAAAAGGGGTTTTGCACAAGGATCATAAGAGAGAATATAATGATCATGAATATATATGCCCTGCAAAACTTAGCACACATTAAAGCACTCGTTTTTTTGACACATTACAGTGGGGAAAAAACTCCACTGTGTCAAAAATTTCTATTAAATATGGAATATTTACAATGATAGTTCATATAGAAGTTCACACAGTGTCAAGCCACTGAGTAATGCCATCTTTAAGACTAGGTTTAGCTCTATGTCTAGCAAGAATAAAATTTTCCTTAAAGAAGGTGATACATAGTTGCATTTCTTTGGTAGCTCCATCAAAGATGATCTTACTCCTGTGGTTCCATAAGGCCCATGTACCAATAATAAGGATTTCCTTGAAGCATATGGTTTTGTATTTGAGTCTGGTCGATTGCATTAAAATCATGTGATCCAGTACATCTATCCATTGAAATCCAATAGCATGCCAGAATTCTTTGCTGAATGAGCATCCAAAAAATAGATGGCGAAGGTCTTCATCCTGAGCATGATCACATAGTACACAGTGCTTGGATTGGATCTGGAATTGTTTCCTAGTGAATAGGTCACGAGTGTTTAGTCTACCTTGGATCAGGAGCCATAAGAAGAATTTGTGCTTTGGTAGAACACATGATTTCCATATCCATAGAAATGGCTTAGGTGCAGTAGGAAATGGTCTAAGAATTTTATATATTTTACTACTCTTGTAGTCTGCAGCAGCTCCTCACACATTCCAAGTGTATTTATCATGATTATTGGATCGCAGAGTCAACTTATGAGAGAAGATACTGTATTGTTGTGTGGAAATATCAGACAAGGGGGTATGAAATAAATCATAAATATCTCCATTAGAATTGTAATCGATAGCTTCTTTCAGTGAGATGTCATCATGCTTGCCATAGGAGCAGAGTTGTGGAAACTGTCTGACATAGGTTGAGTCTTCCCATAAGCCTCTCCATAATCTGATGGTGTCCCCTATTCCAGGCTTACATTTGAAATGTTCAAGGAATTTATCCATAAGTGAAAGACAGTCTTTCCACCAAAAGGATCCACATGGTCCATTGGTTTGTGGTAATTTACCTCCTTGATAGTGTGCTTGCCATATCAAATTGACCCATGGGATGTCATGTTTATTCATGAATTTGAAGAGATATTTCATCATTAGTGCAAAAAATTTTGTTCTAAGATCAAGTAGTCCAAGTCCACCAACTTTCTTAGATATACAAACAATGTCCCATTTGACTAGGCATTTGCCTCTTTTCTCAATATCCTTTCCTGCCCATAGAAAACCTCTGGAAGATCTTTAAACATGTTCAATGAATCCAATAGGCATCTTTAAAGTACACATGGCATAATTAGGTATGGCCGTGATAATGGATTTCACAACAGTAAGTCTCCCATCATATGATAAGGTGTCAGCAATACCAATTAATCTTTTGTCAATTCTTTCAATGATGCTAATAAAAATCATCAATCTTGGGCTTTGTAGTGCCTGTTAAAGCACTCGTTGTGTTGCCAACAAACATCAAAACACATAGGGTTGGAAATGATCTTTCAATTTCTCCCTTTTTGGTGTTTGATGACAACACAATTATTGAGCGAGGATTTGTAACACAAGTGCACTATAATTCTAGCAATAAGGATCACACAAGTAAATATATCTAGAATAAAAGGCTTGAAAAATACATAATATGATATCGAGTATAGGGATAATTGCATGTCGTACACAACATTAACGGATAGTTTTTTCCTGAACGGGAAGAGGGGCCTCGAATGACCCCGAGAGCAACATCCATTACGCTGTCGGTGGAGTACATTTACAAAGAGAGCCCTGCCTAAAAAAGAAATGTCAGAAAAGATCCTAGACAGTTACAACAGGGACCCTGGAAGAAAACGAACAAACGCAATCCAATCCAGGCCGCCCCCTCGCTCCTGCTCCACCGCTGCTATGGCACGACCGTCGACAGCGACCAACTGCATCTACTCCGGGGACGATACCACTTGGAGAGGTACAGCGGGAACCAACCTCTTCGACGATGAAAGGCCTCGATGACGGCACATCGGCCTGGAGGATGTTGATAATCTTGTGCCAGCCTTCAGCCAGCAACCAAGATGGGAGAAGCTGCCCTTCAGCCATGAAAATCAGTAGCTCATCGGCCACAGCTTGGCAAGCAGAAGCCACTGATTGGAATCTCCCACGAAGCTTGAAGGATGCGACAGAGAGGCCAACACCAGAATGAATCCAGCGTTGGGGAACAAAATCTGCATCCTGCTCAAAAGCTTCCCGCTGGGCAGAAGCTGCAAGAACAAGTCGACCAACCTCCTTCTCCTCCCAATCACCATGACCAGAAGAAAAAAGAGAGGATAGAAGATCTGCACCTGAAACCGCAGCCCAAGATAAATCATTTCCCAGAAATAAATCAAGGAAGTGATCTTCGAGTTTATTCATGGAGGAACCGATGTCTTCTCCGCCCACCCTCGTCTCCACCCTCTGGAGCACAGCAAGCAGAGGCAGCAGCATCGGAGAGGAGCAGTCACCGCTCGGACGCGACCAATCGCAGAACCTCCTCGGCATAGCGCCAAACTTCAAAGATGCAACAAGCAACAACAACAATGAAGAAGAAGAACCTATACTACAACTGTACAACGAGGGCTGGCACCCTATTCCATCCCAACACCAGCCGGCGTAAGCGCCGACGGCGAGGGTGGCCGGATCTGGGGGAACGAGGCGGTTGACTCTCAAAGCCGAGAGGGGGGTGAACGGATAGTTCATTAACAACAAATATCCAAAGAAAACAACGACAAGTTCCAAATAACACGAAGACACAAGCAGAAAAACAACGAAGCTAGAAAAGCTTGTGACTCCACCCATGCAAATCCCTGGCTCAACCTAATAGAACTCATTCTCCCCCTTTGTCATAAATGCCAAAAAGGGAGAAGAGTGATGCTACACATCCCATAAAGAGTCACTCGTCGTCTTATCCATGGTGAGTGGACGAGGAAGGGGTGTCGGTGTGGCTCCAATAGTCATGCTTGGACTCCCACTCCTCCTTAGAGGTGATGGCACCTTCGGAACCGGAAGACACGGGCAAACCCATCTTCTCCATCGTTTCCTTTTAACAAGCTGCAGCTTTCTTGTGATGCACATGCGCATCATACATGTGTTCCTTGCGTTCAATCTTGAAGCAAAATTCCCTCTTGGACTTAATCTGAAACTTCTAGAACCAATATGGCTCACCTCCCACTTCAGAATCATCAGACCTCGCACTAGCTCTCACACCAATCTGAGAAGCGGTTGCCTTATGTGTTGTTGGCTTGTTGTTGCTTGCTCTGCGGGAAGCAAGTGCTTCTTGACCCTTAGTTCCTTCACCGGATGCTTGACCACGGGGCTGCCATCTTTCATGGTATCCTTCTTGGTGGCTTCCCACCATTTCTTGCGAATGAGCATCATAAGAAAATGGCCATATATGGGAGCCCTATTATTTATCACTTCCAACCACATCTCCTCATGGATTCAATCCATCACATTCAATTGAAGGGTTCGTTGCATAGAAAACAAAAAAAATCCTACGCGAGATAAACCCGAAGGGCCAAGATCTAATCTAGGAGATGAAAGGCAATGGGGAGAAAGAGTCTTAGGAGAACATACCCTGAAAGACACAAAGCGCTACGAGATCAAATCTCTTTGGTGATGTAGTAGTACTCACACTGATCTCAAGATCGCAAAGATAAGCGTTGCAATCCGGCAGCGCTTCCGCACTCGGTCACACGTACAGCTCGATGACGACCTCCGTTCCCTCGATCCAGCGGGCAGCGGAAGTAGAGGATCCGTCGAAACTCCAGAAGCATGACGGTGTGGTGTGGTGGAGAAAACTTCGGCCGGGGCTTCACTAAGCGCATGAACAAGTGGTGGAGCAGCGGGAAGAGGGAGGAAGAGATGACACAAGTGTGTGTGTGTGTGTGGGAGAGGGAGCTTCCACCCCTCCTTATATAGGAGGGGTTGGCAGCCACAAATTTTTGGGTGTATCCACCTCTCCCTCATCATGTGAGTGGAGTCTCCACTCAACCCACTCATTCTTCCATTAATTCCCACTCAAAATCTCAAGGGCTTTCTTTAATAAGTAAATAAAACAATTTTATTTCTTTATTTTAATATTTGTTAATTTCATTAACAAACATTAACATATAACCCATTGAGTAAGTTGTTAATTCTATTAACAACCATTTGATAAGAATCCCCTTGAACTATTTCAAAATTACCCGAAACAATTTTGGTGTTGTGCAGACTTTTCTCCGATATTCCGTATCCACTCCAACGCATCCTCGAACCTTAAGTGTGTCACCCTACCGTTCGTGAATAATTCATACATGATCGAGACACCTCTCCGATCAATAGCCAATAGCGGGATCTAGAGGTCCAAAATGACTCCTCCACATTCAACGATGAATCTAGTGATCGTGTGAACCATAAACGTTGTAACCAATTCCCTTTGTCTCGCAATATTTTACTTGTCCGAGATCCGATCATTGGTATCAACCATACCTAGTTCAATCTCGTTACCGACAAGTACTCTTTTACTCGTTCTGTGATATGACATCCTTGTGACCTAGTCACATGCTTGCAAGCGGTGTCAATGTGATATCACCGAGAGGGCCCAGAGTATATCTCTTCGTCATTTGGATGGACAAATCCCACTCTTGATCCACGATACTCAACTAATACTTTCCAAATACCCAACGAAACCTTTATAGTCACCATGTTATGTTGTGACGTTTGATGACATCAAAGCACTCTTTCGGTGTTAGTGATTGACATGATCTCATGGACTAAGGATTAGAGTTACTTTGTATGTGTGATATAACAATGTAACTTAATGACTTGATCGTATTGCTATATTCACTTTGGGTCTATGCTCATCACATCATTCTACCAATGACATGACCCCGTTATTAACAACATCGAATGTTCATGATCAGGAAACCTTGATCATCTATTAATCAACAAGCTAGTTAAAAGAGAGGCTTTACTAGGAACCATTGTTTGTTTATTAAAGACACATGTATCAACGTTTCCGGTTAATACAATTTTAGCATGAGAAACAAACATATATCATAAGCAAGGAATAAGATAATAACCACATTATTATTGCCTCTCGGGCATATTCCCTTCACCAATATCTCCCCGGTTCCTTGCTTCTCCGTAGAGTTCTTGAGCAAATCAACCATGAAACTTCGGACCTCATCCCAATTTCCCACACGGGGAGCAAGAGTCTCTCTATAAATGCGGTGCAAGATCTCAAATGGAAGAACAAGGTGAGCAGTTTTTCTCGAAGTACCTTCCTCCATAGTGATATTAGCAATTGTATGCTTGTTTCTTGAGAGAGTTGAACCATGGTTCCTCCATCCACTTGGCACCCGAACTCCCTTATCATCATAGCCCAAGATATCTCCAAACTCCTTCAATGTAGCCTCAAACATCCTATGCTTGGTTATCCACCTCAAAGTTCTCTCCTCGTCCTCATCAAATTGAATGGTGGTAAATAATTGCAATATGTAGTACTAAATGTATGGTTGGTTGATCTTCATAAGAGGAAAAAGGCCAAACTCCTCACACATATCCAAAGTCTCATCAAAGTAACCTTTGTGGCACGGATCCTTCATGTGGTCAATGTTGATGGTGTGTTGAGTAGTGACCGAGCAATCATCGCCCACATAGATGTCATGAAAGATATGCTCTTTATCTTTGGTGAAGAAGTCAGGGTTATCAAAATAGGGCATCTCTTCCTCATATTCTCCACTCGAAAAGCTTGATATTCCTCGGGCTTCCACTTGTTGAATGGCTTGCGAGTTGGCTTCTTGGCAACGGTCTTGCGCTTAGTGGTAACACCACCACCACGATTTCTTGCGGTGGTCGGAGCAGGCATGATGTCAGCTCCGTCTTCAAAATCTGCCATGACCTCATCTTCATCAACAGGGGCTTGCTTGTTTCCCGATGACGTGCGCTTATTGCAAGCATACATGAGCGGTTCCTTCCCCGAACCACCAGCATGGCTACCTATGAAGATTAGAGGTATAGGGTATGGGAAACAAGGTAAGGGTACATGCACAAGAAAAATAGAATAGGAATTTAGCACGCAAAGATGAAAACAAGTTGTTATATCCTGAATTTGCACGGGAGGTAGTACCGGATGGCGTCCGGTAGTACGGGTCGTAGAAAATTTCGTATTTCTGCCCCCAATCCAAGCACGAAGTCGAGGACAAAATCAACAAGACCACTAGAGCATGCTAACAACAAGCAATTCCCAACATCTAGAGATCCACCATCCAACTTTTAACCGATAAAAAACGGAGCTACCTAGTATTCATCTCATAGCACCTAGGGTTAAAAATAAAGAACCAAAGAGACCAAGAAAGATATAAACACCGGAGGCTATTGGAGGAGATCGAGTTGGGGAAGAATCTCACGGAGAAAATCTGGGCCGGGAACAGCGGATTCCAGTGGAGCAAGGGGCTGGCCGGAGGAGGAAGAAGAGGGGGTTGAAGTTTGGGAAGGAGTTTGTGAGGGTGGGGAATAAACCTCCACATGTCACGACCCAGCGATATTACGACGTTATTGCTTGGCCCGGTAGTACCGGCTTCGTCCGGTAGTACCGGATGTGCAAGTTTGGAAAGAAAAAATATGCTTCAACTTACACGGGCGGTAGTATCGGTCGCTACCCGGTAGTACCGGGGCACCCTGTTTCTTCCTCAAGTTTCAAAATTTGAGTATGTACATGGAATATAAATTATGTCTTCTTAGGAGAGTTAGGCTTGGGATAACACTCCCCCTATGTCCATGCCTACACCTAAACCCAAAAACATAGTCAACTATAGGTGTGTATGCAAGATACTCAAGTCAAGCTCCTTGAATCTATGATATTTAGCTCATTCCTCAAAAACATGAATCTTGTATTTGTTGGGTTGCACAACGGGAATTTAAATTTTTAGCCAAACTACTTCTCAACCGCCAAGATGTTTCTATGCAGATACAAGTGAATATAAATTCCAAGATCTTGTTTCGAGATCGTCTACCAAACACCACTGAAGCGGAAGAGGTGTCGATGACGATGTCAATGAAGTCTGTAGAAGATCCTCACGCACAAGCCCGTGCTTGAGGATGTTTCCGACTCCCTGTATCAAGCTCCGTAGTTCAGCAGACTAAGGGTCTCACGTGATACCCCTCTGAGAGTATGCACATATACTTCGGGGAAAATTCTCGAGCGCTTTACCGTCCAGGACTTGGCGTTGCAGGTGTATACGAAGGTGGAGTTCTCAACACATGAGAGAAAGAGTAATTAGAAGCTAGGTCTAATCGGTGGAGGATCACCTCATCCTAATTAGTAGAAGCTCTAATTATATTATAGGAAGCTCTAATCTAATTATAGGAGACTCCAATGCTGATTAGAATGTCTCTAAACCAATTAGAAGGGCTCTAATTAGATTGCTCTAATTAGTCTTCTAATCATAAGAGAGGTTCTAATCCTATTAGAAGTGCTATAAATTAGAAGCTCTAATTAACTCTTCCAATTATTAGAGATATCTAATCAATTGGAAGTCCTCTAATTAGAATCCCTAATTAGTCCTCTAATTCTTCTAGAGAAAGGGAGAGGCCAAAAGGCTCAATTGTTGTGTGCCCAAAGAGGAGGAGGGGTGGGGATTATATAGTGGGTCAAGGAGGACACATGCCATAGGGGGGTCGGGGGAACCCCCTCCTAGGCTTGTCCGCACCACACCTCCTAGGAGGAATCGGATTGGTCTCCAAGTGGAGTCCAATCCCACTCATATTTTTTCGTTTCCTTTTATTTTCCCTCAAATTAATTTCTCAAATAAATCCAGGAAAATACTAAAGAAACCTTGTGTACTCTGTGAGACCATGGGCCCCACCTGGTATTCTCTAAATTTAGGTTTTTCCCATTGGGGAAATATGCCCCCCTCTGGCACTACTTCCATATAAGGAAAGTCCCCGAAACTCTTCCAGAACCCTGTTACCCCTATAGATAAAATCATCGATTTTATGTAACGATGTAAGAAAAATACTAGCAAAATGCCCGTGCGTTGCAACGGGACTATAATAAGTCAAAACATTTCATGCTTAAATTAAACTTTGATTATGGTTCTATCATCTTTTGAAAGTATGCTGGCTTTCTTCCGGATTCCAATTCTCCGACATGCCTCATTATACAACAATCCTCACAAAGTAAAAAAAATCACCACTTATTTTCTAATCTTATTAATACATCATAGGTATCGAGAAGCTTGAAATTATCATGCATAAAATCACTTGTTAAGTTCCATGAAAAAATAATATTCATTTGGGTATCAGACATGTTATTATCCATTATTTTATCTAATCCACTCTCAGATTAGTCTCATGGTATGAAGTTATAAGTGTAACTTGTAGCAACTTCAAGCAATATAAATTGAATGAGTCCTTTAATGAAGGAACAAGTCAAATAAAAAAGAGGTAAAGGACACAAGAGGCTATTTATGCCCTGCAAGTTTAAAACAAATATATATTACTCCATATAAATTCTAAACTTGGGACGTGTTTAATGAACAGTAAGACAAATGGTTCCACTACTATCGATCTTGTTGCCCTCTCATAAAAAGATAACTTTTCAGTAAAGTACAATTTTCCTCTATTAACCAGACCTTGTGTGCTCCCAACCATTCATATAGGAACAATATTTTCAGGATTATTCATGCAGTTAAACATGTATAGAACTTGGACCGGTAGACAATGCATTTGTGCTGTTGAGTACATTGCTTCCGGTGGAGATGGCAAGTGCCTGTTGAGTAACTACACTGACTGTAAATGCAGCGCTCAAGTTCCCAACACTCGATGTCAAATAAGAATAACAGACAGAGAATCTCTACAAGTGCAAAAGAGATACAATTTCTTTCAGTTTTGGTGTATGTGATTCACTTTTCATAGATGTTACTCCGAAAGAAAAACTCACATGGTTTGCACACACAAGAAATTGATCTTACATTACATGATTCTTCAGATGGGTGTAGTTTTTTCCGTCCACGCTTACCAAATTCCATAACAACGTAACTTGCCTGGATGTTGTCATGGACAATAGCAGAAAAAGTGGCATCAGGACCAAATATGTTCTTCAAGTATTTGGTATGCAAAACCTCGTGATTTCTAGTGTAGGTGAAAGTGCTAGCTTGGATTATATGTTGTCAATTTGTTTCCGACTATATGATGACTAACATCATTGGAAGTCTCACCCTTGTTCGGTTGTGTTGCACGGTGATGCCTTATGCATATATGGCGGCGGCGTCCCGGCCAGCCGCTGCACAACGGACTTGAAGCTGGTGAAGCCGCGTCTCAATGAACTTGACCATCAGGCCGGCGACGACCCATTTTGGTGCTGTCCGCTATGAGCTGCTTTTGTCTGCAAAGTTACTCGATCCGGCGTCACAGCACACGCATGAATGTCTGCGGAGTGGGGCATGGCGCCCGTGGCATCAATGTTCGTTGTGCAGCTGCAGGTTACTTCCCAGGCGTGCGTAACGACACTCCTTGAGGACGTGACGTCCGCAACGGCGTGAGAAGGACAACATCCTTCCCGAGCAGGTCTTCGTGGAAACGGTGCGGCTGCTCCGCGCCGACGACATGAGCGCTGGACTGCGACGACCTCGGCGCCGGTGAAAAATTGGCACTGCCCGACTTTTGACCATATCATTGTTCGCCGGCTCCCATAAAAGCAAGAGCAGACTTTTGACCATATCATTGTTCGCCGGCTCCCATAAAAGCAAGAGCAGCCCTGGAAGTTTACTCCAGCCGAAGTGAGGATTAATCCGCTCCGTGATGTTCCGTGTGTCTCGCATTGTTGCTAATGGAAACGATTGATCCTCACTTGAGCTGGACGGTGGTTGTTGAACTGCGATGCTCTTCGAGCATTGGATCTAGTGCAGTGGGATCATGGGGGCTTGACGCGCAGGGTATTTTGGGGTGGAGTCTGGAGGACATAAACGCTGATCGCCATCTACATCGACCCAGATGACTTGACTCTGTTTGATCAATCCTGTCCTAGGTGGCTAGGTCGGCGATTCGGTGAGGGCAATGATCCGGAGCAGGCTTTGCCTATGAAGGGCATGTTGCCGACGATGGCTTCACCTAGGCCGAGGAATCGTTCGGCTCCAGCGATTGGAGCCCGATCATGAGATCGTGGGCTTGCTCGGATCTTTATTTATATATGCCCATGGAAGGCAAAACAACTCGGTACTTTGAGTTTTCCTTTCGTTTGATGACTCTGCCAACCACAGAAACGAACCAACCTCGGACCAACTAAGTAGGAAACATACATAATCACCGATAGGAAGCGTACGAAACCACGCAAACTGAGCGACAGACAATGAGAAACAGACAGACAGACTCGTATTGAAGCAAATCTCTGCGAACGATTGTAGAAAACATATTCGGAGTCAAAAGTTGTGGCCCAGATGAATTCCTACTTTGATACGTATTTCCTCTCTGACATGGAATCATCTTCGGAGGAGCGGCTACTACTTTTTCTCAGAGGCAACGCAGGAGCTGGCGCGACGTGTATCAAGAGAAATTATAGTATAGATGAATTGGTACAAGGACGGAAAAAAAGTAACCAATCGGTATGCAACTTACCGATGGCAGTGGTGGGTAATTTGTGTCCAACTTTAGGGGTAGTTTCATTGACCTACCAAACCAAACCAAACCAAGGAAGGCTTAACGCCTTTATTATTAGGTATAGATTTCCAATATCCTACGATATTTGATACCCCCTACATTATCTTCGTAAAGCGTGCAACCTCTATTTCTCTTTCATAATAACTCTGGAATAAATTCCGACAGTAACAAAATTGTTTCAATCACTCTAGGACATCTCATGCCCTCACTATAAATTCTCTCTGATATATAAAATATATCTATCATGTATAAACACTATTCAGGTGATACTCCTAGTTGATCCGTACCTACTAATACACACAAAAATAAGCCCAAATTTTAGTGTGTTCCCCTATAGATTCGATAGTGTGTGGACATGAAGCTGGAAACTCTTTCCTTTTCAATAATCAATACTCGGGCCGTGGACATCCATATTGACTCCCACATACTAAGCGAATTAACTGATGAACCTGTTGGTTATTATACAAATCCCCCATTATTCACGATACTGAACTTACCCGAGATTATTGTTTCCGGTATTGCGTGTGAAACAATCTATGTTTTAGTAATACCTTTGTCTCGTCTTGTTATCTGGTAAGTTTCCTCTTTATCGTTGCCGTATTTTGATATCCCACAAGATGTATCATCATCATGTATTCTCTGCAGAACTTATGGATATCATGAATACCGAGTGGGCCTAGGTATGTATCTCTCTTTTTACGGAGGAGTAATTCCCATCTCAGAACATCGAGATAACATACCCCTTTAAAATTACTCAGTAACTACCTCTATGTTCACCCAGTTTACGATGTGACCTCGATAGCACCAATATAAAACCTCCAGAATATATTATCAAGATAACATCATGGTCAAAGTATGCATTGTAAAAAAACCGTGATGTGTGATACGTCATAAACGTATCCCTAATTTATGATGCTCCATTATGATATTGTGCCAATTGCTACATGTTTTCTCCCTTCTTTATGTCATTTTTATCGATTTTCCGGACTAACCTATTAACAAGATGCCACAGAGCCAGTTCCCTGTTTTCTGCTGTTTTTAGTTTCAGAAAAGTTGTTCTGGAAATATTCTCAGAATTGGAAAGTTCGAAGCCCGGAAGTCCTATTTTCCCCGGAAGCATCCAGAAGACCGAAGAGGAGCCGAAGAGGGGCAGCAGGGGGGCCACACCATAGGGTGGCGAGACCCCCTTGGTCGCGCCAGCTATCGGTGTGGGGCCCCCGGACCGCCTTTGCCCTTTCGCCTATTTAATCCCCCAGATGGAAAACCCTAAGCACGTGATCAAAATTCCCGACAAAGTTCCGCAGCCACCGTCACTGTCAACCCTAGATCAGGAGGATACTGAAGCTGTTTCCGGCACCCTGCTGGAGAGGAGATCATCACCGGAGGCTTCCACATCACCATGCCTGCCTCAGGAGCGATGCGTGAGTAGTTCATCCTTGGACAACGGGTTCGTAGTTGTAGCTAGATGGTTTTCTTCTCCTCATATGTCTCCATGTTTAGATCTCGTGAGCTGCCTATCATGATCGAGATTGATCTTATGTAGTTCTCTGTGTTGTGTTTGCTGGGATCCGATGAATATTGACCTTATGCCAAGTTGATTATAGTCTTTATTTGCATATGTTATTTGTGATCTTGCATGCTCTCCGTTGCTAGTGGTTATTCTGGCCAAGTAGTTGCTAGTGACTCCAAGAGGGAGTATTTCTGCTTGATAGCGGGTTCATGCCTCCTTGTTTCCTTGCTCGAGTGACAGAAACGTAAAGGGGGAGGATGTGCTATTGCCATTAGGGAGAAAACAGCGGTGAGAGTGCCCAAGTGCATAATCATTGCTTACATTACACACTTTGTTTAATGCAATTATCTGTTGCTTGCAACTTAATACCTCAGGGGGTTCGGATGATAACCTGAGGGTGGATTATTAGTCGTAGATGCAGATGGATATCGGTCTATGTATCTTGTTGTAATGCCCACACTAAATATCATGGTTATCTTCATGTCATATTGTGCACTACGATGCAACCTCTATTTGTCAATTGCCCATCTATAATTTGTTCACCCAGCATGTTATCTTTTATGGAGAGACACCACTAGTGAAACTATGAACCCCGGTCCATTTTCCACACTGTTAAACAAACCACAACAATTTCTTGCTTTCTTTACTTACTGCAAGTATACACTGTTTTTCCGCACTATACATCTAATCTTTGTTTTCAACAAGACCGGTGAGATTGACAACCTCACTGTACCGTTGGGGCAAACTATTTTGGTTGAGTTGTGTGCAGGTTCCACGTTGTTGCTGACACCGGTGAAGCACCAGCACCACCGTCAGTGGCATCAACCTTCCGAATGTCCTATTTCTCCTACTGGATTGATAACCTTGGTTCTTAACTAAGGGGAAAACTCCTACCGTTGTGCTCATCACACCCTCCTCTTGGGGTATCCCAACGATTGCAAGATCTGCACCATTAAGGACTTTTTTCTGGCGTTGTTGCCGGGGATAAGGAAGTCTTCTGGCAAGGGGAGTCTCTCACTCTCAATCTCTTTATTTTGTTTATTGTCTTGTTTTTATTTGTCTATATCAAAAACACACACAAAAAATTAGTTTACTTCATAGTTATTATTTTTGTCTCTACGTTGTTATTTATCATCATGTTGTTCCCTAAGTTTACCTTGAAAGATTTGCCGGTAGGAAGTGGTTCTATACTTGGAAAGGACACTGTTAAAGAATTCTTTGATCATGTTAGTAATCATGATAACTTTGAGGAAAAATTCATAGTAGAACTTGCTCCCAATTACGAGACTGTTGCAACTTCTTTAGTTCACATGCTAGAAGCTAGGTTTGTTAACCTCCATCCCATAATGCAACATATGTTACTTAACTTGAATAACATTGAAGATGTTGAGAAAAGAAACTTCATCTTAGAAACTATTCTTAAAGAATTTGGGGATGTTGCTATAGAAGCTAGAAAAGTTTTTGATCATTTTAATATGCTTGGCTCATGCGTAGACATTGTTGGTGCTCTAGAAAAAACTAAATCTAATAATGAAAACAATGATAAAATACCAACCCCCTTTAAATTAGTAGCTCTGCACGAAGCCCAAGAAAAGAATTTTGATTGGATTGTTCGTGAGAATTTATTTGTTGAAGATAGTAAGCCTAAAAGTACTAAGAGAGGAGCCTCTGAAAATCACTTAGATAAAATACAATGCATTATTAAAGAATTGCCAAATCTTGATTTGAATCCTTCGCTTGAAAATACTTGAGTTTCCTTTTTATGCCTAGCTGAAAGGCGTTAAAGAAAAGCGCTGTTGGGAGACAACCCGTTTTATTTCTCTGTTTTCATTCAGTTTTCCTTTGTTTTCTTTGGGGTGCTTTGCGCCTGGGTGTTGTCTATTTCCTTAGAAACCCCGCTGTATCTTTTTTTTTTGAGTTTTTGTTGAGCCAAGTAAATCCTCTAGAGGAAAGTTGAGCCTATATTTCGGAATTCTGCGCAGGAAACAAATTTTTGCTGTCCACTGTTTATTCCGTTAAAAATCATAGAAAATTCAAAATGACCTGAGTTTTTTTTTGCTTAATCCTGAGTTATATACGCAACATTTCTTAAGAGACCACTTTGTGGTTTGAGCAACAGACGATTTTTGAAAAAAACGATCTTTACCTGCTGTTCTGTTTTGACAGATTTCTGCCATTTATCGCATTTGCATCTTAATCTATTTCTTTTGGTGTTCTTTTGATATAAAGAGTTTTGAAAGAAGTTGTGACAGTAGCTGATTTTTTTTTGAGTGTTAGACTTGTATTGAAACTGAACCATGTGAATTTATTATTTCAATTGCACTAACGTTGCTAATGAAGATTGTGAGAATTTTGATGTGAAGGAAGTTTTCAAGGGTTAAGAGAAGAGGATGATATGATGTGATCAAGAAGAGTGAAAAGCCTAAGCTTGGGGATGCCCTGGTGGTGTATCCAAGAAAATTCCAAGAATACTCAAACGTCTAAGCTTGGGGATGCCCAAGGCATCCCCTTCTTCATCAACAAATTATCAGGTCACTTCTAGTGAAACTATATTTTTATTCGGTCGCATCTTATGTGCTTTACTTGGAGCGTCTTTTATTTTTGTTTTCAGTTTGCTTTTGCTTTTTCTTTCAGTTTGTTTTTACTTTCATAATAAGCTTGGTTGGATCCCAGCATTCTTTTATTGGAGAAATACACGCTCCGCTTTTTCATTAGAATACGTTGTATTCTTAATCTCTGTCTAGCTGCTGCATTTATTCAGCTCCTGTTTTGCATGCATCTCTTATTAGAGCTGTTAGTTTTAGTAGTATTATTTGAGTACTCTCATATTTTCTTGCTGTATCATAAAGATTATTTTTGTTAAAGCATGTTTTGTATGGTGCTTGTGGGATAAAAGAAAACTGCTGCTTGAAGTAGAATTTATAACAGTGCTAGTAGAAGCTTGTATAGACCGTGGCTAGAACTTTTTCATGCCATGCTAAATTTTATTTTAGTTTTAAAGCCTTGTGTTTATTGAGTAGCATGATTATCCTCAAATAGATGAGAGTGTTTAATATGTATTGAAAGATTCATGAGTTGTTCTTGTCATAGTAAAGCACCAACATATGGTATTCTCTTTCGAATGTTTTATTTGGTTGACTTGGCGCATGCTCACACCATGTTTATGACTACAAAACAGTCACGAATAGCCTCCATGACCACTTAGTTTTTGAACTTGTGATACGGCTTATGTTTTGATAAATGATGCTCATGTCGCTATGCATGATTATGGCGTTTATGCTCTCTTGATTTGTCGCTCCCAGTCTTTTGCTAGCCTCCATCTGTACTAAGTATGAGCTCTACTCGTGCATCCAGACTCCCTTAAACCAAAGTTTTTCCCATTGTGTCCACCATACCTACCTACATGTGGTATTTAACTGCCATTCCAAAGTAAATTGCTCATGTGTTACCTTTAAAACCTTCAAAATTACTCCTGCTTTATGTTCCAGTTTTTGCTCACGAGGACGTAAATAGAGAATCTTTATCTCACTTGTTCATTGGATTTCACACCCTGGACTAGTGGCTTCATCCGCTTATCCAAATGATAGAAGAGCTGGCAGCGGGGTGCCCAGCCCCAAATTAATACAAAAAATTCTCTTCACTATTTTTTCCCCTGATTTATCAGTCAAAGCATAATCGTGTACACAAAAGAGAAAGAGGGATGACCTTCTACACCAGTTGCGTCCTTCGCCATGGGAGCCGCTCTTGTGAATCCAGTTGGCTTGTGACGTACTGTATTTTCTGTTTACTATTCGTTGAAATTAGAATACATCTCCCAAAATATAGACATTCCTCCACAAATGTCAAACTTTTAATACCTCTGTTTAATAAAATAAAAGCTCTAGCACATGAGTGATCCCTGCTTCCCTCTGCGAAGGGCCTTTCTTTTACTTTTATGTTGAGTCTCCATCTTCTAACTTTATGCATAGTTGAGAGAGCATTTTTGCCATTCTGAGTTCTATGTGCATTCGTCCCATAAGCATCAATAATTACTTCATGATGTGATATCATTTGTTTTTAAATTATTTGTTCGAGTCTTCCTCATGAACTTTGAAGGTGTCCTGGCATTTATGTTTTGCCCCACTCTTAAGGACTATCGAAATATCACTTTTCCATGCTTTCTCTATACCTGAAACAAACGTCTAACTTTCTTTGCATTATTATTCAAGATCCTTTATTTGAGTTACTCTCCGTGATGCAAAGTAATTGCTATGCTTTATTATTAAAGTTTTATTTATCATGCCCGTGTTTAAAGTTTTATGATCTCAGTGTGCATATGCTTTTACATTAGATTGATCAAGTTTATGTTAGTAGCATGTCACCTCAGAAATTATTGTTTTATCGTTTACCTACTCGACGACGAGTAAGAACTAAGCTTGGGGACGCTTGATACGTCATAGACTTATCCCTAATTTATGATGCTCCATGATGATATTATTCCAATTGCTACATGTTTTCTCCCTTCTTTATGTCATTTTTATCGGTTTTCCGGACTAACCTATTAACAAGATGCCACAGAGCCAGTTCCCTATTTTCTGATGTTTTTAGTTTCAGAAAAGTTGTTCTGGAAATATTCTCGGAATTGGAAAGTTCGAAGCCCAGAATTCCTATTTTCTCCGGAAGCATCCAGAAGACCGAAGAGGAGCCAAAGAGGGGCAGCAGGGGGCCACACCATAGGGTGGCGCGCCCCCCGGCCGCGCCAGCAATGCGTGTGGGCCCCCCCGGCCTCCACCGCCTTTTCCCTTTCGCCTATTTAAGCCCCCCGGATGGAAAACCCTAAGCACCTGATCAAAATCCCCGACAAAGTTCCGGAGCCGCCGTCACCGTCAACCCTAGATCAGGAGGGTTCTAAATGTGTTTCCGGCACCCTGCCGAAGATGAGATCATCACTGGAGGCTTCTACATCACCATGCCTGCCTCCGGAGTGATCCGTGAGTAGTTCAACCTTGGACTACGGGTTCGTAGCTGTAGCTAGATGGTTGTGTTCTCCTCATATGCCTCCATGTTTAGATATCATGATCGAGATTGATCTTATGTAATTCTCTGTGTTGTGTTTGCTGGGATCCGATGAATATTGACCTTATGTCAAGTTTATTATAGTCTTTATTTGCATATGTTATTTGTGATCTTGCATGCTCTCAGTTGCTAGTGGTTATTCTAGCCAAGTAGTTGCTAGTGACCCCAAGAGGGAGTATTTATGCTCGATAGTGGGTTCATGCCTCCTTGTTGCCTTGCTCGAGTGACAGAAACGTGAACGGGGAGGATGTGTTGTTGCCATTAGGGAGAAAACAGCGGTGAGAGTGCCCGCGTGCATAATCATTGCTTACATTACACACTTTGTTTAATGCAATTATCTGTTTCTTGCAACTTAATACCTAAGGGGGTTCGGATGATAACCGGAGGGTGGATTATTAGTCATAGATGCAGATGGATGTCGGTCTATGTATCTTGTTGTAATGCCGCACTAAATAGCATAGTAATCTTCATGTCATATTTTGCACAACGGTGCAACCTCTATTTGTCAATTGCCCATCTGTAATTTGTTCACCCAGCATGCTATCTTTTACGGAGAGACACCACTAGTGAAACTATGAACCCCGGTCCATTTTTCACACTGTTAAACAAACCACAACAATTTTCTGCTCTCTTTACTTACTGCAAGCATACACTGTTTTTCCACACTATACGTCTAATCTTTGTTTTCAGCAAGACCCGTGAGATCGACAACCTCACTGTACCGTTGGGGCAAAGTATTTTGGTTGAGTTGTGTGCAGGTTCCACGTTGTTGCTGACACCGGTGAAGCGCCAGCACCACCGTCAGTGGCATCAACCTTCCGAAGGTCCGCTTTCTCCTACTGGATTGATAACCTTGGTTCTTAACTAAGGGGGAAACTCCTACCGCTGTGCTCATCACACCCTCCTCTTGGGGTATCCCAATGAGTGCAAGATCTGCACCATCAATGTGATATGATTCTAAGGACAAAGATGTCTTAGTGGAATCTCTTAGCATATCAATCTACTTAGGGAATACCCATCCATATTGTTCCCTTCCAACAATATGATATTCATTTATGTTGACAAAAACAATGTCCATGACCAGGAAAACATAGTCATCAAATATCCAATGAATTAGTCGTAAAAGGAAAGACTAGGGTTTGTTTTTGTGTTTATGTTACTACACATGAGCGTGAGTTTTCCTCCGAATCTCATATTCAGGAACCACGTCAGTTATAGCATAGTAATATGAATCATAATTAGGAAACAAATGTATAAGTATTATTTAATTTTGGGCATATATACATCCAACAGTATCATCAAGGGGCTTTGTGAATATGCCGGAAAGTTGATCCTTGGTGGCAACATATGCTAGCTCAATATCTCCACGGGCAACATGATCTGTAATGAAGTGGTGACGAATCTCATCATGCTTCGTTATTTTATGTTTCACCGGGTTGTATGCAATCTTGATAACACTTTCAATGTCACACAAAAGAGGAACTTTCTCACAATGGACATCATATTCCTTAACAGTTTGCCTCATCCCTAACAATTGAGTGCAAGCACTAGAAGTTGCCACATACTCGGCTTTGGCGATAGAGAGATATATGCAATCTTGCTTCTTAGTAGACCAACTAACCAAGGACCTACTAAGTGGAAAGCCTCGGAAGTCGATTTCCTATCATCGTAATCACCATCCACATCCAAGTATGTGTACCCACTAAGGGAGAATTGCGCCCCCTTTGGGTACCACAAACCAATCCTTGAGGTATGAACCAAATACCGAAAGATCCTATGGACCACCATCATATGGCTTTCCTTAGGAGCCGCTTGATATCTCGCACACACTCCTACATTCAACACAATATCGGTTCTAGATGCACAAAGGTAAAGCAAAGAACCAATCATAGAACGATATAACTTCGGATCCACATCTTTACCATCCGGATTGCACTTGAGATGACATTTGGTTTGCATTGGAGTGACATTCTCTTTAACACCTTGTAAATTGAACATCTTGAGCATGTCTTGGGTATACTTGGCTTGATAAATGAAATTCCCTCTAAGAAATTTCTTGATCTCAAAGCCAAGGAAGAATTTTAGCTCTCCCATCATAGACATCTTGAACCTGTCAGTCATAAGCTTTGAAAATTCATCATTAAAAGCTTGATTAGTTGAGCCAAATATGATATCGTCAACATATAGTTGGCATATGAAAATCTCCCCCTTAACCCTCTTCGTGAAGAGGGTGGGGTCGATATTCCCAACTTCAAACCCACAGTCTTCTATTAATTCTCTAAGGTGCTCACACTATGCACTTTGTGCTTGTTTAAGTCCATATAGTGCCCTATCAAGATTATAAACATGGTAAGGGAAGTTGATATTCACAAACCCCGGTGGTTTCTTAACATATACCAACTCTTTCAAGGGACCATTTAGAAATGCACTCTTCACATCCATTTGTTACACTCCTCAAACCCATGTGGTTTCTTAACATATAGCAATCTTGCCTTATTCCTTATGACAATACCAAGCATATCTTTCTTTTTCTTGAATATCCACTTGGTTCCAATAACATTGAGGCAATCTCTGGGCTTATCAACTAGCTTCCATACTTTGTTTTGCTTGAAGTTATTGAGTTCCTCATGCATTGCTTCCAACCAATCCAGATCCTCAAGAGACTCAAACACTTTCTTTGGTTCCACCATGGAGATATGAGCTTGATGCTCACTAAAGCTTGCTAGTTGAGCTGTTGTGGTTCTTTTGCCCCTTAGATCACCCAACACTTTATCATCAGACAAGTCAATCTTCAAAGCTCTAGCAATCCCTACTTCACGGCGGGCTTTGATCTCCTCATTATTGCAAGGAGGAATCACTTGATCATCATGATCATTTGTGTCCCCTTCTTGACCTGAATGTTGGCTTTGATCATCATTGTGACTTGATTCCACATGAGAAGAAGAAGCTTGATCTATGCTAGCTTGGATAATTGGAGAACTTGGTTCTTGCATAGCAACTTGATAAGAGAAGGTTCTTGAACTTGTTCTTCGGTTGGTGTATCATTTTCTTCATTGGCATGTGCTTCTTGTTTAGACGAGGGATCGACTTGAGTATATCATAGTTCTTCTCGATCCGCCAAAAGGTGTCACTCAATGGGGCGGAAAAATCCCACACCCATTATTCTTATGGTATCTTGAGTTATTTCAACATCTACATTAGAAACAGAACAATCAAAAACAACAAAAACTAAAATAAAAAAAACTTATGAATTTGATTTGTAATCCTGGTCTCGCTTGGCTTTTCGAAAAAGTTACACGCCCTGAACGAATAGCTAAAAATGTATAAACTATAGAAAGAGAAGCTATTGGAGTTTTCTTGTTGATAGAAAATTTTATGATGCCTCTATGAATGAAACTTATGAAAATGATGTTCCTACTATTATCTATGGTAATCCATTCTTACCAAAGAAGGATAAGTGCTATATTAGTGAATGTGATGATCCTATGAATTCTTATGAAATACCTATGTTGGATGAACTTGATACTTGTTACAGAGGTAACGACCTACAAGACGCAATAGAGAACAAAGAGAAACAACTTCATACTTTGCCTACTGTTATTTATGATAATCGTTACTATTTTGATAAATCTCATGATAATCCTCTATCTGTTTCTACTATTGATATGCATGATAACGAAGATTGTTGCTTGGAAAGTTTGTATGATAATGCTTTAGATGATGGTCCTATGTTACTAGATGATATAAATAATAATGGTACTGAAAATGGGATTGGAGAGGTGTCGACTTTAACTAGAAGGAGTCCCATACCTTTGGAGAGAGATCAATCATCTTGTTACAATATTGTCAAAAGTGGGTTTGGAGAGGTCATAATTTTCGTTAATTTTGATCCCACTATTTTGGAGCTTGATATGAATTTTGTGCTTGTAGATAATGAAAAACATTGTTTGTGTGATAGTTATATTGTTTAGTTTGTTCATGATGCTACTGAAAATTATTATGAGAGAGGAAAATATGGTTATAGGAATTTTCATGTTACTAAGACACCTCTCTTTTTGTTGAAAGTTTTGAAGTTACTTTTGTTTTACCTCCCGATGCTTGCTGTTATGTGCTTATTTGATTTATTTATTTACAAGATTCCCATGCATAGGAATTGGGTTATACTTAAATGTATTCCATATTTACTTCTTGATGCTCTCTTTTGCTTAAATTGTTATTTCTTGTGTGAGCATCTTTTGAAAATACTGAGTCTATCTTAATGGCTATAAAGAAAGAGCTCTTGGGAGACAACCCTTGTTATTTTATCTTCCAGTTTATATTTTATCTTGGAATTTGTTACCTATGTAGCAACCGCTCCTCATCTTTTTTATTATGTTTTTGTGCTAAGAGTAACCTCTAAAGGAGAGGTAGTGCTATTTGGGGGAAGTTCTTGTTCAGAAATAGATTTCTGGGCTGATACCAAAAAAAAATTTCTCTCAGCCAGAATGTCGGATTGCTTTTAAAAAATAGACACATGCCCTAGGTTGTTATCTAACTTTTGTTAGTCTATCACATTTTAATTTTAGCAACAAAAGATTTTTGAAAAACTCATCTTTACCGACTGTTTAATTTTGACAGATTTTTGCCAATATTTGCATTTGTGTTTTAATCTCTTTCTTTTAGTGTTCTTTTGAGTGGAAGAGATTTAAAAGAAGTTGTGAAAGTAGCTAATGTTTTAAATTTAGTGTGAGACTTTTTTTCAAACTGAACCAAGTGGATTTATTATTTTCATTACACTAACGTTGCCAATGAAGATTGTGAGAAGTTTTAGTTGGAGGAAGTTTGCAAGTGTAGGGAGAATATTATGGTGTGATGATATGAAGGATGGACAAAATCTCAGCTTGGGGATGCCCATGTCACCCCAAGACATTTCCAACAAGTACAAGCGTCAAAGCTTGGGGATGCCCAAGGCATCCTCTTCTTCATCAACAAAAATATCAGGTTTTTTTTTTCAAAACACTATATTTTTATTGCTTCACATGATATGTGTAATTCTTGGAGCGTCATTTTATTTTGCTTTCAGTTTTGTTTTGTTTTGTTTTATTTGCTGTAGCTTTTGGTTGGATCCTAGCACTTTTATTTTGTAGAGAAACACACTCCTTTTTATTGCCTAGAACACTCTAGTTTTCACTCTTATTGTTCTGCGAGTGTTCAATTTTTACTAGTACCGCGTTTAGCTCTCTTTTTTCAGTCGAATTTTGTTCATAGATTGTTGGTTTTCTTCATTTATATATGATTAGATCTCTGGTATTTAATGATTATTTTATTTGAGAGTTGTTTCAAATAAGTTGATTGGTGTTGGACAAGAGTAAAATATTTCATGCTTATAGTGGTGCAGTAGGAAGCTTGTTTTGACTATGCCTTAGGCTTTGGCATGTCATGTTAGATGTTATTTTAACTGTGTGCTTAATAGTATATGATGTATCATGACTAGTCTCAAATATTTGAGAGTGCTTTTGTGCCATTTAACTTAATCATGTGTTGTTTCCTCATATTGAGGCATGGTATTGTGGTACTTCTCCTTTGAATGATTTATCTGCATTGACTTGGCGCATGCTCACACCATGTTATGAATACAAACAAAGTTAGTTCTAGCCTTGATGATCGTTTAGTTTTTGACTTGTCATATCACTTCATGCTTTTATTAATTATGATTTGGCGCTATGCATGATTATGGCCGTTATTTCTCTCTTAGTTGGTCGCTCCCAGTCTTTTGCTAGCCTTCACTTGTACTGAGTATGAACATTACTCATGCATACAACTCCCAAAAAACCAAAGTTTGCATAATGTGTCCACCATATATACCTATGCGTGGTATTTCACCGTTACTCCAAGTAAATTTCTCGTGTGCTACCTTTAAACCTTAAAAATTATTAACATGTTTTGTGTTCTTGTTTTATCTCTGAGTAAGTATTGAATGCTTTATTTTTTTCATGTTTGATGGCTTCACACCTGAATAGCATGAATAATGTGCTAGTCCTTAATATAACAAAAAGAGCATGCATCTAGGTGCCCAGCCCAAAGTAAGCTACAACAATAACATTAAAATCTTCTCATACTATGGACTTGAGAAATCATGAACTTAGCTTGTGCAAACAAGGAGACAGGGGAATGTTATGATTCTCATGTGGGAGCCGCTCTTGAAGTCGTTAAACATGAAAAGATGATAGATCATTTGATATTATTCATTGACATAGTGATGGCTCCCAAGTGCAGGAGATCAATCGTAGTCTTCGATGGGAAGTATTACCCAAATTTGTAGTTCGACTCAGTGGGAACACAAGAATACCGGTGACACTTTAGCAATTGGGATGTCACTCCCAACCACACCTGTGTATCAACAAACTTGCAGCAAGAGTGGTGAGTGTAATAATGCAGTGAAAGTAAACAAACAGAAAGTAAATGGAGAGCAAGTGTTTTCCCAGTTTTCACCGGAAAAGAGTGAAAGTAAACCAGAGAATAAAACGCAGGCATGAGGTGACAGCGGGTTGTTGCACGGATAAGATTGATCATGTAATAATGTTTTGCTAGCAGCGGGGCCTTTCTCTATCTCAGTTTTATGTAGGTGTGTGTTCCGTAAATTATTGTGCGTACTAACCAAGAGAATTTGCACAAAGTCTATTGTCCTACCTGCCCATTTCACCGGGACCAATTTGGAACTACAGGTAATTAAGGTCTACCCTTTCGAATAGCCCGGACCAACGCATTAACACTCCATGAACACACATAATCCTCAAACTAGAACATATCCCCCTTGTTTTCCCTAGCTGTCACTTTAGGGTTCGCAGGTTCAACATAATAGCAGGTAATACACATTGCAGATAGATACCAAACTCAAATATATGATGTAGCAATGTAAGTTCAGTACTGAAATCATGCCACTTGGGCCCTAGTAACAAGCATTAAGCCTAGCAATAGTGCATCAACATAAGACATAAGAATTCTCAAGACAAACCCCTAGATCCCGCATACCGGGTAGCACTTACATGATCAATCTCATCCAAAACCCCTCACACCTCACATGCCTACATCAACTACTCACACATGGAGGGGGTGATGGAGCTCATGGTTGATGGAGATGATGGTGGTGATGATGATGGTGACGAAGCCCCTCGAATTCCACCTCTGGGGGTGAAATCCCGGATCAATCTGACTCTGAAATCGAAGATCGTGGTGGCGGAGGCGCTCCGTTTCGCGAACAGCCCCCCCCCCCTTCGAAAACCGTCAGTTTCTCGTATATATGGAGGGGTACGTCAAAGACCTAGCCGGAGTGGGCCATCTGGTCCCAAAAGGGGTGACCTCACGCGGCCAAGGAATCTGGCCGCGTGTGGGGCCCCCTTTTGGCCCTCGGGTGCCCCCCCGGCCCCATCTGGTGCTCATTCCCCTTCTTTTCCATAAAAAGTTATGTGGTTTTCGTCCCCTGTGAAAAGTCCTGCGAAAATAGACGGAAAGAAGACTTTTGCTAAAAACAGCGTCAGATTCTGCAGATTTATTCAATTATGGGGGGACTCCGGAGAGAAACACGATGCAAAGTGCTTGGAAAAGTAGATGCATTTTGGGTGCATCAACTCCCCCGGGCTTAGCTCGTTGTTTGTCCTCGAACAACTCAAACGCAGTGCTGAAGCGATAAAAACTTTGGCAAGAACTTTGCATTGCATATGCATCATCAATTAATACTAGCAAATACTGAAGACATGATTCCTGTAACAAGTAGCAAAATACTAGCAAGTGCGCATCTACTCAGTGTTGAAGCATATATACTTGTTGCAATAGAAATAACAAAGTGTTAATACTTGAATGAGTTTGCTCAATTGTAGACATAAACAAAGGCTTGTGCATCGCTGATGATTGAATCATATCAAGATTTTTGAGATCTCTGATTCTTTCATATGTTGATGAGTAAAATCATTGTGCTTACTACCTTGCTCTCATTTTTGCTAAAGCATTAATTTTTCATTTTGATTCTTATGCTTGACAAACTACAAGTTGAAAGCCTCATGCCCCTTAAAAGCGAAGTCCCACACCATGATTACTCAACTCTAGATTCCTAATAAGCCTTGTACAATCATTGTAAGTATTAATGACGTCACAGAGAGCAACAATTGGGGTACCTCTTGCCCCATGACATGGAAACCAGCCCATGTCAAAATGGCAAGACAAACAAATGGAATGGACTCATTATCCTTTTTTATTTCATTCACTATATGCATAGCTTCTTATTTTATTATAGGATATGTTGCGGAGTCCATTCTAGCTATAAGTAAATTTCCACCATGATATCGCATGGCTTGGGTTAGCGGCCCAATGCGTCTCTCTAATCATATATACTTACTCATCAATACTTACTATTCCTCTACCTCATTTCGGCATGACAGGCATCCACAGTTAAAAGAACATGATATCAACTTGAATATAGAATTCTTAGTGCAGCGTTGAAAGTTTTCCATGTGATACACATTTAGACTAACCCCCAACCATAAGTTCGTCAAGCATAAGACTCCACTTTTATCATTCATGAAATTTTCTCTTTTAATTCTTTCCTTGGTTGGCAAGTTCAGTAAGCACAATGGGATGCGTAAACCTTTGCTTAAGGCTGCAATTATTCAATCCATCAACCAAGTAATGACACTAAACAATATTTCAGTTGCATCAGAATATATTCTACTAAACCACGGAGAAGATAAACAATGGCTATTATGTCACTAAGTGTTAAGGGAATCATAAGGTGTGCACTTGTTGTTATTAAAAAGCATACATAAGCACGGCAAAGGTGTCATACCTTTCATCCCTTCAAGCACATTATCATATCATTGTTGTTTTCCTGTCCCCACTTGAACTGCTCAATAAAAACTCAAATCTTGCTATAAAAAGTTACTGCATTCAGCAATTTGTTTACCTATCTAAACACCTCAAAAGTTTCGCATGTTTTACGGAGGTGAAGGCCATCAAAAGTTGCAGTAGTGATTAAATTTTCAGCTCAAACGGAGTCACAAGTAAAGATTAAAGCATATAACAGTGAACATATTTCAGCAATTCCTGCAGCTCCGTATTTATACTAAACTCAAGAAAACAAAAATCTTTTTGTGGTTTTTGATTTTTAGAAACATAATGTAAATAACCAGAAGTAAACTAGCTAACAAATAACAAAAATATTTTTGTGTTTTTCAGATTTAAAGAACATAAAACAACAAATAACATGAAAGTGATATAACACAACGAATGAGGAGGGAGAGAAATACTCCCCCAAGCTTGTGATCAAGCTAGTATCCTGGGTGGTAATCATGTCCACCACTCGATGAACCTCCCTGGAAGAAGGATGGATCCTGCCATGCTTGTGCTCCAAGGTGTGGTTCAGGGAAGCCCCAGGGATATGCCATAGGCGCCTGGTATTGGGGCTCCTCCTGTTGTTGCTCTTCTTGTTGTGGCTCTTCTTGCACAGTCCACTTTGTCTCCCTGTCAAACAAGTCAGCACAAGGGAGCCTAACAGACACAATGTGCCCATTAGAATCCTCATAGCAATATGAAAAATATTCTTTCTCAACCCTGCTCATATCCATGCGAAAAAGTAAACCAAAATCCAGCAGTCGAGACTCATTTACCATGGTACCCAAGTTATCATTAAAACCTCGTTCTGCCATAATGTATTCATGGATTAAAATGGCAATGGCACCAACATATAAAGGAGTTTTATCCGTGCCATTCCTACTCACAGCTAAATGCAAAGTTCTAGCAAGTATGGTTCCTAGGTTATATATAGGTGTTGTATTTTCCATTGCACATTTTAATAAATAGATCATAGGACTAGTGCAAGCAGAAGTGTTATCCCTAGCAAGGAATCCTCTAGCAAGAAACAATGCAAAATATCTAAGGCCCGGGTGTTGGCTGCATGTGAGCTTGCCTCTATTCATTCTTTCAGGAATATTTTTAGCAATGCTACGCCAGAATGTGACAAGTTCTTCTCTAGAATCAGCATATGTTTCATCCCATAACCCCGTAGTTGGTACACGTATAGCCTTACAGAATTCCTCTAATGACATGACTAAACGCTGCCCCATCATTGTAAATTTAATGACAAAAGTAGACTTACTTTTCCGGTGCACCACCGGTCCCTCAAACCTGAATGTAGAGAGGAATTCCCTCGATAGTTCCACATAAGTGTTGCATGGATGGCGTGAGAACTCAAGCAGCCCCGTAGTTGCAGCAAAGGCTTGGAAATCTTCAGCAATCCCCCAATGTTCAAGAACTTCGGGGTCTTGCCATCTTGTGGTATGGACACGCAGATTTTCACCTGTGACGCCCCGGGATCGGGCACTATGCAGATTTCAGCATTTCCGCCAAAATCCACATAATAACCGATTCCAGGTTGCCACTTGTGATAACATTACAACAGTTCATGAATATTCCGCAACAACAACAGAAAACATATATACAAGACGACTCAAACGAGTCAAGGATACAACTGATACAATACAAAGATCCAAATAACAGCGGAAGAAACAACATAGCGTCCGACTACGGACAAGATACAAATTGGACTAAGAGTCCTGAAGATAACCGATGGCGTCCAATCCCTGCCCAGGCCAAGCCGGAGGGATTCCCAACGTCGTCAGACTTCCAACCTGTTGACTGCAATGTGGAATATGCAGCCACGAAAAGGATTCGTGGGTCAGTACTATTAAGTACTGGCAAGTGGATAAACCATACTCACAAGATACCAGCGTAACCAATCATCACAAGATACAAATACTTTGGGTACAACAGAAGAAAGGGGGTAGTGCAAAGAAGCGGCAGCGGGCAACACCAACAACTAGAGAGACACGCTACAACTTCCGGCTAAAAGAAAGGGATAAGATAGCGCGACAAAACCAACTATAACTACTCACCAAACAATACCCATCCAGTGTTACCCCCTACTAAGCAAGCAACCCAAGGAAACTCACGCTGTTGATTAAGGTGACATTCATTTTTATGGTGAAGGTAATACTGTATTACTAGTCAAGTTATTATCATCAGGTGTAAGTTGTCTGAGTACTTGTTAGCCAGCACTTTCACCAAGTCGTCACATAACCGCGGACAACACGGTTTCTCGAGAAGATTCATCCCTGCAGGGTGCGCTACAGTACCCGTACACACTCAAGCCACCAACTAAAACTCAGGTTGGCTCGACACGACCCAAACCGTCTCTACAACCCATCCTAGGAGCCACGGAGCTATAAGGTCCCAGCCATGCAGCCGAATACTCAGCGCAAGTGTGCAAAACTCCCGCAAGACGCAACACCCTGCAATACAGGCCTCGCCCTATATGCATCATCATCATCATCAACAGTAACCATGGGGGGCCCACCCATTCATGCGTATGAGCAAATGGAACACCCGAACTAAGTGTGGCTCTTCGGACAACCTGCAAATCAGGTCTAAGTCGAGGGGGGTCCCATACTACCTCCCGGATGTGGTTAGTGCGCTCATCATGGATCAATGGACAAGACCCTTTTCCTAGTTTCGACACTAGCAGGCTCCAAAACCCTAACCCGGGCCTCCTGCCGGTGCCTTATCATCAAATTATTATTACCCCAAACATTAACATGTTGTTGATTAAATTGAAACCCAACTATCAACTGAACAGGTGATACGACAAAGGACAACAAGACTCGAGCGCAAACAACACTAAGCATGCAACTACGACACGAGGGCCAACAAGGTAAACAAGCAACAGTTGATAGGAAGTGGAAGGAAGGCTATATCATGGCTACAAGGTAAACATATGATAGGATCGAGACACAAGTATCAAAAATACTAGGCTAGCATAAAGACAACGGAAAGAATCTGTAACAAGTGATGGAAGGCAGCCATAGGTAGCAAGTGAGTATATTTGCCTGAGATCCAGCAAGTAGAGGTACATCCGCAGAACTTGTCGTTGCTCACATCATCTCAACGTCCTATCCGCGAAGAAGCAACGAACTAGAACAAACACCGGATGCAACAATTACTACTACGGCAAAAGATCCAGCATGATCCTATTTTATATGCATGACAAGTTAAAGGGTGCATCAAAATAGATACAAGACATGATGCAACATTTTAAATGGGCCCAAATTCAAAGATAAGGTTGCATTTGGAAAATCCCAGGTGCATGCATAGTTATTTAAGTGAATTACAAGCAAACATTAGGTTGAAGTGATTAAATGGCATGGTGGATGATGAAAACAGAATGTATACAACATTAGCTTCAATGTGATATCACATTTGCCAAATTTGGAATTTTAAATATTTAATTATGAATTTTTGCAATTTAAAAGGTTTAATTAAAGCATTGAATTATTTCACCACTTTTAATTAGGAGAAACAGTAAACAAATTGTATATTTGAAAAGTACAGAGAATTTTGATTGGAAAACATATTTTATATGTTGAATTTGGGTTTGAAATGAGCAAGTAATTAAATTGGCAATTTTTAAATGCATTAAACAAAGAGTTATTGTTTTCAGCAATTTACATTATTCAAAACAGAAAACAAAGTTTTTATTTGGAAAGTTTATTTAATTCTGCATGGAAAACATATTTTACTTTGTGAAATTGTAGTTAGGGTTTGAAAGTTATGATCATTTGAAGTTTGGGGTGCATTTTGCAAAGTGCAGGGACGTGTTTGTGATGGAAACAGTGCGTGGAGGGGCTTCGGTGCAAAAACGGAAAAGGCCAGGGGCCTGGATGCAAACCGCTAGATCCAGATCTGGATCTGGGCGAGTTTCACCCACGGCAGCGCTAGCCACAGTCTATGACTGGCGGGCCCCGTGTCCAGCAGGGCGCCGACGAGGCGCGGGTGAGACCACGCTGGCCACCACGGTGTGACGCCCCAGGATCGGGCACTATGCAAATTTCAGCATTTCCGCCAAAATCCACATAATAACCGATTCCAGGTTGCCACTTGTGATAACATTACAACAGTTCACGAATATTCCGCAACAACAACAGAAAAGATATATACAAGACGACTCAAACGAGTCAAGGATACAACTGATACAATACGAAGATCCAAATAACAGCGGAAGAAACAACATAGTGTCCGACTACGGACATGATACAAATTAGACTAAGAGTCCTGAAGATAACCGATGGCGTCCAATCCCTGCCCAGGCCAAGCCGGAGGGATTCCCAAGCTAACGTCGTCAGACTTCAAACCTGTTGACTGCAATGTGGAATATGCAGCCACGAAAGGGATTCGTGGGTCAGTACGGTTAAGTACTGGCAAGTGGATAAACCATACTCACAAGATACCAGCGTAACCAATCATCACAAGATACAAATACTTTGGGTACAACGGAAGGGAAGGGATTATTGCAAAGAAGCGGCAGCGGGCTGCACTAACTAACTACAGAGACTCGCTACAACATCCGGCTAAAAGGAAGGGGATAAGATAGCGTATCAGAACCAACTACAACTACTCACCAAACCATACCTATCCAATGTTACCCCCTACTAAGGAAGCAACTCAAGGAAACTCACACGGTTGATTAGGGTGACATTCATTTTTATGGTGGAGGTAATCTATGTTACTAGTCAAGTTATCATCGTTAAGTGTAAGTTGTCTGAGTACTTGTTAGCCAGCACTTTCACCAAGTCATCCATAACCGCGGACAACACGGCTTCTCGAGAAGATTTAACCCTGCAGGGATGCACCAATTTGGCCGTACACGTAAGAATGACCAGCCAGATGGAAATGCACTTCCACCAAGCGAGGCACTCAACACAACCCAACTGTCGCACCCAAGGTTTCTAGAGGATACTCCTCGCACGAACTGGAAGTCAGGTGCTTGGATTATGGGGCATAACTGCTCCCACGTCCCAGCTTCCTGGTAGGCCTGCGCTTATGCGCGACAACACAAGCCCTGCTTCCACCGTCGAAGTAAACTATCCGCTAGGAACCTAAGGCACTACTGTCGACGTACTTCATATTCAAACACGCACTGTACGTCAACAGCTTTGAACGAAATGATAACACAATCTGTCTCTAAGACACAAAAGAATGAAATAAGTGCAACTGGCCTTCACTAAGGCAGAAATATCGAATACAGTCATCCAGAGGACACATGTCCCAACATATCATTCATTACAACAGCGGAAGCAATCAAAGGGGTCTGAGTACAGACAAATCCATGGCTTAAGAAGCCGGAGAAAAATAAATAAGACGAAGCCCATCCACGTAGGTTCTGGATCCTGCCCTGGTCCAGCTAACTACTCGTCTGCAGACTCGTCGAACTCCACAAAGTAGCCATCCTGGGAAGCATCGTAGTCGTAGTCGTACTCTGCGTAAACCACAGCCCCAACAGGGTCAGTACATCCAAGTACTGGCAAGCAAGACTCACAGTTCATCAAAGAGTTACCCGTCAACACAAGCATTGAGGCTTGGGATCAACGGAAGAAAGGGTAATATGAAAGTTGCTGCTGGCTGCTCTAACCAACTACAGAAGATAACTACAAGTTCCGGCTAACAGAAAAGATAAGATCGAGGATTGTAACCAACTGAAAGGTAACTTCAACCAAACCCATCCTGGATCTCGCCCCTTATCCAAAGAAGCAATCCGAGGATAACTCACACAGTTGTAATAGGGTGAATCAAGTTATTGTGTGAATAACCTATTACTAGTCAGATTATTAATCATTTGGGTGAAACATGATTGATCATTATGTTGAAGTTGTCCTGAGTACTTGTTAGCCAGTACTTTCACCAAGTAATCCATAACCGCGGAAAACACGGCTTCTCGAGAAGATTATCCCTGCAGGGTTGCACCAATTTGGCCGTACACTCATGAATATCCCGCCAGATGGGATGCCTCCCACCAAGCGGGGCACTCAACACAACCAACCATTCTTCGCATCAAGCCCAAAGAACCTTGGGCGCACGGCTAATCAAGCCCAGAAGAAAATGGACCATCATAGCACTCTAAGACCGTGTCCCCATATATGCCGACTACGAAAGTTCCACCCTGCGCTGGGCTCGCAAAAACATGCATGCGGCAAATGGAAAACACGAACTAAATGAGGCGATTTGGACGAGATGCGAATCAGGTCAAGTTGAGGGGGGCGCCCATACTCGCTTCCCAAATGCGGGTAGTGCGCTCATCATGGATCAGTAGACAAGACCCTTTTCCTATTAGGGTCGACACTAGCAGGCTCCAAAACCACTCATGGGCCTCCTGCCGGTGCCTTATCATCCAATTATTATTACCATTAGCAATTAACAGGATTGATTGATTAACAACGAGCCCCGGGTACAAGATAATAAGATAGTAACAGTAGTAACCGACAACAGACTCGAGTAAAAGCAACCCTAAGCATGCTAGATAATACTAAGGCACAAGCAAAGGCTGTAGGTATGGAGGTGAGGCAATATCATTGGCTCAGGAATCATGTGATAGGTTCGGAGACCAGCAACGATACATAGGGCTAGCAATAGTAGACAAAAGGATAGTATCGACAACAAGTGTGGAAAGGAACTCGATGATTCATGTGAGTGATAACTTGCCTGGCAGCTCAGCCTCGTACTGGGCTAGGTCCTGAGTAGTGGTGTCGTAAGGCTCGTCGGTACCAACGTCGTCGTCTAACCGAGAAGAAGCAAAACAACAACGAAGGCAGACGGCAATCAATACATGGCATAGGTGCACAAACATGGGATGATGCATGTCATGTTCAATAGATGCACCAAAGTGAACTACTTGATATGAAACACAAGTTTAAATGATTCCATATGCAAAGGTTGCATATGGAAGCCCATGCTTTAGAGTTGAATTAATTGTTCTATCACTAAGCATCATATGTAAGTGACTTAGTATGATGCATGCATGATGAAGAACAAGAATATAACAAGTTTTAAATGCAATTAGAATGATAGTTAACCATTTTAGAAAACATTAATAAGTTTGGAAAAATATTGTTACTTAAACATGGTACACAAAACAATTATTGTTTTCCTCAAGTTAGGGTGTGCAAAACAATTTACAAATTTTATATTTGAAAAGGTTATCAAATTTTAGTTGAGTTACATGTTTCACATTTTGAAATTGGACTTTAGATTATTTAGTTATGAATTAAACAAAATTAAACAATTTTTAATTGAATTAAACAAGAATTAAATTGTTTAGGCAATTTAAATTATTCAAACCAGAAAACAAAGTTTATATTTGAATAGAGTGTTCAAAAAGGTGTGAAAAACATATTTTATTTGAATTATTTGGACTTAGGAATAATTAGTTATGAATTATTTCAAATGGCATTTGAATTATTTGGATTTGAATTTAAATTGTATTTTGAAAATTCAAAACAGAACACAAATAAGTTATTTGGAAAGTTTAGGAAATTTGGATCAGATTACATATATAACTTTTATTTATCAGATGCATAGATTAAAAGTTATTGCATTTTAAAGTTTTTAGGTTATTCTGCCCATTTAAAAAGAATTGGAAAAAAAATAACAGATTCGGGTTTAAACTTTTGTTACGCTCAGAAAATACACAGCAGCCACTGCCCTGCGGGGCCTAGCCAGCGTGGCGTGTGCGGCAGTGAGGTGGCAGCAGGGGTCACTGATTTGTGGGCCGCGCGCGCGCTGTGGAAGAAAAACGAAAAAAATTGGGTGCGTCTCCCAGGGATCGAACCAGCGATCTCTAGGGCGCGCGCAAGGAACAGGCCAGCTGCGCTGGCGATCGATTCGTGACAGGAGAAGGGTGCGTGGGAGGATATCTTTGGTACTGAGTTAACTGAATTTTCAACACTGGTTCGCTAACTGAACCTGACGATGAACTTGATCGGAAAAACAGACGCGGTGGCTCGATGGTTGACAGCGGCGGTGTGCGGTTGCTGGTGGTGGTGTGGCCGGTGCAAGCAGGGAGCGAGGGAGGGAGAGATGCGAGGGAAACGAGGGCGCTCACATCGAGGGAGGCGAGGAGGAGCAGTCGACGAGCACGCAGATGATCTCGGTCGAGAACAGCAGTAGCAGCGGCGGAGTTCCCGGCGACGGCGGCGAGCCTATGGACCTCCTCAGGCTCCACCCTGGTGTCGATGATGACGGTGGAACCGAGGCGTATCCATTCCCGTGGCTAGCGCGCCCTGAGAGCCACCGGAGACGGCGAGCGGCGGCGGGTTTCAGAGAGTGGCGGCGGGGTTCAGAGCGTGGAGTTCAGAGGGAAAAGCAGGGGCTTGGGGGGAGAGGAAAGGAAGTTGGCGGCGCCGGGATAGAGTTCTAGGGTTGAGTGGCCGTGAGGGGGCGCCGCGGTGGTTTTATGGAGTAGGTGGAGGCTGTACGGCGGCCATCGGAGTGGTTCTGTGGAGGATCAACGATGGAGGCGTGATCGTACACCTGACGTCACCCTGGAGGAGGACGACAGCGACGTTGGGGGTGCTAACGGGCCAAAGGAAAACGGGCTGGGCTAGCTGCTGCGGCTCCTCTCCTCCCACTGTTTTTTATTTTTTATTTCTGTTACTGTTTTTTTTTGTAGTTAAGCAAAAGGAAACAAAACAAAGGCTTTGTTTAAAGAGAATTTTGGAATAAAAATAGGATGAACTTCTTAGTTGAAAAGAAACCTTTTGGCAGATTTTGTTTTCAAAAACTTTATTGTTTGCTTGTTGTTTTTTAAAATTAAACCAATTTAAAAGAGATTTCCAATATTAGTTAATAGTAGAAAATCAAGGTATTTTCAATAGGGTTTTCTTTAGGGTTTGAAGGTGATTTAATGAATTCAATTTAGTGGTGAATTTCATGGATTCAAATGATTAAAGATTTGAGAAATGGTTTGAGTTTGGAAATAATTTGAAATTAATTGATTAATTGATTAAGTGATTGATTGAATTAAGCAACAATTTAAGAGTTGATCCAATATGAAAATAATTGGAAGCAATTGATGTTGTTGGATTTGCAAATCTTTATTTGAAAGATTGTAACAGACAAGTGTGAAAACAAGATTTGATTCATTAAGAAAACAATGGAAACATAAGTAAAACAAATGCAATGATATGATGACATGATGCATTGCTTGAAAGTAAAAAAGAAATTGAACCACTAAGGGATGTTTTCATACTTGGATGTTACAAAACGCCCCCCCTTGAAGGCCCTACTGAGAAATGAACAGGTCCGGATACTTCTTGCGAAGATCCTCTTCGGTCTCCCACGTTGCCTCTTTATCAGAATGATGCGACCATTGGACTTTCAAGAACTTGGTGCTCTTGTTGCGAGTCTTACGCTCGGTCTCATCGAGAATACGAATAGGGTGCTCCTCATAAGATAGATCATCTTGCAGTTCGATGGAATCATGATCAACTGCACGATCTGGATCTTTGAAACACTTCTTGAGTTGTGACACGTGGAACACATCGTGCACTTTGGATAGTTTTTCTGGAAGTTCAAGACGATAAGCATTCTCTGCACGTCTTGAGAGGATGTTGAAAGGGCCAATGTATCTTGGTGCCAGCTTTCCTTTCACACCAAAACGATGAGTGCCTCTGAGGGGAGTTACACGGAGATATGCCTTATCACCAGGTGCATAGACCATATCCCTGTGCTTGCTATCATAATAGCTCTTCTGACGAGATTGAGCAATCCTGAGATTGTCACGAATGATACGAACTTTCTCCTCGGCTTCCTTAACAATGTCAGGGCCTAAAAGTGAACGTTCACCAGCTCCAGACCAATTGATTGGACTCCTGCATCTGCGACCATACAGTGCCTCAAATGGTGCCATGCCTAGGCTTGCCTGGTAGCTGTTGTTGTAGGAGAATTCAGCATATGGAAGGCAATCCTCCCATTTCATGCCAAAGGAGAGACCACATGCTCTGAGCATATCCTCGAGAATCTGATTGACTCTTTCGACTTGCCCCTGAGACTGAGGGTGGTAAGCTGTGCTGAACAGAAGTTTAGTGCCCAATGCTTCTTGAAAGCTTTTCCAGAAATGAGAAGTGAAAATACTTCCACGGTCTGAGCTTATTTCCAATGGAACACCATGAAGGGGAACAACCTTTGCTGTGTAGAGCTCTGCTAACTGGCTAGCTGAGATAGTTTCCTTTACAGCATAGAAGTGAGCGACCTTAGTGAGACGATCAATAACAACGAAGATTGCATCGTTGCCCTTTTTGGACTTTGGAAACCCAGTAACGAAGTCCATTTCAATCATGTCCCACTTCCACTCAGGAATTTTCAGAGGTTGGAGTAGACCTGCTGTCTTCTGATGGACTGCCTTAACACGTTGACAAACGTCGCATTCAGAAACGTATTGAGCAATTTCACGTTTCATGCCAGACCACCAATACAGAGTCTTGAGATCCTGGTACATCTTTGTACTTCCAGGGTGAATGGATAGAGGAGTTTCATGAGCCTCCTTGAGAATGATATCCTTGAGACTTTGAATCTGAGGGACTGCAATGCGTCCTTCGAAGAACACAGTTCCCTTGTCATCAATTGAGAAGGACTTGAACTTATCATTGCCCTCCTTGATGTGATCCACAATCTTCTTGATTTCATTATCACGAAGTTGTTCAGAACGAATCTTATCCTCGAGAGTTGGGCTGGATGTCAAGCTAGCAAGGTATCCTTCAGGAACAAGACCAAGGTTCAGCTTCTGAAATTCTTCATGAAGTGGAGGTTGGCTTTCCATGATCATGAGATTATTGCAATAGGATTTGCGACTGAGAGCATCGGCCATAACATTAGCCTTGCCTGGAGTGTAAGAAATGGTGAGATCAAAGTCTTTAATCTTCTCAATCCATCTCCTTTGCCTGAGGTTCAGATCTGGCTGAGTGAAGATGTATTTCAGACTCTTATGATCGGAAAAGATTTCAGTTTTGTTACCCAACAAGTATTGTCTCCATTTCTTGAGGGCAAACACAACTGCTGCAAGTTCAAGATCATGAGTGGGATAGTTTTGCTCATGTGGGTTCAACTGACGTGAAGCATAAGCGACAACTTGTCGTTCTTGCATAAGAACCGCTCCTAGGCCTTGGAGAGATGCATCACAGAATATCTGGAAAGGTTTGGTGGTGTCGGGGCCAACTAGAACAGGTGTGGAAGTGAGTTTAGTCTTCAGGAGGTTGAAACTCTCATCACATTGTGGAGTCCAAACGAACTTTTTGTCCTTCTTTGTGAGATCAGTGAGAGGTTTAGCAATCTTGGAAAAGTTTTGGACGAAACGACGGCAATAGCTAGCCAAGCCAAGAAATCTTCTAACTTGTTTCACCGTCTTAGGGGGTTTCCAATCAACAATTGCCTTAACCTTTTCCGGGTCAATGGCTATGCCTTTGGCAGAGATGATATGACCAAGATATGCAACTTCTGGAATCCAGAACTCACATTTGGAAAACTTGGCATATAGACGATGCTCGCGAAGTTTCATGAGAGTGAGACGAAGGTGTTCTCCATGCTCTTCCTCGGATTTGGAATAGACTAGAATGTCATCAAGATATACCACAACGAACTTGTCGAGGTATTCATGGAAGACAGAATTCATGAGTCTTGAGAACGTTGCCGGTGCATTGGTGAGACCAAAGGACATGACGGTGTATTCATATAGACCGTATCGAGTGGTGAAAGCTGTCTTAGGAATATCTTCCTTTCTGATCTTTATCTGATGGTAACCCATCCTCAAGTCCAACTTTGAGAATATTGAGGCTCCAGCAAGTTGATCAAAAAGATCATCGATACGAGGAAGTGGATACTTGTTCTTGATGGTTTTCTCGTTGAGAGGACGATAGTCAACCACGAGTCTTTTTGTTTGATCCTTCTTGGCAACAAACAGAGTTGGGCAACCCCAAGCGGAGGAACTAGGCTGAATGAAACCTTTGTCCATATACATATCGATTTGCTCCTTCAACAATTTCAGTTCAGGAGGAGCTATCTTATATGGATGCTTAGAGATTGGAGCAGTACCTGGCTCAAGCTCGATCACGAACTCAACTGCTCTGTCCGGAGGCATCCCTGGCAACTCTTCTGGAAAGACGTCCGGGAACTCACAAACCACCGGAACATTTTCAATTGCAGGAAGGGGTTTGGCATCGAGGCTGAACAGCTGAACAGAACTTGATCCATATGGAGAATAGACTATCTGGCCTGAAGTGTGGGAGAGAGTTATTGACTTTTGAGCACAGTCAATTTTAGCTTTGTGGGTCTTCAACCAATCCATACCCAGAATGACATCAATGTCAGAATTTCCCAGCAACATGAGTGAAGCAAGGAATACACGACCTCCAATTAGGATCTGATTGTCCATGCTTATCTTGGAAGTAATCATTTTATTTCCCGGAGAGTGCACATAGATTTGATTGCTTAGCGGAACCAGAGCTAAATTGTACGTTGTAGCAAAGATCTTTGACACAAATGAATGCGATGCTCCAGTATCACACAACACTTTAGCTGGAACAGAGTTTACGGGTAATATACCGAGAACGACGTCAGCAGCCTCCTCAGCTTTGTCGGCCTTGATATGGTTCACCCTCGCGTTCCTCCCGACAGGCCTATTGTTGGAGTTGAAGGCTTTAGCCGGGGGAGCACGAACCATAGCCTGGTTGGTGTTGGGGCGAGGAGGTAGGGGTAGCTGCTTCTGAGTGCACTTATCAGCATAATGTCCAGTATCCTTGCACTTGTAGCAAGTGACGACACGAGAAGGACCTGGCCTTGGCTGCCCCATCGGGAACCTCTGACCCTGCATCTGAGATGGGTTGGGTGGGCGGGGACCAAAGCCTGGAGAAGCCTGGGCATTTGGAGCCCGAGTGACAGCACCATTTGGCACCCAGATGCGGCGCTTCTGCGGAGGGGTGGTCATGTTGGAGGAGGAACCACCCTCACGCGAGTGCTTGCGCGACTCTTCGAACGCCTTGCGCCCATTCTCCTCATTGAGCGCGGTGTTCACAAGCTCCACGAAGTCCTTGCACTTGATGTTTGTGAGAGCGTACTTCAGTTCCGGGTTAAAACCTCGGCGGAACCTTGCCATCTTCTTGGCTTCGGTGGACACTTCGTCACCAGCGTACCGAGCGAGACGATTGAACTCGTTCTGGTAGCCGAGAACGTCCAGCTTGCCCTGTCTGAGAGAGCAGAATTCCTCACGCATCTTTTCCATGAGACCATCCGGGATGTGGTGCTTCAGGAAGGCATCCTTGAAACATCCCCAGTTGATAGGAAAGCCAGCCCTCATGGCCTGGTAGTTCTCCCACCAAGTAGCTGCCTGACCCTTCAGTAGGTAGGTGGCGTACTTGACCTTATCCTCTTTTGCAACATGAGCAATCTCCAGAGCTCTTGCTACGTCACGGATCCAGTCATCAGCATCCAGGGGCTCACGTGTTGCCACGAAAGCTTTTGGGCCCAAGCTGAGGAAGTCCTTGATGGTGACCCTTGGAGCATTCTGGTTGTGTTGCTGGTTAGCCTGGATCTGGGCCATCTGTGTCACCACTTGGGTCATCTGAGCCAACAGTTCCCCCATTGGTGGTGGCGGAGGCGGGTTGTTCCTGGTTGGAGGCATCCTGAACAGAAATTCATTTTAGCACAACAACAGAAAAGGATAGACTTGGTAACCGAAAGATAGATTATTCCGACGCATGAATAGATAACCAACAGGTACATCATCACATGTTCAAATACATCAGAATATCCAACAGACCAAATACATGGTTCGAAAACGAAAGGATAAACTAGACACAGCTAGTAATGGATACAACGGTACTCCCATGCTCATCACGCAGGACGGCGGTGAGTAGTACGACGAGAGATACGGTGAGGAGGAACCCCACGGAAGTAGGTATCACGACGATCCATGTAGATAGGAACTGCTCTGAGAGCAACTCTCGGTGTGGTGAAGTAGAAAGTGTCCTCTCCCTGTGCTCCATAGCGGGGAATCCCTGTGTAACCAGCTCCGAGGTCGAGAAGTGGGCCTCTGATCGGCTCGTAACCTCCAGCATCTGGCAACGGAAGACCAGCTGGCTGAACGACACGTGCGAAGCGCTCGTCTCCAACAAAGTCTGTGGTGTACGTCGCCAGACGAGTGAGAGCAAGGTGGAGCTGCTCCCTGACTGAGGCTAACTCCTGAGAAAGTGCGGAAGCAACGGCATCACTGTGACTAGCGAACTGGGCAGTGATCTGGAGTCTGGAGCTATCAGTCTCGTAGGTATCCATGTCGCGGTGGACAGTGAAGTGAACTCCCGCTGCCGTGATGTAACCACGGGGAATGTGACGAAAACTGGACTTATCAAACCCCCAGTAGTCAGCACGGAGGACGGTGAGACTCACGTACGCTGCCTGCTGCACGGCCATATCCACTGTGGACCCTACTGCCTCGTACTGGTGTGCAATGCTCCTGCCATCATCCGACAGAATGTAGACGATAGCCCGGTAGCAAGTCTGGTCAAACTCTCGCTGGTGCTCGTAGACCTGGTACTCTGGTGCCCAACGGAACCCCAGATAGGTAACCATGTCTCTCAGCAACTCCGGAAAACCGGCGGTGCTCTCACAGCGAGTCATGCGAACCACCTGCGGGTAGTAGCTGAGACCCATCTGCAGATTATTTGGAAGGTTTTGATTAGACTCCGGTAGATGAAAAAGGATGTGGAAAACAACAACAAGGTTCAACGGACGATAATGATGTTGAAAAGAACATGATATCGAAGCAACATCGGGAAAACGAGACCAAAAATCCTGAGGTACTACAGAGAACCCAAAACACGTGAAATCTTAACTTGAAAGTTTAGGTGAGAACAGAAAACAACGTTGCACTTCCTTACCAGAAAAGGGTGGGTGGGTGGGGAAAGAAGAAAAATGGCAGAATTCCTACTCTCACGTTTCATTTTTCCTATATAGCTACAAAATAGTTTCTAGACTCAACTGCGACCAGTAAAAAGGGATCCTATAGGCAGACAGGCTCTGATACCATTTGTCGCACCCAAGGTTTCTAGAGTATACTCCTCGCACGAACTGGAAGTCATGTGCTTGGATTATGGGGCATAACTGCTCCCACGTCCCAGCTTCCTGGTAGGCCTGCGCTTATGCGCGACAACACAAGCCCTGCTTCCACCGTCGAAGTAAACTATCCGCTAGGAACCTAAGGCACTACTGTCGACGTACTTCATATTCAAACACGCACTGTACGTCAACAGCTTTGAACGAAATGATAACACAATCTGTCTCTAAGACACAAAAGAATGAAATAAGTGCAACTGGCCTTCACTAAGGCAGAAATATCGAATACAGTCATCCAGAGGACACATGTCCCAACATATCATTCATTACAACAGCGGAAGCAATCAAAGGGGTCTGAGTACAGACAAATCCATGGCTTAAGAAGCCGGAGAAAAATAAATAAGACGAAGCCCATCCACGTAGGTTCTGGATCCTGCCCTGGTCCAGCTAACTACTCGTCTGCAGACTCGTCGAACTCCACAAAGTAGCCATCCTGGGAAGCATCGTAGTCGTAGTCGTACTCTGCGTAAACCACAGCCCCAACGGGGTCAGTACATCCAAGTACTGGCAAGCAAGACTCACAGTTCATCAAAGAGTTACCCGTCAACACAAGCATTGAGGCTTGGGATCAACGGAAGAAAGGGTAATATGAAAGTTGCTGGTGGCTGCTCTAACCAACTACAGAAGATAACTACAAGTTCCGGCTAACAGAAAAGATAAGATTGAGGATTGTAACCAACTGAAAGGTAACTTCAACCAAACCCATCCTGGATCTCGCCCCTTATCCAAAGAAGCAATCCGAGGATAACTCACACAGTTGTAATAGGGTGAATCAAGTTATTGTGTGAATAACCTATTACTAGTCAGATTATTAATCATTTGGGTGAAACATGATTGATCATTATGTTGAAGTTGTCCTGAGTACTTGTTAGCCAGTACTTTCACCAAGTAATCCATAACCGCGGAAAACACGGCTTCTCGAGAAGATTATCCCTGCAGGGTTGCACCAATTTGGCCGTACACTCATGAATATCCCGCCAGATGGGATGCCTCCCACCAAGCGGGGCACTCAACACAACCAACCATTCTTCGCATCAAGCCCAAAGAACCTTGGGCGCACGGCTAATCAAGCCCAGAAGAAAATGGACCATCATAGCACTCTAAGACCGTGTCCCCATATATGCCGACTACGAAAGTTCCACCCTGCGCTGGGCTCGCAAAAACATGCATGCGGCAAATGGAAAACACGAACTAAATGAGGCGATTTGGACGAGATGCGAATCAGGTCAAGTTGAGGGGGGCGCCCATACTCGCTTCCCAAATGCGGGTAGTGCGCTCATCATGGATCAGTAGACAAGACCCTTTTCCTATTAGGGTCGACACTAGCAGGCTCCAAAACCACTCATGGGCCTCCTGCCGGTGCCTTATCATCCAATTATTATTACCATTAGCAATTAACAGGATTGATTGATTAACAACGAGCCCCGGGTACAAGATAATAAGATAGTAATAGTAGTAACCGACAACAGACTCGAGTAAAAGCAACCCTAAGCATGCTAGATAATACTAAGGCACAAGCAAAGGCTGTAGGTATGGAGGTGAGGCAATATCATTGGCTCAGGAATCATGTGATAGGTTCGGAGACCAGCAACGATACATAGGGCTAGCAATAGTAGACAAAAGGATAGTATCGACAACAAGTGTGGAAAGGAACTCGATGATTCATGTGAGTGATAACTTGCCTGGCAGCTCAGCCTCGTACTGGGCTAGGTCCTGAGTAGTGGTGTCGTAAGGCTCGTCGGTACCAACGTCGTCGTCTAACCGAGAAGAAGCAAAACAACAACGAAGGCAGACGGCAATCAATACATGGCATAGGTGCACAAACATGGGATGATGCATGTCATGTTCAATAGATGCACCAAAGTGAACTACTTGATATGAAACACAAGTTTAAATGATTCCATATGCAAAGGTTGCATATGGAAGCCCATGCTTTAGAGTTGAATTAATTGTTCTATCACTAAGCATCATATGTAAGTGACTTAGTATGATGCATGCATGATGAAGAACAAGAATATAACAAGTTTTAAATGCAATTAGAATGATAGTTAACCATTTTAGAAAACATTAATAAGTTTGGAAAAATATTGTTACTTAAACATGGTACACAAAACAATTATTGTTTTCCTCAAGTTAGGGTGTGCAAAACAATTTACAAATTTTATATTTGAAAAGGTTATCAAATTTTAGTTGAGTTACATGTTTCACATTTTGAAATTGGACTTTAGATTATTTAGTTATGAATTAAACAAAATTAAACAATTTTTAATTGAATTAAACAAGAATTAAATTGTTTAGGCAATTTAAATTATTCAAACCAGAAAACAAAGTTTATATTTGAATAGAGTGTTCAAAAAGGTGTGAAAAACATATTTTATTTGAATTATTTGGACTTAGGAATAATTAGTTATGAATTATTTCAAATGACATTTGAATTATTTGGATTTGAATTTAAATTGTATTTTGAAAATTCAAAACAGAACACAAATAAGTTATTTGGAAAGTTTAGGAAATTTGGATCAGATTACATATATAACTTTTATTTATCAGATGCATAGATTAAAAGTTATTGCATTTTAAAGTTTTTAGGTTATTCTGCCCATTTAAAAAGAATTGGAAAAAAAATAACAGATTCAGGTTTAAACTTTTGTTACGCTCAGAAAATACACAGCAGCCACTGCCCTGCGGGGCCTAGCCAGCGTGGCGTGTGCGGCAGTGAGGTGGCAGCAGGGGTCACTGATTTGTGGGCCGCGCGCGCGCTGTGGAAGAAAAACGAAAAAAATTGGGTGCGTCTCCCAGGGATCGAACCAGCGATCTCTAGGGCGCGCGCAAGGAACAGGCCAGCTGCGCTGGCGATCGATTCGTGACAGGAGAAGGGTGCGTGGGAGGATATCTTTGGTACTGAGTTAACTGAATTTTCAACACTGGTTCGCTAACTGAACCTGACGATGAACTTGATCGGAAAAACAGACGCGGTGGCTCGATGGTTGACAGCGGCGGTGTGCGGTTGCTGGTGGTGGTGTGGCCGGTGCAAGCAGGGAGCGAGGGAGGGAGAGATGCGAGGGAAACGAGGGCGCTCACATCGAGGGAGGCGAGGAGGAGCAGTCGACGAGCACGCAGATGATCTCGGTCGAGAACAGCAGTAGCAGCGGCGGAGTTCCCGGCGACGGCGGCGAGCCTATGGACCTCCTCAGGCTCCACCCTGGTGTCGATGATGACGGTGGAACCGAGGCGTATCCATTCCCGTGGCTAGCGCGCCCTGAGAGCCACCGGAGACGGCGAGCGGCGGCGGGTTTCAGAGAGTGGCGGCGGGGTTCAGAGCGTGGAGTTCAGAGGGAAAAGCAGGGGCTTGGGGGGAGAGGAAAGGAAGTTGGCGGCGCCGGGATAGAGTTCTAGGGTTGAGTGGCCGTGAGGGGGCGCCGCGGTGGTTTTATGGAGTAGGTGGAGGCTGTACGGCGGCCATCGGAGTGGTTCTGTGGAGGATCAACGATGGAGGCGTGATCGTACACCTGACGTCACCCTGGAGGAGGACGACAGCGACGTTGGGGGTGCTAACGGGCCAAAGGAAAACGGGCTGGGCTAGCTGCTGCGGCTCCTCTCCTCCCACTGTTTTTTATTTTTTATTTCTGTTACTGTTTTTTTTTGTAGTTAAGCAAAAGGAAACAAAACAAAGGCTTTGTTTAAAGAGAATTTTGGAATAAAAATAGGATGAACTTCTTAGTTGAAAAGAAACCTTTTGGCAGATTTTGTTTTCAAAAACTTTATTGTTTGCTTGTTGTTTTTTAAAATTAAACCAATTTAAAAGAGATTTCCAATATTAGTTAATAGTAGAAAATCAAGGTATTTTCAATAGGGTTTTCTTTAGGGTTTGAAGGTGATTTAATGAATTCAATTTAGTGGTGAATTTCATGGATTCAAATGATTAAAGATTTGAGAAATGGTTTGAGTTTGGAAATAATTTGAAATTAATTGATTAATTGATTAAGTGATTGATTGAATTAAGCAACAATTTAAGAGTTGATCCAATATGAAAATAATTGGAAGCAATTGATGTTGTTGGATTTGCAAATCTTTATTTGAAAGATTGTAACAGACAAGTGTGAAAACAAGATTTGATTCATTAAGAAAACAATGGAAACATAAGTAAAACAAATGCAATGATATGATGACATGATGCATTGCTTGAAAGTAAAAAAGAAATTGAACCACTAAGGGATGTTTTCATACTTGGATGTTACAAAACGCCCCCCCTTGAAGGCCCTACTGAGAAATGAACAGGTCCGGATACTTCTTGCGAAGATCCTCTTCGGTCTCCCACGTTGCCTCTTTATCAGAATGATGCGACCATTGGACTTTCAAGAACTTGGTGCTCTTGTTGCGAGTCTTACGCTCGGTCTCATCGAGAATACGAATAGGGTGCTCCTCATAAGATAGATCATCTTGCAGTTCGATGGAATCATGATCAACTGCACGATCTGGATCTTTGAAACACTTCTTGAGTTGTGACACGTGGAACACATCGTGCACTTTGGATAGTTTTTCTGGAAGTTCAAGACGATAAGCATTCTCTGCACGTCTTGAGAGGATGTTGAAAGGGCCAATGTATCTTGGTGCCAGCTTTCCTTTCACACCAAAACGATGAGTGCCTCTGAGGGGAGTTACACGGAGATATGCCTTATCACCAGGTGCATAGACCATATCCCTGTGCTTGCTATCATAATAGCTCTTCTGACGAGATTGAGCAATCCTGAGATTGTCACGAATGATACGAACTTTCTCCTCGGCTTCCTTAACAATGTCAGGGCCTAAAAGTGAACGTTCACCAGCTCCAGACCAATTGATTGGACTCCTGCATCTGCGACCATACAGTGCCTCAAATGGTGCCATGCCTAGGCTTGCCTGGTAGCTGTTGTTGTAGGAGAATTCAGCATATGGAAGGCAATCCTCCCATTTCATGCCAAAGGAGAGACCACATGCTCTGAGCATATCCTCGAGAATCTGATTGACTCTTTCGACTTGCCCCTGAGACTGAGGGTGGTAAGCTGTGCTGAACAGAAGTTTAGTGCCCAATGCTTCTTGAAAGCTTTTCCAGAAATGAGAAGTGAAAATACTTCCACGGTCTGAGCTTATTTCCAATGGAACACCATGAAGGGGAACAACCTTTGCTGTGTAGAGCTCTGCTAACTGGCTAGCTGAGATAGTTTCCTTTACAGCATAGAAGTGAGCGACCTTAGTGAGACGATCAATAACAACGAAGATTGCATCGTTGCCCTTTTTGGACTTTGGAAACCCAGTAACGAAGTCCATTTCAATCATGTCCCACTTCCACTCAGGAATTTTCAGAGGTTGGAGTAGACCTGCTGTCTTCTGATGGACTGCCTTAACACGTTGACAAACGTCGCATTCAGAAACGTATTGAGCAATTTCACGTTTCATGCCAGACCACCAATACAGAGTCTTGAGATCCTGGTACATCTTTGTACTTCCAGGGTGAATGGATAGAGGAGTTTCATGAGCCTCCTTGAGAATGATATCCTTGAGACTTTGAATCTGAGGGACTGCAATGCGTCCTTCGAAGAACACAGTTCCCTTGTCATCAATTGAGAAGGACTTGAACTTATCATTGCCCTCCTTGATGTGATCCACAATCTTCTTGATTTCATTATCACGAAGTTGTTCAGAACGAATCTTATCCTCGAGAGTTGGGCTGGCTGTCAAGCTAGCAAGGTATCCTTCAGGAACAAGACCAAGGTTCAGCTTCTGAAATTCTTCATGAAGTGGAGGTTGGCTTTCCATGATCATGAGATTATTGCAATAGGATTTGCGACTGAGAGCATCGGCCATAACATTAGCCTTGCCTGGAGTGTAAGAAATGGTGAGATCAAAGTCTTTAATCTTCTCAATCCATCTCCTTTGCCTGAGGTTCAGATCTGGCTGAGTGAAGATGTATTTCAGACTCTTATGATCGGAAAAGATTTCAGTTTTGTTACCCAACAAGTATTGTCTCCATTTCTTGAGGGCAAACACAACTGCTGCAAGTTCAAGATCATGAGTGGGATAGTTTTGCTCATGTGGGTTCAACTGACGTGAAGCATAAGCGACAACTTGTCGTTCTTGCATAAGAACCGCTCCTAGGCCTTGGAGAGATGCATCACAGAATATCTGGAAAGGTTTGGTGGTGTCGGGGCCAACTAGAACAGGTGTGGAAGTGAGTTTAGTCTTCAGGAGGTTGAAACTCTCATCACATTGTGGAGTCCAAACGAACTTTTTGTCCTTCTTTGTGAGATCAGTGAGAGGTTTAGCAATCTTGGAAAAGTTTTGGACGAAACGACGGCAATAGCTAGCCAAGCCAAGAAAGCTTCTAACTTGTTTCACCGTCTTAGGGGGTTTCCAATCAACAATTGCCTTAACCTTTTCCGGGTCAATGGCTATGCCTTTGGCAGAGATGATATGACCAAGATATGCAACTTCTGGAATCCAGAACTCACATTTGGAAAACTTGGCATATAGACGATGCTCGCGAAGTTTCATGAGAGTGAGACGAAGGTGTTCTCCATGCTCTTCCTCGGATTTGGAATAGACTAGAATGTCATCAAGATATACCACAACGAACTTGTCGAGGTATTCATGGAAGACAGAATTCATGAGTCTTGAGAACGTTTCCGGTGCATTGGTGAGACCAAAGGACATGACGGTGTATTCATATAGACCGTACCGAGTGGTGAAAGCTGTCTTAGGAATATCTTCCTTTCTGATCTTTATCTGATGGTAACCCATCCTCAAGTCCAACTTTGAGAATATTGAGGCTCCAGCAAGTTGATCAAAAAGATCATCGATACGAGGAAGTGGATACTTGTTCTTGATGGTTTTCTCGTTGAGAGGACGATAGTCAACCACGAGTCTTTTTGTTTGATCCTTCTTGGCAACAAACAGAGTTGGGCAACCCCAAGCGGAGGAACTAGGCTGAATGAAACCTTTGTCCATATACATATCGATTTGCTCCTTCAACAATTTCAGTTCAGGAGGAGCTATCTTATATGGATGCTTAGAGATTGGAGCAGTACCTGGCTCAAGCTCGATCACGAACTCAACTGCTCTGTCCGGAGGCATCCCTGGCAACTCTTCTGGAAAGACGTCAGGGAACTCACAAACCACCGGAACATTTTCAATTGCAGGAAGGGGTTTGGCATCGAGGCTGAACAGCTGAACAGAACTTGATCCATATGGAGAATAGACTATCTGGCCTGAAGTGTGGGAGAGAGTTATTGACTTTTGAGCACAGTCAATTTTAGCTTTGTGGGTCTTCAACCAATCCATACCCAGAATGACATCAATGTCAGAATTTCCCAGCAACATGAGTGAAGCAAGGAATACACGACCTCCAATTAGGATCTGATTGTCCATGCTTATCTTGGAAGTAATCATTTTATTTCCCGGAGAGTGCACATAGATTTGATTGCTTAGCGGAACCAGAGCTAAATTGTACGTTGTAGCAAAGATCTTTGACACAAATGAATGCGATGCTCCAGTATCACACAACACTTTAGCTGGAACAGAGTTTACGGGTAATATACCGAGAACGACGTCAGCAGCCTCCTCAGCTTTGTCGGCCTTGATATGGTTCACCCTCGCGTTCCTCCCGACAGGCCTATTGTTGGAGTTGAAGGCTTTAGCCGGGGGAGCACGAACCATAGCCTGGTTGGTGTTGGGGCGAGGAGGTAGGGGTAGCTGCTTCTGAGTGCACTTATCAGCATAATGTCCAGTATCCTTGCACTTGTAGCAAGTGACGACACGAGAAGGACCTGGCCTTGGCTGCCCCATCGGGAACCTCTGACCCTGCATCTGAGATGGGTTGGGTGGGCGGGGACCAAAGCCTGGAGAAGCCTGGGCATTTGGAGCCCGAGTGACAGCACCATTTGGCACCCAGATGCGGCGCTTCTGCGGAGGGGTGGTCATGTTGGAGGAGGAACCACCCTCACGCGAGTGCTTGCGCGACTCTTCGAACGCCTTGCGCCCATTCTCCTCATTGAGCGCGGTGTTCACAAGCTCCACGAAGTCCTTGCACTTGATGTTTGTGAGAGCGTACTTCAGTTCCGGGTTAAAACCTCGGCGGAACCTTGCCATCTTCTTGGCTTCGGTGGACACTTCGTCACCAGCGTACCGAGCGAGACGATTGAACTCGTTCTGGTAGCCGAGAACGTCCAGCTTGCCCTGTCTGAGAGAGCAGAATTCCTCACGCATCTTTTCCATGAGACCATCCGGGATGTGGTGCTTCAGGAAGGCATCTTTGAAACATCCCCAGTTGATAGGAAAGCCAGCCCTCATGGCCTGGTAGTTCTCCCACCAAGTAGCTGCCTGACCCTTCAGTAGGTAGGTGGCGTACTTGACCTTATCCTCTTTTGCAACATGAGCAATCTCCAGAGCTCTTGCTACGTCACGGATCCAGTCATCAGCATCCAGGGGCTCACGTGTTGCCACGAAAGCTTTTGGGCCCAAGCTGAGGAAGTCCTTGATGGTGACCCTTGGAGCATTCTGGTTGTGTTGCTGGTTAGCCTGGATCTGGGCCATCTGTGTCACCACTTGGGTCATCTGAGCCAACAGTTCCCCCATTGGTGGTGGCGGAGGCGGGTTGTTCCTGGTTGGAGGCATCCTGAACAGAAATTCATTTTAGCACAACAACAGAAAAGGATAGACTTGGTAACCGAAAGATAGATTATTCCGACGCATGAATAGATAACCAACAGGTACATCATCACATGTTCAAATACATCAGAATATCCAACAGACCAAATACATGGTTCGAAAACGAAAGGATAAACTAGACACAGCTAGTAATGGATACAACGGTACTCCCATGCTCATCACGCAGGACGGCGGTGAGTAGTACGACGAGAGATACGGTGAGGAGGAACCCCACGGAAGTAGGTATCACGACGATCCATGTAGATAGGAACTGCTCTGAGAGCAACTCTCGGTGTGGTGAAGTAGAAAGTGTCCTCTCCCTGTGCTCCATAGCGGGGAATCCCTGTGTAACCAGCTCCGAGGTCGAGAAGTGGGCCTCTGATCGGCTCGTAACCTCCAGCATCTGGCAACGGAAGACCAGCTGGCTGAACGACACGTGCGAAGCGCTCGTCTCCAACAAAGTCTGTGGTGTACGTCGCCAGACGAGTGAGAGCAAGGTGGAGCTGCTCCCTGACTGAGGCTAACTCCTGAGAAAGTGCGGAAGCAACGGCATCACTGTGACTAGCGAACTGGGCAGTGATCTGGAGTCTGGAGCTATCAGTCTCGTAGGTATCCATGTCGCGGTGGACAGTGAAGTGAACTCCCGCTGCCGTGATGTAACCACGGGGAATGTGACGAAAACTGGACTTATCAAACCCCCAGTAGTCAGCACGGAGGACGGTGAGACTCACGTACGCTGCCTGCTGCACGGCCATATCCACTGTGGACCCTACTGCCTCGTACTGGTGTGCAATGCTCCTGCCATCATCCGACAGAATGTAGACGATAGCCCGGTAGCAAGTCTGGTCAAACTCTCGCTGGTGCTCGTAGACCTGGTACTCTGGTGCCCAACGGAACCCCAGATAGGTAACCATGTCTCTCAGCAACTCCGGAAAACCGGCGGTGCTCTCACAGCGAGTCATGCGAACCACCTGCGGGTAGTAGCTGAGACCCATCTGCAGATTATTTGGAAGGTTTTGATTAGACTCCGGTAGATGAAAAAGGATGTGGAAAACAACAACAAGGTTCAACGGACGATAATGATGTTGAAAAGAACATGATATCGAAGCAACATCGGGAAAACGAGACCAAAAATCCTGAGGTACTACAGAGAACCCAAAACACGTGAAATCCTAACTTGAAAGTTTAGGTGAGAACAGAAAACAACGTTGCACTTCCTTACCAGAAAAGAAAGGTGGGTGGGTGGGGAAAGAAGAAAAATGGCAGAATTCCTACTCTCACGTTTCATTTTTCCTATATAGCTACAAAATAGTTTCTAGACTCAACTGCGACCAGTAAAAAGGGATCCTATAGGCAGACAGGCTCTGATACCATTTGTCGCACCCAAGGTTTCTAGAGTATACTCCTCGCACGAACTGGAAGTCATGTGCTTGGATTATGGGGCATAACTGCTCCCACGTCCCAGCTTCCTGGTAGGCCTGCGCTTATGCGCGACAACACAAGCCCTGCTTCCACCGTCGAAGTAAACTATCCGCTAGGAACCTAAGGCACTACTGTCGACGTACTTCATATTCAAACACGCACTGTACGTCAACAGCTTTGAACGAAATGATAACACAATCTGTCTCTAAGACACAAAAGAATGAAATAAGTGCAACTGGCCTTCACTAAGGCAGAAATATCGAATACAGTCATCCAGAGGACACATGTCCCAACATATCATTCATTACAACAGCGGAAGCAATCAAAGGGGTCTGAGTACAGACAAATCCATGGCTTAAGAAGCCGGAGAAAAATAAATAAGATGAAGCCCATCCACGTAGGTTCTGGATCCTGCCCTGGTCCAGCTAACTACTCGTCTGCAGACTCGTCGAACTCCACAAAGTAGCCATCCTGGGAAGCATCGTAGTCGTAGTCGTACTCTGCGTAAACCACAGCCCCAACGGGGTCAGTACATCCAAGTACTGGCAAGCAAGACTCACAGTTCATCAAAGAGTTACCCGTCAACACAAGCATTGAGGCTTGGGATCAACGGAAGAAAGGGTAATATGAAAGTTGCTGCTGGCTGCTCTAACCAACTACAGAAGATAACTACAAGTTCCGGCTAACAGAAAAGATAAGATCGAGGATTGTAACCAACTGAAAGGTAACTTCAACCAAACCCATCCTGGATCTCGCCCCTTATCCAAAGAAGCAATCCGAGGATAACTCACACAGTTGTAATAGGGTGAATCAAGTTATTGTGTGAATAACCTATTACTAGTCAGATTATTAATCATTTGGGTGAAACATGATTGATCATTATGTTGAAGTTGTCCTGAGTACTTGTTAGCCAGTACTTTCACCAAGTAATCCATAACCGCGGAAAACACGGCTTCTCGAGAAGATTATCCCTGCAGGGTTGCACCAATTTGGCCGTACACTCATGAATATCCCGCCAGATGGGATGCCTCCCACCAAGCGGGGCACTCAACACAACCAACCATTCTTCGCATCAAGCCCAAAGAACCTTGGGCGCACGGCTAATCAAGCCCAGAAGAAAATGGACCATCATAGCACTCTAAGACCGTGTCCCCATATATGCCGACTACGAAAGTTCCACCCTGCGCTGGGCTCGCAAAAACATGCATGCGGCAAATGGAAAACACGAACTAAATGAGGCGATTTGGACGAGATGCGAATCAGGTCAAGTTGAGGGGGGCGCCCATACTCGCTTCCCAAATGCGGGTAGTGCGCTCATCATGGATCAGTAGACAAGACCCTTTTCCTATTAGGGTCGACACTAGAAGGCTCCAAAACCACTCATGGGCCTCCTGCCGGTGCCTTATCATCCAATTATTATTACCATTAGCAATTAACAGGATTGATTGATTAACAACGAGCCCCGGGTACAAGATAATAAGATAGTAACAGTAGTAACCGACAACAGACTCGAGTAAAAGCAACCCTAAGCATGCTAGATAATACTAAGGCACAAGCAAAGGCTGTAGGTATGGAGGTGAGGCAATATCATTGGCTCAGGAATCATGTGATAGGTTCGGAGACCAGCAACGATACATAGGGCTAGCAATAGTAGACAAAAGGATAGTATCGACAACAAGTGTGGAAAGGAACTCGATGATTCATGTGAGTGATAACTTGCCTGGCAGCTCAGCCTCGTACTGGGCTAGGTCCTGAGTAGTGGTGTCGTAAGGCTCGTCGGTACCAACGTCGTCGTCTAACCGAGAAGAAGCAAAACAACAACGAAGGCAGACGGCAATCAATACATGGCATAGGTGCACAAACATGGGATGATGCATGTCATGTTCAATAGATGCACCAAAGTGAACTACTTGATATGAAACACAAGTTTAAATGATTCCATATGCAAAGGTTGCATATGGAAGCCCATGCTTTAGAGTTGAATTAATTGTTCTATCACTAAGCATCATGTGTAAGTGACTTAGTATGATGCATGCATGATGAAGAACAAGAATATAACAAGTTTTAAATGCAATTAGAATGATAGTTAACCATTTTAGAAAACATTAATAAGTTTGGAAAAATATTGTTACTTAAACATGGTACACAAAACAATTATTGTTTTCCTCAAGTTAGGGTGTGCAAAACAATTTACAAATTTTATATTTGAAAAGGTTATCAAATTTTAGTTGAGTTACATGTTTCACATTTTGAAATTGGACTTTAGATTATTTAGTTATGAATTAAACAAAATTAAACAATTTTTAATTGAATTAAACAATAATTAAATTGTTTAGGCAATTTAAATTATTCAAACCAGAAAACAAAGTTTATATTTGAATAGAGTGTTCAAAAAGGTGTGAAAAACATATTTTATTTGAATTATTTGGACTTAGGAATAATTAGTTATGAATTATTTCAAATGGCATTTGAATTATTTGGATTTGAATTTAAATTGTATTTTGAAAATTCAAAACAGAACACAAATAAGTTATTTGGAAAGTTTAGGAAATTTGGATCAGATTACATATATAACTTTTATTTATCAGATGCATAGATTAAAAGTTATTGCATTTTAAAGTTTTTAGGTTATTCTGCCCATTTAAAAAGAATTGGAAAAAAAATAACAGATTCAGGTTTAAACTTTTGTTACGCTCAGAAAATACACAGCAGCCACTGCCCTGCGGGGCCTAGCCAGCGTGGCGTGTGCGGCAGTGAGGTGGCAGCAGGGGTCACTGATTTGTGGGCCGCGCGCGCGCTGTGGAAGAAAAACGAAAAAAATTGGGTGCGTCTCCCAGGGATCGAACCAGCGATCTCTAGGGCGCGCGCAAGGAACAGGCCAGCTGCGCTGGCGATCGATTCGTGACAGGAGAAGGGTGCGTGGGAGGATATCTTTGGTACTGAGTTAACTGAATTTTCAACACTGGTTCGCTAACTGAACCTGACGATGAACTTGATCGGAAAAACAGACGCGGTGGCTCGATGGTTGACAGCGGCGGTGTGCGGTTGCTGGTGGTGGTGTGGCCGGTGCAAGCAGGGAGCGAGGGAGGGAGAGATGCGAGGGAAACGAGGGCGCTCACATCGAGGGAGGCGAGGAGGAGCAGTCGACGAGCACGCAGATGATCTCGGTCGAGAACAGCAGTAGCAGCGGCGGAGTTCCCGGCGACGGCGGCGAGCCTATGGACCTCCTCAGGCTCCACCCTGGTGTCGATGATGACGGTGGAACCGAGGCGTATCCATTCCCGTGGCTAGCGCGCCCTGAGAGCCACCGGAGACGGCGAGCGGCGGCGGGTTTCAGAGAGTGGCGGCGGGGTTCAGAGCGTGGAGTTCAGAGGGAAAAGCAGGGGCTTGGGGGGAGAGGAAAGGAAGTTGGCGGCGCCGGGATAGAGTTCTAGGGTTGAGTGGCCGTGAGGGGGCGCCGCGGTGGTTTTATGGAGTAGGTGGAGGCTGTACGGCGGCCATCGGAGTGGTTCTGTGGAGGATCAACGATGGAGGCGTGATCGTACACCTGACGTCACCCTGGAGGAGGACGACAGCGACGTTGGGGGTGCTAACGGGCCAAAGGAAAACGGGCTGGGCTAGCTGCTGCGGCTCCTCTCCTCCCACTGTTTTTTATTTTTTATTTCTGTTACTGTTTTTTTTTGTAGTTAAGCAAAAGGAAACAAAACAAAGGCTTTGTTTAAAGAGAATTTTGGAATAAAAATAGGATGAACTTCTTAGTTGAAAAGAAACCTTTTGGCAGATTTTGTTTTCAAAAACTTTATTGTTTGCTTGTTGTTTTTTAAAATTAAACCAATTTAAAAGAGATTTCCAATATTAGTTAATAGTAGAAAATCAAGGTATTTTCAATAGGGTTTTCTTTAGGGTTTGAAGGTGATTTAATGAATTCAATTTAGTGGTGAATTTCATGGATTCAAATGATTAAAGATTTGAGAAATGGTTTGAGTTTGGAAATAATTTGAAATTAATTGATTAATTGATTAAGTAATTGATTGAATTAAGCAACAATTTAAGAGTTGATCCAATATGAAAATAATTGGAAGCAATTGATGTTGTTGGATTTGCAAATCTTTATTTGAAAGATTGTAACAGACAAGTGTGAAAACAAGATTTGATTCATTAGGAAAACAATGGAAACATAAGTAAAACAAATGCAATGATATGATGACATGATGCATTGCTTGAAAGTAAAAAAGAAATTGAACCACTAAGGGATGTTTTCATACTTGGATGTTACACCAACTCTTCTTCGCATCAAGCCCAAAGAACCCCGTGCAATTGAGCGCACGGCTAATCAAGCCCCACGAAGAAAAGGGGACCCTCATAGCACTCTAAGAACGTGTCTCCCTAAATGCCGACTACAAAAGTTCCACCCTGGCGCCAAGGGTTCGCACCTGCATATGCACGCTGCAAATGGAAAACCCGAACTAAATGAGGCGATTTGGACGAGATGCAAATCGAATCAGAATTGCGGGGGCGCCCATACTCGCTTCCCACATGCGGTTAGTGCGCTCATCATGGATCGGAGGACAAGACCCTGTTCCTAATTAAGGTCGACACTAGCAGGCCTCAAAACCACGCCGGGCCTCCTGCCGGTGCCTTATCATCAAATTATTATTACCCAAAACATTAACATGTTGTTGATTAAGTTGAAACCCAACTATCAAACTAAACAGGTGATAAGACGGACAACAAGACTTGAGCGCAAACAACACTAAGCATGCAACTACAACACGAGGGCTAACAAGGTAAACAAACAACAGCTGATAGGAAGTGGAGGGAAGGCTATATCATGGCGGCAAGGTAAACATATGATAGGATCGAGACACAAGCATCGAATCATAAGGCTAGCATAAGAATAACGGAAAGAATTCGTAACAAGTGATGAAAGGCAGCCATAGGCAGCAAGTGAGTATACTTGCCTGGAATCCAGCAAGTAGAGGTACATCCGCAGAACTTGTCGTTGCTCACATCATCTCAACGTCCTATCCGTGAAGAAGCAACGAACTAGAACAAACACCGGATGCAACAATTACTTCTACGGCAAAAGATCCAGCATGATCAAGATATGGATGCATGACAAGTTTAAGGATGCATCAAAGATAAACTAGTTGACATGGTAAACATATTTAAATGGGCCCATATGCAATTTGGATTGCATATGGAAAAGCCCATGAATTAATGTTGAATTAAATGATCTACAAATAACCATCATGTGAAAGTTGATTAGAATGATGCATGGATGATGAAAACAATAAGAAAACAACTTTAGCTTCAGTTTGATATGTTGTTTACCAAGTTTGGAATTTTATTTATTAAGTTATGAACTTTGGCATTTTAAATGATTTAAACAAACATTTGTTGTTTTCACCAATTTTAAATGTTCAACACAGATAACCAAATTTATATTTGTAAAGAACACACAATTTTAGATGGAATACATATTTCATTTGTTGAATTTGGATTTTTGATGAGCAAGTTATTAAATTGACAATTTTAAATGCATTAATTAAGAAATAGTTGTTTTCAGCAATTTAATTTATTTAAAACAGAAAACAAAGTTGATATTTGCAAAGTTCATGAAAAATGGGATGGAAAACATATTTTATATGTTCAAAAAGAATTTAGTTTGACCAAGTTATTAATTTATCAATTTTAAATGATTTAAACAAGATTTAAATTATTGAACCAATTTTAATTATTCAAAACAGGAAACAAAGTTTATATTTGGAAAGCTTGTTCAATTTTGCATGGAAAACATATTTTACAAGTTGGAATTGGATTTGAATTGCCCAAGTTATGAATTTTGCAATTTAAAAGGTGTAATTAAAGCATTGAATTATTGCACCACTTTTAATTAGGGAAAACAGTAAACAAATTGTATTGAAAAGGTTGAAAACATGTCGCAAATGTTTCACTGAACATTTTGAGCTATTAAACATAATTTTTGGATCATTATTGAATTTATTATGCATTTTTCCATAAGCATTTTTATTCTGCCCCTTTTAGTAAACAGAAGGAAACATGTTCAAATTTAATTCAATTGTGACCAAATAAAATACCAATGTGTAGAGTTTGTTAAGACAAATTTTTAGAGCCCAAGTTTGCTCAAATTGGGTGAACAGAACTCAAGTTATGAATTCCCAAAGTTTCAAATTTTAATAGCCATTTCTGTATTTAATTATTTAGTGCAAAAATTATTACAGAAACATGTTGCAACTTTGTGACTAATAGAAAGAGCACAAGATTCTGAATCCATAGCAATTTGAATCATTGAAATTGGAGCATTTTTCAATTTGTTATGGATTTTACAATTAAAGACTCAGTTCTGTTTTTCTGGATTTCGGGAAATAAAAGAAAAAGGACAAAAAAGGGGGTGGCTTTTGCTTCCAGGGGGACTCGAACCTGGGACTCCAGGGAGTGCGGACAGGGTACCAAGCCACTGGGCTGCTGTGCGCTCGTGTGATTGTGTATGGATCTGAACTAAGATGGAGTGTGATAGCGCGTTGTTTTTCTGATGGAACTGGAGAATTACACCTGCACACGGCGGTGACGGACAAACGCGGCCAGCAGCGATCTCAGGCGATCCGGGGACGGCGTGCGAAGGCGCTGATAGCAGAGCACAAGGAGGGGGTAGGGGAGAGGTCCGGAGGCGGAGGCGCTCACCTTGGGCTCGAGGGGCGCCGCGGTCCGAAGGCTCGAGGACGAGGCGCTGTTGGCGGGCAGCAGCAGGCAGCGGTCGATGGCGGAAAACTCGCCGGTGCCGCGCCCCCTGGTGCCTCTCCGGGCCAGCCGAGGAAGCGGGGACGGAGGTGGATGTGCCCCGGTTCCATTCCCGCCGGAACCGGGGTCCATCGAGGAGGATACCGGCGGCGCCATGGCCCCAAAATTCGGCCATGGTGGCTGTCGTCGAACTTCAGCAGAGGTTCAGAGAAACGGCGAAAAGAAGGAGAGGAGAGGGGAGGATAACGGCGGCGGCTGGGAGGAAGGAGGAGGAAGAAGGAGATAGGTTTAGGGTTTGGGGAGGGAGGAGAGGCGGCTTTAAGGTGGGGGAGGGAGCAGGTGCGCTGCTGCCTTTTTCTCCCGTGCGTGCGTCAGCCGTACGGAGGTGGAAGAAGGGGTGCAGGCTGGCTGGGCTGGTTTGGTGGGGTTGTAGGTGGGCTGGCCCATTTGGGCTGGCCTGCCTCCCCCTTTTGGTTTTTATTTCTTTTTCTCTTTTTTTTTGTAAAAGAATAGGAAGAGAGAAATAGTAATTAGAGGGGTTTTACACATGCAAAAATTATGAAATAAATTTTATTGCATTTGGAATTGAAAATGCCCAAGTGCACCAATTTTTGATTTTGAAAAATTCAAACTTTTGTGGAAGTTTGAATTTAGATGAATTTGGGTTGAATTTGAATTTGGGGAGGTTTCACTACTCCAAAAATTATAATTTTGGTTTCTTTGCACTTGGCATCCAAAATGCCCAAGTGTGCAAGTGTTTGTTTTGAAAATTTCAAATATTTGAAAAGGTTTGAATTTGAAATTGGTTTGAAAACAAGAGTGCAATGCATATGATGCCCGATGCAATGCAAAAAAAGAAAAACAACCAATCTAATTGGGAGAAATCCCCCGGGTGTTACACACGGTCGCTGACCGGTGGGGCCAGCCGCGGGCGCGGAAGAGAGGCAAAAAAATGGGAGGCTTTATGCCTCTGAGCGGAATCGAACTCGGGATCTCCCGAGTGGAGGACGGAGGGGATAGCCACTAGGCTGCTGTGCGGCTTGGTGATTGGATCGGGATCTGATACTTTAAGAGGTAAACCGAACGGTTTGTTTACTGACGAAACTGAATGTAATGCCACAGCAACACAGATGGCATCGACCTCCAGGCAGTGGTGCAGTGCTACCGCGCGATGGCGGCAACCAGAGCAAGAGAGGGGGCGTAGCGGACAGGGTCCCGAAGGACGGAGACTTACCTCGAGTGGTTTGGAGGGAGGCGGGCATGCGGAAGACGGCGAGGACCCCGTGGTCGAACTCGTTCCCACCGGCCTGAAGAACTCGGACGGAGACGAGGAAGATGATCTTGGCGGCAGCTGCCTAGATGGTTTCGGCTCCTGGAATTCGGCGAGGAGGAAGAGGACGGCGTGGCGCTTCCATTCCCGCTCGCAGGTGAAATCGACGTCGAGCATGGCGATGGGGACATGCCGCTGCTGCTGCTCTCTGTCACGTTCAGGAAAATTCAGAGAAAACGCAGAGGGAGGACCAGAGGAAGTAGAAGGAGAGGGTGGCGGCGGATGGAAGAGAGGAGGGGAGAGGGCTAGGGTTTGGATGGAGGAGGGGCGACTGGGGTAGAAAAAGGAGGGGGAGAGGGGGAGTGGTTGAGCTCGACTCTGTCTTTTTCCTCCATCGATGGCGTCATCGCCTATACGGAGGTGGGGGAAGGAGGCCTCGGGCCGAAAGAGAGAAGGAGAAGGGAGGTATGGTGGGCTGGGGAAACGGGTCGTAGGTGGGCTGGCCCACTTGGGCTGGCCTGCCTCCCCCTGGTGTTTTTTTTTGTAACAGGTGATTAGAAATAGAATTTGAGGGGGTTTTGAAAACTCCAAAAATTATGAAAACAATTTCTATGCAATCAGCATTTAAAATGCCCAGTAGCACAAACTTTTGTTTTTGAAATTTTCAAATATTTGTGATGTTTTGAATTTGATTGAATTTTGGGTGAATTTTTAAATCGGTTTGAATTTTTAAATGATTTTGAAAACAAAGTGCAATGCATATGATGCAATGCAATGCGAAAAAAAACAACCAAATCTAATTGGGGGAAATCCCTCGGGTGTTACAGCCGACACCACTAACAAGGGATTGCGCCCTCGCAATCCACCCAAGGCAAGGGGAAGAGAGGTGTCAACTACGGAGTCTTCGTGTTGCGGTTGATTTCCCGGGTCAATGGGCGCATCTCTTCTTCTCGACACCACTAACAAAAGTTTCTTGCTCGGATTGATGACGATCTTCTCCCACCAGGAATCTTCCGATGATCGAACCTATTAGGTTAACAGCTCAGAAAACGTCCACCCACGTAGGATCCTAAAACTTTGAAAGATAGGTAAGGGAGGAGAGTCGAGAACAAATAAGGTAGGAGGAGAAGTAGAATAGAGGAAAGGAATAAACAAGAATCCTACCGAGAGGTTTCCAAAACAGGTTTTGCACAAATAGTTTTTGACACTCTAGAAACACGACTGTTAGCGAGGTTATCCTACAGGCTTTGCGGACCTGTTGCTTCGATAACCATTCGTATCGAAACAACATCGAGAATCGGAACCATGCTCTGATACCATTTGTGACGCCCCGGGATCGGGCACTATGCAGATTTCAGCATTTCCGCCAAAATCCACATAATAACCGATTCCAGGTTGCCACTTGTGATAACATTACAACAGTTCACGAATATTCCGCAACAACAACAGAAAAGATATATACAAGACGACTCAAACGAGTCAAGGATACAACTGATACAATACAAAGATCCAAATAACAGCGGAAGAAACAACATAGAGTCCGACTACGGACAAGATACAAATTGGACTAAGAGTCCTGAAGATAACCGATGGCGTCCAATCCCTGCCCAGGCCAAGCCGGAGGGATTCCCAAGCTAACGTCGTCAGACTTCCAACCTGTTGACTGCAATGTGGAATATGCAGCCACGAAAAGGATTCGTGGGTCAGTACTATTAAGTACTGGCAAGTGGATAAACCATACTCACAAGATACCAGCGTAACCAATCATCACAAGATACAAATACTTTGGGTACAACGGAAGAAAGGGGGTAGTGCAAAGAAGCGGCAGCGGGCAGCACCAACAACTAGAGAGACACGCTACAACTTCCGGCTAAAAGAAAGGGATAAGATAGCGCGACAAAACCAACTATAACTACTCACCAAACAATACCCATCCAGTGTTACCCCCTACTAAGGAAGCAACCCAAGGAAACTCACGCTGTTGATTAAGGTGACATTCATTTTTATGGTGAAGGTAATACTATATTACTAGTCAAGTTATTATCATCAGGTGTAAGTTGTCTGAGTACTTGTTAGCCAGCACTTTCACCAAGTCGTCACATAACCGCGGACAACACGGCTTCTCGAGAAGATTCATCCCTGCAGGGTGCGCTACAGTACCCGTACACACTCAAGCCACCAACTAAAACTCAGGTTGGCTCGACACGACCCAAACCGTCTCTACAACCCATCCTAGGAGCCACGGAGCTATAAGGTCCCAGCCACGCAGCCGAATACTCAGCGCAAGTGTGCAAAACTCCCGCAGGACGCAACACCCAGGCAATACAGGCCTCGCCCTATATGCATCATCATCATCATCAACAGTAACCATGGGGGGGCCACCCATTCATGCGTATGAGCAAATGGAACACCCGAACTAAGTGTGGCTCTTCGTACAAGCTGCAAATCAGGTCTAAGTCGAGGGGGTCCCATACTACCTCTCGGATGCGGTTAGCGCGCTCATCATGGATCAATGGACAAGACCCTTTTCCTAGTTCGACACTAGCAGGCTCCAAAACCCTAACCCGGGCCTCCTGCCGGTTCCTTATCATCAAATTATTATTACCCCAAACATTAACATGTTGTTGATTAAATTGAAACCCAACTATCAACTGAACAGGTGATACGACAAAGGACAACAAGACTCGAGCGCAAACAACACTAAGCATGCAACTACGACACGAGGGCCAACAAGGTAAACAAGCAACAGTTGATAGGAAGTGGAAGGAAGGCTATATCATGGCTGCAAGGTAAACATATGATAGGATCGAGACACAAGCATCGAAAATACTAGGCTAGCATAAAGACAACGGAAAGAATCTGTAACAAGTGATGAAAGGCAGCCATAGGTCGCAAGTGAGTATACTTGCCTGAGATCCAGCAAGTAGAGGTACATCCGCAGAACTTGTCGTTGCTCACATCATCTCAACGTCCTATCCGCGAAGAAGCAAGGAACTAGAACAAACACCGGATGCAACAATTACTACTACGGCAAAAGATATAGCATGATCCTATTTTATATGCATGACAAGTTAAAGGGTGCATCAAAATAGATACAAGACATGATGAAACATTTTAAATGGGCCCAAATGCAAAGATAAGGTTGCATTTGGAAAATCCCAGGTGCATGCATAGTTATTTAAGTGAATTACAAGCAAACATTAGGTTGAAGTGATTAAATGGCATGGTGTATGATGAAAACAGAATGTATACAACATTAGCTTCAATGTGATATCACATTTGCCAAATTTGGAATTTTAAATATTTAATTATGAAATTTTGCAATTTAAAAGGTTTAATTAAAGCATCGAATTATTGCACCACTTTTAATTAGGAGAAACAGTAAACAAATTGAATATTTGAAAAGTACAGAGAATTTTGATTGGAAAACATATTTTATATGTTGAATTTGGGTTTGAAATGAGCAAGTAATTAAATTGGCAATTTTTAAATGCATTAAACAAAGAGTTATTGTTTTCAGCAATTTACATTATTCAAAACAGAAAACAAAGTTTATATTTGGAAAGTTTATTTAATTCTGCATGGAAAACATATTTTACTTTGTGAAATTGGAGTTAGGGTTTGAAAGTTATGATCATTTGAAGTTTGGGGTGCATTTTGCAAAGTGCAGGGACGTGTTTGTGATGGAAACAGTGCGTGGGGGGCTTCGGTGCAAAAACGGAAAAGGCGAGGGGCCTGGATGCAAACCGCCAGATCCGGATCTGGATCTGGGCGAGTTTCACCCACGGCTGCGCTAGCCACAGTCTATGACTGGCGGGCCCCGTGTCCAGCAGGGCGCCGACGAGGCGCGGGTGAGACCACGCTGGCCACCACGGTCGCTGACCGGTGGGGCCAGCCGCGGGCGCGGAAGAGAGGCAAAAAAATGGGAGGCTTTATGCAAATACCAATTCATCCTCCCATAACTGATTATCATCATGATTGTTGGACACCCTTGATTCTCTTCTCCTTGTCCTTGAGGACATCCCACGCAATGCCTTTCCCTTGTTCAGCATGTTACCTTGCTATACCAAAATAAAATTCAACAAAAATTAAATTGTATCACTCTAAAACATTGCTAAGGCATCCATAACTAGTCCTCTAATCAATATCATGCATCCATATCAACTAGAAAACTTAAATTAATGGAGTTCTTAGACATAATAGGTGACACCTAGTGCAGCAAAATACTTCATACACAAAGCATGGGAGGAAAAAGTAATTGGATGAGTGAAGGGGTTACATACCAAGGAGTGATTCCATCAAACAGATTTGAAAAATCTGCCTCAAATGTGGAGATCGAGGATTGACGGAGAAACAGAGCACGGGAAAAATGGAGGAGATGAACTGGGGTTGGTTTTCGGTCGAAAGGGAGCAAATGAGCATTGGATGGGCCCCAACATCCACTTGTGACCAAAAATGGGGTATCCCACGCGGCCAAGGAATCTGGCCGCGTGGAGGTACCTATTTTGGCCCCTGGTGGCCTGCTGGTGCTCCCCCACTGGCTGCTGGTCCCTCCGGGCAAAAAACTGACCCCCTAATTTTTCTGGAATTTTACGTGAAACTTTTCTACAGAGAATTTCTAAAACTTCATATTCTGTGAAATCTGATTCTAAGTTTTTTAATACTATGTCTATGTCTCACAATTTTAAAGCAAATAACATAAAAAATGCAATTTAAATGTTTGTGAATCATGCCTTTATCATTTCCACATTAGTAATGAGGTTGATCAGGTCTCATTAGCAACATATAAAGAATATAGCTCATGATTCTTATTATTACTTATTATAAAACAATAAATCAAGTTACCTCATATTTGATTGGAATGGTCCCAATCATCAATATTTCATACCTTGGTGCTGGAGGTGGTATAGGTATTTCAATGCTACCAATCTTAATGGAATTTATTTGTATAGCATTCACACTTGTGCTCATACTTGTAACATGTTTCTTCTTGGGAAAATAAATAGTGTGCTCTTTGACTTTAACATTAAATGTCACTTTGCTCTCAGTGCAATTTATCATAGCTCCTGCAGTATTCAAAAAGGGTCTACCAAGAATAATAGATAGATTATCATCTTCAGGCATTTCTAATATAACAAAATCAGTAGGTATCAACTCATTAGCAATAGAGATGGGAACATCCTCACATATTCCTATAGGTACAGCAGTTGTTTTATCAGCCATTTGTAAAGATATTTCTGTTGGAACTAGTTTGTTCAAATTAAGCTTCTTATATAGTGAGAAAGGCATAACACTAACACCAGCTCCTAAATCACATAATGCATATTTCACATAGGCTTCTTTAATTTTGCAAGGAATAGTAGGAATACCAGGATCTCCATGTTTTTCAGGCAATTTTCCTTTAAATGAATAATCAGCAAGCATAGCAGTAATAGCATCAGTAGGTATCTTTCTTTTATTAGTGACAATATCTTTCATGTATTTTGAATATGGAGGATTCTTAATAGCATCAATAAGTGGAATCTCGAATTTCATATTCTTAATCATATCATAAAATTGCCCATACCTCTCTTCATCTTTTGTTTTTTATACCTCTTGGGGATATGGAATGGGTCTTTGTACCCATGGATCCCTTTCTTTACCTTTATCTTTATCTTTATTTGGTTTCTTTTTCTTCTTGGTCTTCTCAATAGGAGGCTGAGGGTCCTCCTTACCAGCAGCTTCTTCATTATTATCATCATGTTGTTCAATATCAGGTGGAGATGATTCTTCTTCTTCATTATTATCATCCTCAGTTTCAGCATCAGAAATAGAAATATCCTTGTCTTGCTCATTGGAGTCATCATCATGCTCATTTTCATTGGGAGATTTTCCTGCAAAAGATTTATCTTTAAGAGCAACTTGCTCTTTTCTTTTAGGATGATCATCAGGATAATCAGGATCCTGGGTGCTTGCACCTCCCCTTGTATTAACTCCACATAATTGTTTTTGTTTATTCAGATTTTCATACAATTGATTTTGTAAAGAAATCATTTGATCAACTTGATTGTTCATCATTTCACAATGTTGAACGATTCTTTTAACTTCCCCTATACTAGCATTTAAATTTTCACGGAGGAAATTAATTTTATGATGGTTTTCCATGATAGTCATTCTAATTTTACGCTCCTCAGGATTATCATGATAAGCAAAATTGTTAACATAAGAGACATCAACAGGAGGTGTTACCTCCTCATTACCTTCCATAGGGAGTATAGAGTTCACTTGAATTGGAAAGCATGGTGCATCAGTAGGAAGTTTAATACCCATTTCAGATAATTCCTTGAGATGAGAGGTTTTAATTCCCTTCTCTTTAATATCCTTGGAAGCTTCAGCCATTGTTTCTTGGTTCAATTCGAGTATACCTCCTTTCTTCTCTGGGAGTGTCTCATTTTTATCTATCTCCTCAATGTTCCAATCAGCTTCATTCTCGAGAATAGACTCCAGTAATTCAATTGCTTCATCAACACTTCTGTCCCTAAAGATATTCCCTGCAATACTATCAAGGTAGTCTCTTGTTTCCCGCATTAGTCCATTATAGAATATATCAAGCAATTCATGAGGTTTAAAACCATGACCAGGACATTTCTTACACATTTTATCAAATCTCCCCAAAGCTTGGGGTAGACTCTCTTTCTTATCTTGTTTAAAATTGCCAAATTCAACAGTTAATGCATGTATCCTTTCAGCAGGAAAATATTTATTGAAAAACAATTACAAGCATTCTTCCTTACTAGTAATACATGCAGGTCCTAAACGATTATACCAAACTCTAGCATCTTCACCCAAAGAAAAAGGAAACAATTTTAAGAATAAATAATGCTGACGGATCTCATCATTTCCAAATGTAGTAGATAAAGCATGCAATTTAACAATATGATCAAGAGGAGACTCCTCATCCTTTCCACAGAATCTAGACTTCTCAACTATCTCAATTATCTCAGGATTAACATTGAATTCATAATCTTTATCTCTAATTCTAATAGCTGGGCCACACAAATTCCTATTAGCAGCAAAACAGTTTCCAAGAGATGCATCATTATAAATAGAGAGTTTATCAAGTTTTGTATAATCAGGTGATATAAAGGCCTCAATAAATGCTTCTTCTTCTTCAGAAGAGGCCCCATATTCATACTCTCTACGAGTCTCATTTCTTTCTAGCTCAAGTTCTACATTTCCATCTACAGAAGATTTAGGAATTTTAGTTGTTTCTGGTGTTTCATTTGCCTCAGGTGTTTCAATAGTTTCAGGAATTTCACAAGCTAGTTCTTTGTCTACATTATCAAGTATTTGATCATTAGATGTACTAGTAGACATTTTTGACAATGGTGATTTACCAGCTATTCCTTTCTTTTTCTTAGCAGCCACAGTAGAAACAATATTAGGTGAAAATTTTGGTCTACTAGGCAAATCATTACCAGAACGAGTAGTCGAAGGCATTACCTCCTTCGAATTGTCCTTTCCCTTTCCCATTGTAGGGAACAAGAAAGTGCAGCAAGTAGACAATAACAAGTGGTCCTACCAATAAAGCTAGGCTCGCCGGCAACGGCGCCAGAAAACAGTCTTGATGGCTCCCAAGTGCAGGAGATCAATCGTAGTCTTCGATGGGAAGTATTACCCAAATTTGTAGTTCGACTCAGTGGGAACACCAGAATACCGGTGAGACTTTAGCAATTGGGACGTCACTCCCAACCACACCTGTGTATCAACAAACTTGCAGCGAGAGTGGTGAGTGTAATAATGCAGTGAAAGTAAACAAACAGAAAGTAAATGGAGAGCAAGTGTTTTCCCAGTTTTCACCGGAAAAGAGTGAAAGTAAACCAGAGACTAAAACGCAGGCATGAGGTGACAGCGGGGTGTTGCACGGATAAGATTGATCATGTAATAATGTTTTGCTAGCAGCGGGGCCTTTCTCTATCTCAGTTTTATGTAGGTGTGTCTTCCGTAAATTATTGTGCGTACTAACCAAGAGAATTTGCACAAAGCCTATTGTCCTACCTGCCCATTTCACCGGGGCCAATTTGGAACTACAGGTAATTAAGGTCTACCCTTTCAAATAGCCCGGACCAACGCATTAACACTCCATGAACACACATAATCCTCAAACTAGAACATATCCCCCTTGGGTTCGCAGGTTCAACATAATAGCAAGTAATACACATTGCAGATAGATACCAAACTCAAATATATGATGTAGCATTGTAAGTTCAGTACTGAAATCATGCCACTTGGGCCCTAGTAACAAGCATTAAGCCTATCAATAGTGCATCAACGTAAGACATAAGAATTCTCAAGACAAACCCCTAGATCCCGCATACCGGGTAGCAATTACATGATCAATCTCATCCAAAACCCCTAAAACCTCACATGCCTACATCAACTACTCACACATGGAGGGGGTGATGGAGCTCATGGTTGATGGAGATGATGATGGTGACGAAGCCCCTCGAATTCCACCTCCGGGGGTGAAATCCCGGATCAATCTGACTCTAAAATCGAAGATCATGGTGGCGGCGGCGCTCCATTTCGCGAACAGCCCTCCCCTTCGAAACCCGTTAGTTTCTCGTATATATGGAGGGGTACGTCGAAGACCTAGCCGGAGTGGGCCATGTGGGCCCAAAAGGGGTGACCCCACGCGGCCAAGGAATCTGGCCACATGTGGGGCCCCCTTTTGGCCCTCGGGTGGCCCGCCGGCCCCATCTGGTGCTCATTCCCCTTCTTTTCCATAAAAAAGTTACGTGGTTTTCGTCCCCTGTGAAAAGTCCTGCGAAAATAGATGGAAAGAAGACTTTTGCTAAAAACAGCGTCAGATTCTGCAGATTTATTCAATTATGGGGGGACTCCGGAGAGAAATACGATGCAAAGTGCTTGGAAAAGTAGATGCATTTTGGGTGCATCACATAGACATACACCTCTCTCAAAATTGTTTTCAATACATCTGTTTATCAAATAAAAAACTCTAGCACATGAGTAATCCCTCGTTCCCTCCACGAAGGGCCTTTCTTTTAGTTTTATGCCGAGTCTTCATCTTCTTACTTTATGCACCACCTAAGAGAGCATAGTTGTCATTCTGAATATAATGTGCATAGTCCCAAAATTTATTATTGATTGATTCATGATTGTGGTATTGCTTGCTCTCAAATTATTTGTATCTAGCCTAAACTTTGAAGGTGTCCTGGCATTTATGTTTTTCTACCACACGAGGGACTAACTGGATACCACTTTATTATGTTTTCTCATTATGATTGAAACAAAAGTATCACTTTCAATGCATTTTTATTAATTGTCTTTTATTAGTGTTACTTTTCATGTGCAACATAGTTTCTAAGTTTACATTAGTTCAAATAATAATTATCATGCATTTGTTAAAGTACTTCGATCTCAGCTTGCAGTGCTTTTACATAACGTTGATCAACATTTGTGTTGGCTTCATGTCACCCCAAAATTTATTTTTTTATTACTTACCTACTCGAGGACGAGCAGGAGTTAAGCTTGGGGATGCTGATACGTTGTAAACGTATCTATAATTTTTGATGCTCCATGCTTGTTTTCTACCCAATACCTTTTGTTTTGCAAATGTTTTCTTCCGTTTTCCAGAAGTTTCCACAGACTAACCAATTAACAAGAAGTCCCAGGCCAGTTGTTGTTTTCTGCTGTTTTTCTATTTCCGAAAAGTTCTTAAGGAAATATTCTCAGAAAGGACTAAAAATCCACGAAGATCATTTTTTACCCGGAACAGAGACGGAGTCTAAAGAAGAGCTAGAGAGGAGCCACGGGGCCACCAGGTGGGCACCAGGCGTGGCCCCTCTCTAGGCCGCGCCTGGTGGGATCTTGGCGACCCTGGCCACCGCCTCTCGTCGCCTCTTCACCCATGAATTGCCTTCAACCCTAAAAATCACGCAGACAGGGTTATTTTCCACGAAACATATAGAGAGGCGCCGTCACCTCAAAAGTCCAATCCAAGGCTTCTATAGCCCTGTTCCGGCACCCTGCCGGAGGGGGTGGTCGTCATTGGAAGCCTCTACATCGCCATGATTGCCTCCGGACAGATGCGCGACTAGTTCATATCGGGGCTACGGGTACATATCAGTAGCTAGATGGTTGTTCTCTGCCCTATGCCTCCATGTTTAGACTCCCGTGAGCTGCCTCACATGATCGAAACCACCTTTATGTAATTGTGCATGTTGTGTTTGCTAGGATCCGATGAACCATGAGATTATGATTATTTTGTTCATGTCAATATGAGATGCTTCACTTATAATCGTACAGAGTTTTAATCTTGTCTTGCAATGCTCTCTGGTGTTTGTGATTACCTTGGCCACATAGTTCTTTTCACCTCCAAGAGAGGGTTTATATGACTCATGGTAGGTTCATGCCTCTCTTACATCTGTGCTCGAGTGACAGAAACGTGATGGATGGGGGATGTGCTGTTACTACTAGGGAGAAAACAACGGTGCTCTTGTCTACGGACGAGGACAACTGCTTACACTACCAAATTCCGTGCGATCGGGGATGTTTTGAGTGCAACGTTTTGATAACGTCGTGTGTTTTCCGTCACGGATGGCTGAATATTGGAATTTGCTCTCGACATTGCGGTTGATCTCGACGTTTTTTATATTTTGCGTCGCGGATTTTCATTCCCGGTCCAATAGGCCTAGTTGGAGGCGAGTTTCGTTACACGAGAACTTCGTAGATTAGTCGAATGTATCCCTTTTCATTTTTGTCATTTATTTGTCCAAATTGTGAAATCGAATTATCGGCCGGTATATGTTTTTGCATCGTCATTAGTCTAATGTAACCCTTTTAATTTATGTCACTTAGATCCATCAAAACTTCTGTCATCTATTTCTCCATATTGTGAGCTCGAATTATCTATCTTAAGAAAGTGAACATAGACTGCATATTAATAGAAACCACTCAATACAACCAACGAGATTATCGATCTAAACAGAACATCAGAAGCACGGGGGCAGCAGTCAACACACACAGACACACACACACACACACACACACATATATATATATATATATATAGTTTTGAAGCACGTCAAGAGAAATTTAGCTAGGACTAAAAGAACAGTATGGGGCCGACAACTCCTCCGATGGCACTGGATCCTCCCTTCCCTCGGCCCTCACAACTACGAGGAGAGTGATCAAAGTTTTCTGCTCTGCCATGGCTAAATCAATCTTTAGTTTCCCAACCTTGGAGGTCAGTTCGAGGTTGGTAGCTATCATCTTACCATCCGGCAACTTCCGTAACGCTGCGTGGGAATCTTCGCCCTGCTCCACCTGCTCCTTCCTGGCATCGTCTTCCTTCTTGAGATTGTCATTGGCGAGCTTCAAGGCCTTCTCAAGCTCAGCTTCTAGGATGGTTACCCTCTCCGCCAGAGCGTCGAAGATGACCCTCTCCTTGGCTTCAACTGCCCTGTAGATAGTTGCATGATAATCTAAAAGGCAAAACGGGTCTAAGAAAGATGAAATCACGAGGAATTAAGAAACGGATCTAAGAAAGATGAAATCACAAGGAATTCTGAAACAGATCTAAGAAAGATGAAATCACGAGGAATTCAGAAACGGGTCAAAAGTACATGAACAGAAATGGAACCTATATGAGGGCAGCAGACTGCTTCGCCAGTGGAGCCATAGCCGTGTGGAGGAACGCTCGAGCAGCCTACGTCAAAGGTTTTCGCTTCAGGGGAGGCGGTGAGGCAGATAGAGGATGAACTAAAGAGTGCATCTATTTATACACCGGGAGGGGGAGTGGAACGGAGGAGCCGCATGCACGACAGAGCAATCACTGGCCAACGGAACTAAAGCGACATGTTTCACATTCACAATATCGCGACGAAGTCACCAACGCACGCGTGGCGTGCTGCAAGCCAGGGTTACGGTGATGAGTGGAAGAGAGCAGTTGTTTCCAAACTTGGGCCATGATGGCACTTTCCATGGCCTTCTCCTGTCACGCCAATTTTATTGGGCCTTATAGCACAGCGTAGCCCATAATTATCCTAGTTGCAACCCAAAATAAAAACGAAGAAATATTGAAATTTCAACGAACACATAAAACATCGAAATTTTGATTATTTTGACATGTTTTCGACATCTTCCACACTACAGATCGACACGTCAGATACTACCTCCTTCCCCCATTTTCCCTCCATCGCGCCCAACTACCTCCTCCCCCGCTCAGCTCCCACCCTTTCTTCCCTCCATAGATCTCCTGCGCCCACCATGCCGCCGAAAAAATACAAGCAGCCACGCGCCGCCGGAGAGGATGAGCAGCCGAAGGCGAGGAGGACGAGGAGGTCGTTGCCGAGGATGCCCGGCATGACGAACACTGAGTGGAAAGCCGACCTGGATTGCAGGACGACCGTCTCCGACGACAGGCGGCGTAGGACGTTGGCCAAGAAGATCAGGGACGCAGCGGCGGCGGAAGAGGAGGAGTCTCGCGCCGTCATGGAGAGGAACGCGGCAGTTCTCCAGCATACGCCTCCACTCCCACAGAAGCCCGCCCAGTCGGTGTCAAGCCCGTACATGCACGGGGCATGGGGAAGCCAGCCGAGCATCGCATCTCTGGCGGCGGCTTCTCGCCGCAGGTGTGGAGGTACTCCCCGTCGCCGGACTACGTCGATGGTGACCCTCTTGGCGGCTTCAACCCCAGCACCGCCTTCCAGCACAACTGTCCCGCGCCACACGCCCCTCCATCTGCGCCCGTCTTCTCCGCTGACCTCAACATCACGAACGGCTACTCCCGGCCTCGTACGCCCACTCCCCGTCCGTCCACGCTCAAGTTCTGTGCCGTGCTCCTCTCGCCTTCGGTGTCAGCTCAAGTTCGACGCCGCAGTTCATTGCCACAGAGGCCGAGATGGACGACATCATCTCCTCCGGCTCGGCGGCCGCCGCCTCGTCTCCTAGGTTCTTCACGCAGGTCGACTCGCGGGAGATCGATCCGCCGGTCGGCGAAGGGGACGGCGTCGACCTGGACAATGTCGAGGAGGTGGAAGAGCTGGAGCCAGCCGAGATGTCGCAGGTAGCCGCCAAGGGGAAACGCAAGCGCCGGGAGAACGCCTAGCCGCCGGGAGAACCACAGATCAAGTGGTCGACGAAGGAAGACGAGTATCTTGCTGAAGCATGGAAGACCATCAGCATCGACCCGATCACCGGCGCGAACCAGAACGTCGACAACTACTGGCGAAGGGTAAAGACGGCGTTCGACGAGCGCAAGCTGGTCGACGTCCAGTTCAAAGGCATACACATGGAACGCGGCGAGAAGGCGATGGCCAACCACTACGCGACGATCCAACAGGCATGCAACAGATGGCATGGCATCCAGGAGGAGGTCCAGTCCCGGCCAGAGAGTGGCGCCAGCATCGACCGTCAGGTATACCCAAACCTCTTTCGCCGATCGGCACCGTCTTTCGCCATGTCTTTCAACGATCGATGCTGGTGTTTGTGCAGATGGTCCGTATGTTCAACCTGTACCGGCAGGACAACAACGACGGCGACTTCAAGTTTCTGCATGTCTTCACCCGGATCGAGACGTGCCAGAAAATGGAAGGAGGTCCGGCTGTCCCTCGTCAAGAGAAACGAGGTCTACAACCCAGACACGCCGCGAGACGCCGTCGAGGATCATACGATCGGCAACAAGAAGGCCAAGGCGGTGAGAGACTCGGCGCCCGCAGCAGAGCGCCTGCAGGAGTCGATCGACATGTGCATCTCCGACGCCAAAACCCATGCGCACTGAGAGAGCTCCAGGCGAAGTCTAGGTGGGACGAGCTCATGGAGAAGCAGGCGACCAAGCTGGAGCTCCTCAAGACGAATGTTGCGGCGAAAAAGTCGAACTCGGACCTGGCCTTTCTAGTTGGCGCTGACCCATCGGCGATGGACCCACAGGTGAAGGCGTGGTACATGGCGGAGCGCTCGTCCATCCTCAACCAGATGACAGCGGCAATTAACAACACCACCGTGCCGGAGGACACCACTCCGCCCGAGGACACCACCGCGTCGGACGACGCCACTCCGCCCAAGGACACCACCGACCGGATGACACCTTCGTGCCCGAGACCATGGACACCGCCACGCCCGAGTCCGCTGCTTCGCCCCGAGGAGCCAGTCGTTTGATACTCGTCGCCGGACCTTGTCGCCGTGCTATGACATGATTTTGCTGACCTGTTGATTGACGAACTGTGGCATGTTGATCGCTGTAATAATAACATCCCCGTTTTGCTACAATAGGGTTTGTGTTGTTGTGTTCATGGCATGGCATGCATGAAAAATTTGAGCCAAGTTTTAAATTGAATTTGAATTAAACCTTGCCCAAAAACCACTTAAAGTGATCACCCAATTTTTTTAAAAAAAACAAATTAAATTTTGGAAAGCAAAGACATGGTGAGCTTGGAATTTTTGTGAGGATTTCAAAATGTATTTTTGCCAAATTTTATTCTTCCAAAAAGGCCCTCAAAATTTAGTTTTATGTTCTGTTTTTAAAGAGAAAAGGGCCTCTTTGTAAATCACAGAAATCATATGGGGTTTTCTTGAAGATTTTATTTCTTTCTTCTTCTTCTTTGGACAGAAGGCAAGCAGCTGCGTGGAGGTCGCGTCCGCTTCCATTGCCACCTCCTCCCTGCCTCTCTCCTCGTGTGGATAGGGTCCAGAGGACGCCCTCGACCCCCTCTCACTCCCTATCCCCTCCGTTTCCTTCCTCTCTTTCTCATTTCCCCATTCGGCCAAAACCCTAGCTCCGGCCATCTTCTCCGCGCCGTCGACTCCGACATCCCCGTGGCAAACGGAGACCACCCCTGGCACCGCCGTGTCCTCCTACCCCTCCACGTCCACTTGCGCAAGCCAGGAAGGCCTGAGGCGCATGAATTTTTGCCGTAGTTTCCTCCACGTCCGCCGTGGATGTTCGGACGCCGGCGACGATTTAAGCTTCCTCGCGCCTCCCCGTCAACGCCATCACGTTCTCCTCGCTCCGGTGAGCCCCCCATGGCCTCAACTCGCCTCCTCCCCCTCGAAATACCCCTCATCGGCATGCCTCTATCACCGCCGCCGCGTGGAAGCTCGCTGGCTCGCCGCCGATGACCATTTGGTCACGGCGCCACCACCCCCGTGCTCGCCTTGCCTCCCTCTAGCTCGCTAGCCACTCCATCCTGCCAATCCCTTGCTGAACCGCGCGATCGAGCCGTGGCAGAGCCGGCCTGGCCAATCGATGACGTCACCCTAACGTCATCTCGACGTCATCTGCCAGTTGTTTCTCTGTGTTTGAAAAATGAGGTTATGACACGTGGGCCCTCTACTATTTAATAATTACAGAAAATGTTTAAAAATGGAAATTTGAATAACTTATATTCTGTTAGTCAGAAAAATAAAATAAAAATATGGGTTTGATCAGAAAAAGAAACTCTATCCAAATATGTAATTTTCATACATGTTTGACAACCTTTATTTTTGGACATTATTTTAATATTGTTTAATTCATTTAAAAATGGAAAAATAGGTTTTTATTCACTAAAATTAGAAAATTAAAAGTTATATACCAAATTGCTCAAAATGATAAATGCAATCCATTTATGATGTTTTCAAACCCATTTGAGCAATTAAAATGGAACTCACTTTCATAATTGCCCGGAACGCCCCTTCGGGCCCATTTCGGGCTAATTTCAGTAAAAATGCATAACTGGCATACGAACCCTAGCAACCCACCAAACATGTTTAGGGATTTATTTTAGTGCATTAACTTTCTCATGCATACATATTGCTCATTGCACCGATGCCATGTTTGATTTTTGTTTCTCTTTCGGTGTTTTGCTTCTGACCGGTAGCACGTGACTCCGAAGAGAAGATCGACAACGGCATGACGAATACTTGATCTTAACCGACAAGTCAAGCACTTATTCCTGAAGAATTTCTCTGGTTTTCTTGAAGCAAGTCAAGCATAACCTCTTATCTACCCATATATGGTTTCGAAAGACTTTTTGACTCTCGTACAATGCATTCGATTCCAATGTATCTTGTGTCAGTAGTTAGATTTGTCC